>JAUPTC010000017.1:605194-637698 GCA_030762895.1 Sophora flavescens
TCAATTTTGGCCAAAATCAAGGCTAAATTGGGTCCCAAGTTATCTGGCTCGGATCAGTGCGCAGTCCATGATGTTCCTTCACTTAAATTCGCCTAACTTACCCATCTTAAGCCCAATTAAAGCATATGATACCTTATTGGAAAGCTTATTCAGAGGCCATTAATTTGGTCTAGGGTTAGGTCAGGATTAATAAGAATAAATAGCAGTTTACAGCCGCACAAATCAGAGAGAAATGGAAATTAGGCAACTTTTACAATCATTGTTTTTGCTTTTACATTATTGGGCTTAATTGTGCTAAATTGCTAAACATTGTTAATTTTCGGATTTTTCACTCATCCTGAGCTTGTTGCCTTGCGCAGATCAAAACTAGAGCTACAGATTTCAGATTTTGGTGATCTTGTAGTTCCTAGAAAGATAAGGAAGAGACCTACAATTTCAGGTTACACAAGTATTGTCAAATTAGGCCAAAATCAAGGGTAAATTGGGTCCCGAGTTCTCTGGCGTGGATCAGTGGGCAGTCCATGATGTTCCTTCACTTAAATGGGCCTGACTTACTCATGTTAAGCCCAATTAAGGCATATGATACCTTGTTGGAATGCTTATTGAGTGGCCCTTAATTTGATCTAGGGTTAGGTCAGCATTAATAAGCATAAATAGCAGTTTATAGCCGCACAAGCCAGAGAGAGACGGAAATTAGACAACTTTTACAATCATTGTTTTTGCTTTTAATTTACTATGCTTAATTTCTAAACATTGTTAATTTTTGGATTGTTCACTCCTCCTGACCTTGTTGTGTTGCGTAGAGCATAACTAGAGCTACAGATATCGGATTTTGGTGATCTTCTTTGTCTCTAGAAAGATAAGGAAGAGACCTAAAATTTCATGTTTCAAAAGAATTGTCAAATAAGGCCAAAATCAAGGTTAAATTGGGTCCCTAGTTCTTTGGCGCGGATCCGTGCGCAGTCCATAATGTTCCTTCACTTAAATGGGCCTAACTTATTCATCTTAAGCCCAATTAAGGCATATGATACCTTGTTGGAAAGCTTATTCAGAGGCCATTAATTTGGTCTATGGTTAGGTCAGGATTAATAAGCATAAATAGTAGTTTACAGCCGCACAAGTCAGAGAGAGACAGAAATTAGGTAACTTTTACAATCATTGTTTTTACGTTTACATTATTGGGCTTAATTGTGCTAAATTGCTAAACATTGTTAATTTTCTGATTTTTCACTCATCATGACCTTGTTGCCTTGCGTGAGATCAAAACTAGAGCTACAGATTTCAGATTTTGGTGATCTTGTAGTTCCTAGAAAGATAAGGAAGAGACCTACAATTTCAGGTTTCACCAGAATTGTCAAATTAGGCATAAATCAATGCTAAATAGGGTCCTGAGTTCTATGGCGCGCATCGCATGCGATCCATCATGTTCCTTCACTTAAATGGGCCTAACTTACTCATCTTAAGCCCAATTAAGGCATAGGATAATGACATGATGTCGCACGCGCGTCAAAAAGAACGAGCGCTTTACAAAATATGTAGTTAGGGCGCGACAACTCGAGTATCGTCTCTCAAGGACTCTTGGATTGTTATTAGCAGAAAAATTAGTTTTTTTTTTTTGGGGGGGGGGGGGGGGGGGTTAGATTAAAGATTCAATTAAGGAAAAGTTAAGAAAACAAGTAAGAAATAAGTGATTATCAAATAAGCTAAAACGATTAATCTTCTGTTTTCGGTTTCCCACTATCATTGGTTCATATAATTCCATGCCCTAAGCGGATTCTAATCCCTTTTCAATTGTAGCAGCAATTAACAAGCGAAATTGACACTACGAGATATATGTTCTTAATTCCGAATTAAGCAAACGGATGAATCTCTCGTGAATTAAGCAAACACGAATGAACACACGCGAATTAAGCAAACGCGATTAAATATAGGAACACACAATCATCGAAACAAATCAATACATATTCTATACAATCCCGAATCAAGCAAACAGAACTTATAGAACTATATTGAAAGATAATAGCAATAAGTTTGGGAATCACAGAACCTCAAGTGGCAATGGAAACCGATTACAGCAGATCAATCATTGGCGATTAGTTCTCCATCAAATACATCATAAAAACCCTAGGAACTAATTCGCAGCCGTCAATATGAAAAGAAAAGAAGATGATCAAAACTCTGCAATCTGTCCTAAAACAGCCATTTATATCCTTCAGCATCTGCGCCCGCTCGCGAGGCGAGTAGCCTCTCGCGACGCGAATATTAAAGATGGCGCCGGTTTGAATTTGGATTCTCGCGAGGCGAATAGTGGTTCGCGAGGCGAGACAGAAAAGGATCTTCTCATTACGCCCGTGATGAGTTTCACGGTCTGGGCGTGATAGCTTCTGGTCTTCAGTCTCGCGAGGCGAGACAGAAAGGGTTGCTTTCTCTGGCACAGTCAGCCATCAGGCTCGGGAGGCGAGTAGCTTCTCGCGGGGCGAATCTTCCAGAATTGCATTTTTCCATTGTTTTCATCATTCCCTTGGCTCTAAGTGCTTCCCCTTTTAACCTGAAAACATGAGACAACAGTGAATGCTTTATTTGACTCAAAAACTAACTAAAATGTCCTAAACTACTTAAGAAACTCAAAATATTGCATGAGGACAGTTAAATCCAAATCTGGGCTAAGACGAGATTGAAACACGAATAATTAGCACAAAAACCATGATCTTACTAGTTATAAAACTAGATAACCAGAGGCTTATCAGATACCTTGTTGGAAAGCTTATTCAGAGGCCATTAATTTGGTCTATGGTTAGGTCAGGATTAATAAGCATAAATAGCAGTTTACAGCCGCACAAGTCAGAGAGAGACGGAAATTAGGCAACTTTTACAATTATTGTTTTTGCTTTCACATTATTGGGCTTAATTGTGCTAAATTGCCAAACATTGTTAATTTTTGGATTTTTCACTCATCCTGAGCTTGTTGCCTTGCGCAGATCAAAACTAGAGCTACAGATTTCAGATTTTGGTGATCTTGTAGTTCCTAGAAAGATAAGGAAGAGACCTACAATTTCAGGTTACACAAGAGTTGTCAAATTAGACCAAAATCAAGGCTAAACTGGGTCCCGAGTTCTCTGGTGCGGATCAGTGCGCAGTCCATGATGTTCCTTCACTTAAATGGGCCTAACTTACTCATCGTAAGCCCAATTAAGGCATATGACACCTTGTTGGAAAGCTTATTCAGAGGCCTTTAATTTGGTCTAGGGTTAGGTCTGGATTAATAAGCAAAAATAGCAGTTTACAGCCGCACAAGCCAGAGAGAGACGGAAATTAGACAACTTTTACAATCATTGTTTTTGCTTTTACATTATTGGGCTTAATTGCCAAACATTGTTAATTTTCGTATTTTTCACTCAACCCGACGTTGTTGCCTTGTGCATAGCATAACTAGAGCTACAGATATCGGATTTTGGTGATCTTGCTATCCCTAGAAAGATAAGAAAGAGACCTACAATTTCAGGTTTCACAAGAATTGTCAAATTAGGCCAAAATCAAGGCTAAATTGGGTCCCGAGTTCTTTGGCACGGATCAGTGCGCTGTCCATGATGTTCGTTCACTAAAATGGGCCTAACTTACTCATCTTTAGCCCAATTAAGGCATATGATACCTTGTTGGAAAGCTTATTCAGAGACCCTTAATTTGGTCTAGGATTAGGTCATGATTAATAAGCATAAATAGCAGTTTACAACCGCACAAGCCAGAGAGAGGCGGAAATTAGACAACTCTTACAATCATTGTTTTTGCTTTAACATTATTAGGCTTAATTGCTAAACATTGTTAATTTTCTGATTTTTCACTCATCCTGACCTTGTTGCCTTGCGCAGAGCATAACTTGAGCTACAGATATCGGATTTTGGTGATCTTGCTGTCCCTAGAAAGATAAGGAAGAGACCTATAATTTCAGGTTTCACCAGAATTGTCAAATTAGGCATAAATCAATGCTAAATAGGGTCCTGAGTTCTATGGCGCGCATCAGTGCGCAGTCCATGATGTTCCTTCACTTAAATGGGCCTAACTTACTCATCTTAAGCCCAATTAAGGCATTTGATAATGACACGCTGTCGCACGCGTGCAAAAAGAACGAGCGGTTTACAAAATATGTAGTTAGGGCGCGACAACTCGAGTATCGTCTCTCAAGGACTCTTGGATTGTTATAAGCAGAAAAATTAGTTTTTTTTTTTTTGGGGGGGGGGGGGGGGGTTTAGATTAAAGATTCAATTAAGGAAAAGTTAAGAAAACAAGTAAGAAATAAGTGATTATCAAATAAGCTAAAACGATTAATCTACTGTTTTCGGTTTCCCACTATCATTGATTCATATAATTCCATGCCCTAAGCAGATTCTAATCCCTTTTCGATTGTAGCAGCAATTAATAAGCGAAATTGACACTACGAGATATATGTTCCTAATTCCGAATTAAACAAACGGATGAATCTCTCGTGAATTAAGCAAACACGAATGAACACACGCGAATTAAGCAAACGCGATTAAGTATAGGAACACACAATCATCGAAACAAATCAATACATATTCTATACAATCCTGAATTAAGCAAACAGAACTTATAGAACTATATTGAAAGATAATAGCAATAAGTTTGGGAATCACAGAACCTCGAGTGGCAATGGAAACCGATTACAGCAAATCAATCATTGGCGATTAGTTCTCCATCAAATACATCATAAAATCCTAGGAACTAATTCGCAGCCGTCAATATGAAAAGAAAAGAAGATGATCAAAACTCTGCAATCTGCCCTAAAGCAGCAATTTATATCCTTCAGCATATGCGCCCGCTCGCGAGGTGAGTAACCTCTCGCGACGCGAATATTAAAGATGGCGCCAGTTTGAATTTGGATTCTCGCGAGGCGAATAGTGGTTCGCGAGGTGAGACAGAAAAGGATCTTCTCATTACGCCCGTGATGAGTATCACAGCTTGGGCGTGATAGCTTCTGGTCTTCAGTCTCGCTAGGCGAGACAGAAAGGGTTGCTTTCTCAGGCACAGTTAGCCATCAGGCTCGCGAAGCGAGTAGCTTCTCGTGGGGCGAATCTTCCAGAATTGCATTTTTCCATTGTTTTCTTCATTCCCTTGGCTCTAAGTGCTTCCCCTTTTAACCTGAAAACATGAGACAGCAGTGAATGCTTTATTTGACTCAAAAACTAACTAAAATGTCCTAAACTACTTAAAAAACTCAAAATTTTGCTTGAGGACGGTTAAATCCAAATCTGGGTTAAGACGAGATTGAAACTCGAATAATTAGCACAAAAACCATGATCTTACTAGTTATAAAACTAGATAACCAGAGGCTTATCAAAATACCCCAAACTTAAACCTTGCTTGCCCCCAAGCAAACTAAAACTCAAAAAGACTCAAACTTGGCAAGCTTAAAAGATTCAATCAAATTCCGCACAAATTTCATGCAATTTGACAAGACAATTTTCCTTCAATGTCCCCCCCCCCTCCCCTTTTCAACAATGCAATCCCCACATTCATTTACTTTAAACAATTGAGAGTTCCATCATTCATGCAATCAGTAATCTAAGCAAGGGATCCAAGTTACACACAAAAGGGAGATCACCAAATTCAAACAATCGCCTTCCTCACAAGGGCATTCAGTGTTTTACTCATTCGCTCAATTTGTCTAGGCTATCAACATTTCACTTAATTTCACTTTTCAAGAGAACTTCCCATGAATTTGATTTTCATCTCAAACAAGGTTCCCACAGAAACATGCATGCAACATCAAAAGGTCTTTTAAAGATTCTAATGGGGCCTGGCTAAAGGTAGGATATTCAAAGGTACTAGGCTTAAGTCCCTAGGAACTAAGAGAGCATGAGCATTTTGATACATTTGAATTTCCACTCAAGTTCCTTTTTCCATTTTTCTTTTTGCTTTGGGTGACCACAGCCTTTTTCTTCTAATACCCCTTTTTGACATTTTGTTCTTTTCTCTCTTTTTTTTCTTTTTGCCCTTTGGCTCCAACCTTTATTTTTCTTTTTCTCAATCCAGAATGACATATTGTATCCATGTAGCCACCCCAAACTTAGTTTCTCGCAACCCTTGTCTTGCTAAGCTTCCATGCTCTCCTAATCCTAAGATTGGGTTAACATGGTTTTTCAGATTTTTGGCTTGTAACATAGGGTCATCACGAAACAATAGGCTAATTAGGCTCAATGGGGCTAACTAGGGAACATGCATCAGGGATGGTTCTATTTAGGCCAAGTAGTTAATTCAAAGAAAAGTGCCTAAATCATTTGATGCAACACATAAACATGCAAACCATGAAGAGATTCAAGCAAATTCGGGAAGGTGCAACTCAAAAGTGATTCACACAATTAAGAACATGTTGGAGGCTCAAATCCTCACTTGGACATTTTCGCAAATTGTTTGACCGAGATTCAATCCCTAGTGTATGCATCCCTTCACCCCCAAACTTATCATAAATCATGCAATCGTAACAAAATATCTCAAAGTTCAATTTTCAATTTTTCACATGGGGATCAATTTTCAATTTTCAAAACCTAGGGGGGAATCATTAGCAGTCAACACATGTCATGCAATCAATCTATGAAAAAATTAATAAAATCCATTCAAGCTCACCGACACAAGACTCAACACATACTCTTGATCTTCTCAAATTATTTAAGAGCTAAAAGAAAACAAAACAAAAACAAAGCAAGGGTAATTAAAAAGGAAAAAGGTTTAGAGAAAACTCATGGAGGCGGTTCCACCGGGATCCCACTGCCTGTGATACAGCGGCCACTGAATGCTCAAATTGCGATATGATCCTCCCGGATCCCATGGCCTACAGCATAAGTATGAAAGGGAGCGCTTGACAATTATGTTGACCTCGCCAAGTGCGGCGGACTTCTCACTCCCTCTTGGGTCAAAGATGACCTCCTCGTCAACAAAGTCTTCCCAATAAAAATGGGGTTCAACCTCTTGGGCTGGCCATGGTGCCTTCAAAGCTAAAGATTCAAAATCCAATTTTTCAGGAAGAGGCTTGAACTCCATCGCTGGTTGTTCCACAGTGGGAGGTGGCAAAAAGGTAGAGAGAATCTCTGGTGCTGCTTCAACTTCTGCACGATTTTCACTCACTGTACTAACAAATCCATCACCTGCTACACATGCAGAAATCTCAGCACACACCACACAAGGGTTAGTGTTAGTACAGTGTGTACATATAGTACAATAAACAGAATCAAAAAAGGCTTGAATGTCTGGAAATTCAACACACAGTTCATCAATAATAGTGTTCTTGACATCATTATCAAAATTATCCTCAAAGTAAGTATTGTCAAGAACAACTACTTGCGAATATGTATGTTCTTCAAGGATATGTGGAGTTTGCAGTGTAGCCAAGGCGGAGGCGATGTGACCAGTTTGAGTGGCAAAATCCTGAAGACTTGCCTCTGTCCTCTGTTGGAATTCAAGATTGTTCTGTGCCATTTGTTGTATCAAAGAAGCTATCTCATCCAAGATGCCCTGTCCTCCACTATGTTGGCTAGAATAATCATTCACTCCAAACATGCCAAAATCACTACTAAACTTATAACCACCAGTGAAGCCAGGATAATATATGCATGATGGCTCATAATAAACATTACGCATATAATTTTGCATATAATTATCGATACTAAGGTTCACAACCAGACCAAGTAGCCAAAACTAATTCAGCAATGCGTCTTTTTCTTTTTATTTTTTTTTATTTTCTGTTAATAACAACAAGAGTCCCCGGCAACGGCGCCAATTTTGACACGCTGTCGCACGCGCGTCAAAAAGAACGAGCGGTTTACAAAATATGTAGTTAGGGCGCGACAACTCGAGTATCGTCTCACAAGGACTCTTGGATTGTTATTAGCAGAAAAATCAGTTTTTTTTTTTTTTTTTTTGGGGGGGGGGGGGGGGTGGGGGGGTTTAGAATTAAAGATTCAATTAAGGAAAAGTTAAGAAAACAAGTAAGAAATAAGTGATTATCAAATAAGCTAAAATGATAATCTGCTGTTTTCGGTTTCCCACTATCATTGTTTCATATAATTCCATGCCCTAAGCGGATTCTAATCCCTTTTCGATTGTAGCAGCAATTAACAAGCGAAATTGACACTACGAGATATATGTTCCTAATTCCGAATTAAGCAAACGGATGAAGCTCTCGTGAATTAAGTAAACACGAATGAACACACGCGAATTAAGCAAACGCGATTAAGTTTAGGAACACACAATCATTGAAACAAATCAATACATATTCTATACAATCCCGAATCAAGCAAACAGAACTTATAGAACTATATTGAAAGATAATAGCAATAAGTATGGGAATCACAGAACCTTAAGTGGCAATGGAAACCGATTACAGCAGATCAATCATTGGCGATTAGTTCTCCATCAAATACATCATAAAAACCCTAGGAACTAATTCGCAGCCTTCAATATGAAAAGAAAAGAAGATGATCAAAACTCTGCAATCTACCCTAAAACAGCCATTTATATCCTTCAGCATCTGCGCCCGCTCGGGAGGCTAGTAGCCTCTCGCGACGCGAATATTAAAGATGGCGCCGGTTTGAATTTGGATTCTCGCGAGGCGAATAGTGGTTCGCGAGGAGAAACAGAAAAGGATCTTCTCATTACGCCCGTGATGAGTATCACGGCCTGGGCGTGATAGCTTCTGGTCTTCAGTCTCGCGAGGCGAGACAGAAAGGGTTGCTTTCCTCGGCACGATCGGCCCATCAGGCTCGCGAGGCGAGTAGCTTCTCGCGGGGTGAATCTTCCAGAATTGCATTTTTCCATTGTTTTCTTCATTCCCTTGGCTCTAAGTGCTTCCCCTTTTAACCTGAAAACATGGGACAACAGTGAATGCTTTATTTGACTCAAAAACTAACTAAAATGTCCTAAACTACTTAAGAAACTCAAAATATTGCATGAGGACAGTTAAATCCAAATATGGGCTAAGACGAGATTGAAACTCGAATAATTAGCACAAAAACCATGATCTTACTAGTTATAAAACTAGATAACCATAGGCTTATCAGATACCTAGTTGGAAAGCTTATTCAGAGGCCCTAAATTTGGTCAAGGATTAGGTTAGGATTAATAAGCATAAATAGCAGTTTACAGCCACACAAGCCAGAGAGAGACAGAAATTAGAGAACTTTTACAATCATTGTTTTTGCTTTTACATTATTGTGCTTAATTGCTAAACATTGTTAATTTTCAGATTTTTCGCTCATCCTGACCTTGTTGCCTTGCACAGAGCATAACTATAGCTACGGATATCTGATTTTGGTGATCTTGCTGTCCCTAGAAAGATAAGGAAGAAACCTACAATTTCAGGATTCACAAGAATTATCAAATTAGGCCAAAATCAAGGTTAATTTGGGTCCCGAGTTCTCTGGCGCGGATCAGTGCACAGTCCATGCTTTCCGTTCACTTAAATGGGCCTAACTTACTCATCTTAAGCCCAACTAATGCATATGATACCTAGTTGGAACGCTTATTCAGAGGCCCTTAATTTGGTCTAGGATTAGGTCAGGATTAATAAGCATAAATAGCAGTTTACAGTAACACAAGCCAGAGAGAGACGGAAATTAGACTACTTTTACAATCATTGTTTTTGATTTTACATTATTGCGCTTAATTGCTAAACATGGTTAATTTTCGGATTTTTCACTCATCCTGACCTTGTTGCCTTGCACAGAGCATAACTAGAGCTACAGATATTGGATTTTGGTGATCTTGTTGTCCCTAGAAAGATAAGGAAGAGTCCTAAAATTTCAGGTTTCACAAGAATTGTCAAATTAGGCCAAAATCAAGGCTAAATTGGGTCGCTAGTTCTCTGGCGGGGATCAGTTTGTCGTCCATTATGTTCCTTCACTTAAACGGGCCTAACTTACTCATCTTAAGCCCAATTAAGGCATATGATACCTTGTTGGAAAGCTAATTCAGAGGCCCTTAATTTGGTCTAGGGTTAGGTCAGGATTAATAAGCATAAATAGCAGTTTACAGTCGCACAAGCCAGAGAGAGACGAAAATTAGACAACTTTTACAATCATTGTTTTTGCTTTTACATTATTGGGCTTAATTGCTAAACATTGTTAATTTTCGGATTTTTCACTCATCCTGACCTTGTTGTCCCTAGAAAGATAAGGAAGAAACCAAAAATTTCAGGTTTCACAAGAATTGTCAAATTAGGGCAAAATCAAGGCTAAGTTGGGTCTCGAGTTCTCTGGCGCGGATCTGTACGCAGTCCATGATGTTCCTTCATTTAAATGGGCCTAACTTACTCATGTTAAGCCCAATTAAGGCATATAATACCTTGTTGGAAAGCTTATTCTGATGCCCTTAATTTGGTCTAGGATTAGGTCAAGATTTATAAGCATAAATAGCAGTTTACAGCCACACAAGCCAGAGAGAGACGGAAATTAGACAACTTTTACAATCATTGTTTTTGCTTTTACAATATTGGGCTTCATTGCTAAACATTGTTAATTTTCGGATTCTTCACTCATCCTGACCTTGTTGCCTTGCACAGAGCATAACTAGAGCTACAGATATTGGATTTTTGTGATCTTGTTGTCCCTAGAAAGATAAGGAAGAGTCCTAAAATTTCAGGTTTCACAAGAATTGTCAAATTAGGCCAAAATCAAGGCTAAATTGGGTCGCTAGTTCTCTGGCGCGGATCAGTTTGTCGTCCATTATGTTCCTTCACTTAAACGGGCCTAACTTACTCATCTTAAGCCCAATTAAGGCATATGATACGTTGTTGGAAAGCTAATTCAGAGGCCCTTAATTTGGTCTAGGGTTAGGTCAGGATTAATAAGCATAAATAGCAGTTTACAGTCGCACAAGCCAGAGAGAGACGAAAATTAGACAACTTTTACAATCATTGTTTTTGCTTTTACATTATTAGGCTTAATTGCTAAACATTGTTAATTTTCGGATTTTTCACTCATCCTGACCTTGTTGTCCCTAGAAAGATAAGGAAGAAACCTAAAATTTCAGGTTTCACAAGAATTGTCAAATTAGGGCAAAATCAAGGCTAAGTTGGGTCTCGAGTTCTCAGGCGCGGATCAGTACGCAGTCCATGATGTTTCTTCATTAAAATGGGCCTAACTTACTCATGTTAAGCCCAATTAAGGCATATAATACCTTGTTGGAAAGGTTATTCTGATGCCCTTAATTTGGTCTAGGATTAGGTCAGGATTTATAAGCATAAATAGCAGTTTACAGCCACACAAGCCAGAGAGAGACGAAAATTAGACAACTTTTATAATCATTGTTTTTGCTTTTACAATATTGGGCTTCATTGCCAAACATTGTTAATTTTCGGATTCTTCACTCATCCTGACCTTATTGCCTTGCGTAGAGCATAACTAGAGCTACAAATATCGGATTTAGGTGATCTTGCTGTCCCTAGAAATATAAGGAAGAGACCTACAATTTCAGGTTTCACAAGAATTGTCAAATTAGGCCAAAATCAAGGTTAAATTGGGTCACGAGTTCTCTGGCGCGGATCAGAGCACAGTCCATGATATTATTTCACTTAAATGGTCCTAACATACTCATCTTAAGCCCAACTAATGCATATGATACCTAGTTGGAAAGCTTATTCAGAGGCCCTTAATTTGGTCTAGGATTAGGTCAGGATTAATAAGCATAAATAGCAGTTTACAGCTGCACAAGCCAGAGAGAGACGGAAATTAGACAACCTTTACAATCATTGTTTTGCTTTTACATTATTGGGCCTAATTGGGTTTAATTGCTAAACGTTGTTAATTTTAGGATTTTTCACTCATCCTGACCTTGTTGCCTTGCGCAGAGTATAACTAGAGCTACAGATATCGGATTTTGGTGATCTTGCTTGTCCCTAGAAAGATAAGGAAGAGACCTACAATTTCAGGTTTCACAAGATTTGTCAAATTAGGCCAAAATCAAGGCTAAATTGGGTCCCGAGTTCTCTGGTGCGGATTAGTGCGCACTCCATAATTATACTTCACTTTAATGGGCCTAACTTACTCATCTTAAGCCCATTTAAGGCGTATGATACCTTGTTGGAAAGCTTATTCAGAGGCCCTTAATTTGGTCTAGGGTTAGGTAGGATTAATAAAAATAAATAGCAGTTTACAGTCGCACAAGCCAGAGAGAAACGGAAATTAGACAATTATTACAATTATTGTTTTTGCTTTTACATTATCGGGCTTACTTGGGCTTAATTGCTAAAGATGGTTAATTTTCGGATTTTTCACTAATCCTGACCTTGTTGCCTTTCACGGAGCATAACTCGAGCTACAAATATCGGATTTTGGTGATCATGTTGTCCCTAGAAAGATAAGGAAGAGACCTACAATTTCAGGTTTCACTTGAATTGTCAAATTAGGCCAAAATAAAGGCTAAATTGGGTCCCGAGTTCTCTGGCGCTGATCAGTGCTTAGTCCATGATGTTCCTTCGCTTAAATGGGCCTAACTTGCACATCTTAAGCCCAATTAAGGCATATGATACCTTGTTGGAAAGCTTATTCTGAGGCCCTTAATTTGGTCTAGGGTTAGGTCAGGGTTATTAAGCATAAATAGCAGTTTACAGTCGCACAAGTCAGAGAGAGACGAAAATTAGAGAACTTTTACAATCATTGTTTTTGCTTTTACATTATTGGGCTTAATTGCCAAACATTGTTAATTTTCGGATTTTTCACTCATCCTGACCTTGTTGCCTTGCGCAAAGCATAACTTGAGCTACATATATCGGATTTTGGTGATCTTGCTGTCCCTAGAAAGATAAGGAAGAGACCTACAATTTCAATTGTCACGAGAATTGTCAATTTCGGCCAAAATCAAGGCTAAATTGGGTACCGAGTTCTCTGGCACGTATAAGTGCGCTGTCCATATTGTTCCTTCAATTAAATGGGCCTAACATACTCATCTTAAGCCCAATTAAGGCATATAATACCTTGTTGGAAAGTTTATTCAGAGGCCATTAATTTGGTCTAGGGTTATGTCAGGATTAATAAGCATAAATAGCAGTTTACAGCAGCACAAGCCAGAGAGAGACGGAAATTAGACAACTTTAACAATTATTGTTTTTGCTTTTACATTATTGGGCTTAATTACTAAACATGGTTAATTTTCGGATTTTTCACTCATCCTGACCTTGTTGCCATGCACAGAGCATAACTAGAGCTACAGATATCGGATTTTCGTGATCTTGCTATCCCTAGAAAGATAAGGAACAAACCTACAATTTCAGGTTTGACAAGAATTGTCAAATTAGGGCAAAATCAAGGCTAAGTTGGGTCTCGAGTTCTCTGGCGCGGATCAGCGCGCAGTCCATGATGTTCCTTCATTTAAATGGGCCTAACTTACTCATCTTAAGCCCAATTAAGGCATATGATATCTTGTTGGAAAGCTTATTTAGAGGCCCTTAATTTGGTCTAGGGTTAGGTCAGGATTAATAAGCATAAATAGCAGTTTATAGCCCCACAAGCCAGAGAGAGACGGAAATTAGACAACTTTTACAATCATTGTTTTTGCTTTTACATTATTGGACTTAATTGCTAAACATTGTTAATTTTTGCATTTTTCACTCATCCTGACCTTGTTGCCTTGCGCAAAGCATAACTAGAGCTACAGATATTGAATTTTGGTGATCTTGCTATCTCTAGAAAGATAAGGAAGAGACCTACAATTTCAGGTTTCACAAGAATTGTCAAATTAGGCCAAAATCATGGCTAAATTGGGTCCCGAGTTCTCTGGCGGGGATCAGTGCGCAGTCCACAATGTTCCTTCACTTAAATGGGCCTAACTTACTCATCTTAAGCCCAATTAAGGCATATGATACCTTGTTGGAAAGCTTATTCAGAGGCCCTTAATTTGGTCTAGGGTTAGGCCGGGATTAATAAGCATAAATAGCAGTTTACAGCCGCACATGCCAGAGAGAGACGGAAATTAGACAAAATTTACAATCGTTGTTTTTGCTTTTACATTATTGTGCTTAATTGCTAAACATTGTTAATTTTCGGATTTTTCACTAATCCTGACCTTGTTGCCGTGCACAGAGCATAACTAGAGCTACATATATCGGATTTTGGTGATCTTGCTGTCCCTAGAAATATATGGATGAGACCTACAATTTCGGGTTTAACAAGAATTGTCAAATTAGGCCAAAATCAGGCTAAATTGGGTCCCGAGTTCTTTGGCGTGGATTAGTGCGCAGTCCTTGATGTTCTTTAACTTAAATGGGCCTAACTTACTCATCTTAAGCCCAATTAAGGCATATGATACCTTGTTGGAAAGCTTATTCAGAGGTCCTTAATTTGGTCTAGGTTTAGGTCAGGACTAATAAGCATAAATAGCAGTTTACAGCCGCACAAGCCAGAAAGAGACGAAAATTAGACAACTTTAACAATCATTGTTTTTGATTTTACATTATTGGGCTTAATTGTTAAACATTGTTAATTTTCGGATTTTTCACTCTTCCTGACCTTGTTGCCTTGCACAGAGCATAACTAGAGCTACAGATATCGGATTTTGGTGATCTTGTTGTCCCTAGAAAGATAAGGAAGAGACCTACAATTTCATGTTTCACAATAATTGTGAAATTAGTTCAAAATCAAGGCAAAATTGGGTCCCGAGTTCTCTGGAGCGGATCAGTGTGCAGTCCATGATGTTCCTTCACTTAAATGGGCCTAACTTACTCATCTTAAGCCCAATTAAGGCATATGATACCTTGTTGGAAAGCTTATTCAGAGGCCCTTAATTTGGTCTAGGGTTAGGTCATGATTAACAAGCATAAATAGCAGTTTACAGCCGCACAAACCAGAGAGAGACGAAAATTAGACAACTTTTACAATCATTGTTTTTGCTTTTAAATTATTGGACTTAATTGCCAAACATGGTTAATTTTAGGATTCTTCACTCATCCTGACCTTATTGCCTTGCGTAGAGCATAACTAGAGCTACAAATATCGGATTTAGGAGATCTTGTTATCCCTAGAAAGATAAGGAAGAGACCTACAATTTCAGGTTTCACAAGAATTGTCGATTTAGGGCAAAATCAAGGCTAAGTTGGGTCTCGAGTTCTCTGGCGCGGATCAGTGCGCAGTCCATGATGTTCCTTCATTTAAATGGGCCTAACTTACTCATCTTAAGCCCAATTAAGGCATATGATATCTTGTTGGAAAGCTTATTTAGAGGCCCTTAATTTGGTCTAGGGTTAGGTCAGGATTAATAAGCATAAATAGCAGTTTACAGCCCCACAAGCCAGAGAGAGACGGAAATTAGACAACTTTTACAATCATTGTTTTTGCTTTTACATTATTGGACTTAATTGCTAAACATTGTTAATTTTTGCATTTTTCACTCATCCTGACCTTGTTGCCTTGCGTAAAGCATAACTAGAGCTACAGATATCAAATTTTGGTGATCTTGCTATCTCTAGAAAGATAAGGAAGAGACCTACAATTTCAGGTTTCACAAGAATTGTAAAATTAGGCCAAAATAATGGCTAAATTGGGTCCCGAGTTCTCTAGCGGGGATCAGTGCGCAGTCCACAATGTTCCTTCACTTAAATGGGCCTAACTTACTCATCTTATGCCCGATTAAGGCATATGATACTTGGTTGGAAAGCTTATTCAGAGGCCCTTAATTTGGTCTAGGATTAGGTCGGTATTAATAAGCCTAAATAGAAGTTTACAGCTGCACAAGCCAGAGAGTGACGAAAATTAGACAACTTTTACATTCATTGTTTTTTATTTTACATTATTGGGCCTAATTGGGCTTAATTTCTCAACATTGTTAATTTTCGGATTTTTTACTCATCCTGACCTTGTTGCTTTGCGCAGAGCATAACTAGAGCTACAGATATTGGATTTTGGTGATCTTGCTGTCCCTAGAAAGATAAGGAAGAGACCTAAAATTTCAGGTGTCACAAGAATTCTCAAATTTGGCCAAAATCAATGCTAAATTGGGTCCCGAGTTCTCTGGCACGGATCAGTGCGCAGTCCATGATGTTCGTTCACTTAAATCGGCCTAACTTACTCATCTTAAGCCCAATTAAGGCATATGATACCTTATTGGAAAGCTTATTCAGAGGCCCTTAATTTGGTCTAGGGTTAGGTCATGATTAATAAGCATAAATAGCAGTTTACAGGCGCACAAGCCCTAGAGAGACGGAAATTAGACAACTTTTACAATCAATGTTTTTGCTTTTACATTATTGGGCTTAATTGCCAAACATTATTAATTTTCGGATTTTTAACTCATCCTGACCTTATTGCCTTGCATAGAGCATAACTGGAGCTACAAATATCGGATTTTGGTGATCTTGCTGTCCTTAGAAATATAAGGAAGAAACCTATAACTTCAGGTGTCACAAGAATTGTCAAATTAGGCCAAAATCAAGTCTAAATTGGGTCCCGAGTTCTTTGGCGCGGATCAGTGTGCAGTCCATGATGTTCGTTCACTTAAATCGGCCTAACTTACTCATCTTAAGCCCAATTAAGGCGTATGATACCTAGTTGGAAAGCTTATTCTGAGACCCTTAATTTGGTCTAGGATTAGGTCATGATTAATAAGCATAAATTGCAGTTTACAGTCGCACAAGCCAGAGAGTGACGGAAATTAGACAACTTTTACAATCAATGTTTTTGCTTTTACATTATTGGGCATAATTGGGCTCAATTGCCAAACATTATTAATTTTCGGATTTTTAACTCATCCTGACCTTATTGCCTTGCATAGAGCATAACTGGAGCTACAAATATCGGATTTTGGTGATCTTGCTGTCCCTAGAAATATAAGGAAGAGTCCTATAACTTCAGGTTTCACAAGAATTGTCAAATTAGGCGAAAATCAATGCTAAATTGGGTCCAGAGTTCTCTGGGGCGGATCAGTGTGAAGTCCATGATGTTCGTTCACTTAAATCGGCCTAACTTACTCATCTTAAGCCCAATTAAGGCGTATGATACCTAGTTGGAAAGCTTATTCAGAGACCCTTAATTTGGTCTAGGATTAGGTCAGGATTAATAAGCATAAATTGCAGTTTACAGTCGCACAAGCCAGAGAGTGACGGAAATTAGACAACTTTTACAATCATTGTTTTTGATTTTACATTAATGGGCATAATTGGGCTTAATTTCTAAACATTGTTAATTTTCGGATTTTTCACTCATCCTGACCTTGTTGTCTTGCGCAGAGCATAACTAGAGCTACAGATATCGGATTTTGGTGATCTTGCTGTCCCTAGAAAGATAAGGAAGAGACCTACAATTTCAGGTTTCACAAGAATTGTCAAATTAGGCCAAAATCAATGCTAAATTGGGTCCAGAGTTCTCTGGGGCGGATTAGTGCGTAGTCCATGATGTTCCTTCACTTAAATGGGCCTAACTTACTCATCTGAAGCCCAATTAAGGCATATGATACCTTGTCGGAAAGCTTATTCAGAGGCCCTTAATTTGATCTAGGGTTAGGTCAGCATTAATAAGCAAAAATAGTAGTTTACAGTAGTACAAGCCAGAGAGAGACGAAAATTAGACAACTTTTACAATCATTGTTTTTGCTTTTACATTATTGGGCTTAATTGCCAAACATTGTTAATTTTCGGATTTTTCAATCATCTTGACCTTGTTGCCTTGCATAGAGCATAACTAGAGCTTCAGATATCGGATTTTGGTGATCTTGCTGTCCCTAGAAATATAAGGAAGAGACCTACAATTTCAGGTTTCATAAGAATTGTCAAATTAGGCAAAAATCATTGCTAAATTGGGTCCCGAGTTCTCTGGTGCGGATTAGTGCGCAGTCCATGATGTTCCTTCACTTAAATGGGCCTAACTTACTCATCTTAAGCCCAATTAAGGCATATGACACCTTGTTGGAAAGCTTATTCAGAGGCCCTTAATTTGATCTAGGGTTAGGTCTGGATTAATAAGCATAAATAGCAGTTTACAGTCGTACAAGGCAGAGAGAGACGGAAATTAGACAACTTTTACAATCATTGTTTTTGCTTTAACATTATTGGGCTTAATTGCCAAACATTGTTAATTTTCGGATTTTTCACTCATCTTGACCTTGTTGCCTTGTATAGAGCATAACTAGAGCTACAGATATCGGATTTTGGGGATCTTGCTGTCCCTAGAAATATAAGGAAGAGACCTACAATTTCAGGTTTCACAAGAATTGTCAAATTAGGCAACTTTTACAATCATTGTTTTTGCTCTTACATTATTGGGCTTAATTTTTAAACATTGTTAATTTTCGGATTTTTCACTCATCCTGACCTTGTTGCCTTGCGTATAGCATAACTAGAGCTACATATATCGGATTTTGGTGATCTTGCTGTCCCTAGAAATATATGGATGAGACCTACAATTTCAGGTTTAACAAGAATTGTCAAATTAGGCCAAAATCAGGCTAAATTGGGTCCCGAGTTCTTTGGCGTGGATTAGTGCGCAGTCCTTGATGTTCTTTAACTTAAATGGGACTAACTTACTCATCTTAAGCCCAATTAAGGCATATGATACCTTGTTGGAAAGCTTATTCAGAGGTCCTTAATTTGGTCTAGGTTTAGGTCAGGACTAATAAGCATAAATAGCAGTTTACAGCCGCACAAGCCAGAAAGAGACGAAAATTAGACAACTTTAACAATCATTGTTTTTGATTTTACATTATTGGGCTTAATTGTTAAACATTGTTAATTTTCGGATTTTTCACTCTTCCTGACCTTGTTGCCTTGCACAGAGCATAACTAGAGCTACAGATATCGGATTTTGGTGATCTTGTTGTCCCTAGAAAGATAAGGAAGAGACCTACAATTTCATGTTTCACAATAATTGCGAAATTAGTTCAAAATCAAGGCAAAATTGGGTCCCGAGTTCTCTGGAGCGGATCAGTGTGCAGTCCATGATGTTCCTTCACTTAAATGGGCCTAACTTACTCATCTTAAGCCCAATTAAGGCATATGATACCTTGTTGGAAAGCTTATTCAGAGGCCCTTAATTTGGTCTAGGGTTAGGTCATGATTAACAAGCATAAATAGCAGTTTACAGCCGCACAAGCCAGAGAGAGACGAAAATTAGACAACTTTTACAATCATTGTTTTTGCTTTTAAATTATTGGACTTAATTGCTAAACATGGTTAATTTTCGGATTTTTCACTCATCCTGACCTTGTTGCCATGCACAGAGCATAACTAGAGCTACAGATATCTGATTTTGGTGATCTTGTTATCCCTAGAAAGATAAGGAAGAGACCTACAATTTCAGGCGTCACAAGAATTGTCAATTTAGGGCAAAATCAAGGCTAAGTTGGGACTCGAGTTCTCTGGCGCGGATCAGTGCGCAGTCCATGATGTTCCTTCATTTAAATAGGCCTAACTTACTCATCTTAAGCCCAATTAAGGCATATGATATCTTGTTGGAAAGCTTATTTAGAGGCCCTTAATTTGGTCAAGGGTTAGGTCAGGATTAATAAGCATAAATAGCAGTTTATAGCCCCACAAGCCAGAGAGAGACGGAAATTAGACAACTTTTACAATCATTGTTTTTGCTTTTACATTATTGGACTTAATTGCTAAACATTGTTAATTTTTGCATTTTTCACTCATCCTGACCTTGTTGCCTTGCGTAAAGCATAACTAGAGCTACAGATATCGAATTTTGGTGATCTTGCTATCTCTAGAAAGATAAGGAAGAGACCTACAATTTCAGGTTTCACAAGAATTGTCAAATTAGGCCAAAATCATGGCTAAATTGGGTCCCGAGTTCTCTGGCGGGGATCAGTGCGCAGTCCACAATGTTCCTTCACTTAAATGGGCCTAACTTACTCATCTTAAGCCCAATTAAGGCATATGATACTTGGTTGGAAAGCTTATTCAAAGGCCCTTAATTTGGTCTAGGATTAGGTCAGTATTAATAAGCCTAAATAGAAGTTTACAGCTGCACAAGCCAGAGAGTGACGAAAATTAGACAACTTTTACATTCATTGTTTTTTATTTTACATTATTGGGCCTAATTGGGCTTAATTTCTAAACATTGTTAATTTTCGGATTTTTTACTCATCCTGACCTTGTTGCTTTGCGCAAAGCATAACTAGAGCTACAGATATTGGATTTTGGTGATCTTGTTGTCCCTAGAAAGATAAGGAAGAGACCTACAATTTCAGATGTCACAAGAATTCTCAAATTTGGCCAAAATCAATGCTAAATTGGGTCCCGAGTTCTCTGGCAAGGATCAGTGCGCAGTCCATGATGTTCGTTCACTTAAATCGGCCTAACTAACTCATCTTAAGCCCAATTAAGGCATATGATACCTTATTGGAAAGCTTATTCAGAGGCCCTTAATTTGGTCTAGGGTTAGGTCATGATTAATAAGCATAAATAGCAGTTTACAGGCGCACAAGCCAGAGAGAGACGGAAATTAGACAACTTTTACAATCAATGTTTTTGCTTTTACATTATTGGGCTTAATTGCCAAACATTATTAATTTTCGGATTTTTCACTCATCCTGACCTTATTGCCTTGCATAGAGCATAACTGGAGCTACAAATATCGGATTTTGGTGATCTTGCTGTCCCTAGAAATATAAGGAAGAAACCTATAATTTCAGGTGTCACAAGAATTGTCAAATTAGGCCAAAATCAAGTCTAAATTGGGTCCCGAGTTCTTTGGCCCGGATCAGTGTGCAGTCCATGATGTTCGTTCACTTAAATCGGCCTAACTTACTCATCTTAAGCCCAATTAAGGCGTATGACACCAAGTTGGAAAGCTTATTCAGGGACCCTTAATTTGGTCTAGGATTAGGTCAGGATTAATAAGCATAAATTGCAGTTTACAGTCGCACAAGCCAGAGAGTGACGGAAATTAGACAACTTTTACAATCATTGTTTTTGATTTTACATTAATGGGCATAATTGGGCTTAATTTCTAAACATTGTTAATTTTCGGATTTTTCACTCATCCTGACCTTGTTGTCTTGCGCAGAGCATAACTAGAGCTACAGATATCGGATTTTGGTGATCTTGCTGTCCCTAGAAAGATAAGGAAGAGACCTACAATTTCAGGTTTCACAAGAATTGTCAAATTAGGCCAAAATCAATGCTAAATTGGGTCCAGAGTTCTCTGGGGCGGATTAGTGCGTAGTCCATGATGTTCCTTCACTTAAATGGGCCTAACTTACTCATCTGAAGCCCAATTAAGGCATATGATACCTTGTCGGAAAGCTTATTCAGAGGCCCTTAATTTGATCTAGGGTTAGGTCAGGATTAATAAGCATAAATAGTAGTTTACATTAGTACAAGCCAGAGAGAGACGGAAATTAGACAACTTTTACAATCATTGTTTTTGCTTTTACATTATTGGGCTTAATTGCCAAACATTGTTAATTTTCGGATTTTTCAATCATCTTGACCTTGTTGCCTTGCATAGAGCATAACTAGAGCTTCAGATATCGGATTTTGGTGATCTTGCTGTCCCTAGAAATATATGGAAGAGACCTACAATTTCAGGTTTCATTAGAATTGTCAAATTAGGCAAAAATCATTGCTAAATTGGGTCCCGAGTTCTCTGGTGCGGATTAGTGCGCAGTCCATGATGTTCCTTCACTTAAATGGGCCTAACTTACTCATCTTAAGCCCAATTAAGGCATATGATACCTTGTTGGAAAGCTTATTCAGAGTCCCTTAATTTGATCTAGGGTTAGGTCAGGATTAATAAGCATAAATAGCAGTTTACAGTCGTACAAGTCAGAGAGAGACGGAAATTAGACAACTTTTACAATCATTGTTTTTGCTTTAACATTATTGGGCTTAATTGCCAAACATTGTTAATTTTCGGATTTTTCACTCATCTTGACCTTGTTGCCTTGCATAGAGCATAACTAGAGCTACAGATATCGGATTTTGGGGATCTTGTTGTCCCTAAAAATATAAGAAAGAGACCTACAATTTCAGGTTTCACAAGAATTGTCAAATTAGACAACTTTTACAATCATTGTTTTTGCTCTTACATTATTGGGCTTAATTTTTAAACATTGTTAATTTTCGGATTTTTCACTCATCCTGACCTTGTTGCCTTGCGCATAGCATAACTAGAGCTACATGTATCGGATTTTGGTGATCTTGCTGTCCCTAGAAATATATGCATGAGACTTACAATTTCAGGTTTAACAAGAATTGTCAAATTAGGCCAAAATCAGGCTAAATTGGGTCCCGAGTTCTTTGGCGTGGATTAGTGCGCAGTCCTTGATGTTCTTTAACTTAAATGGGCCTAACTTACTCATCTTAAGCCCAATTAAGGCATATGATACCTTGTTGGAAAGCTTATTCAGAGGTCCTTAATTTGGTCTAGGTTTAGGTCAGGACTAATAAGCATAAATAGCAGTTTACAGCCGCACAAGCCAGAAAGAGACGAAAATTAGACAACTTTAACAATCATTGTTTTTTATTTTACATTATTGGGCTTAATTGTTAAACATTGTTAATTTTCGGATTTTTCACTCTTCCTGACCTTGTTGCCTTGCACAGAGCATAACTAGAGCTACAGATATCGGATTTTGGTGATCTTGTTGTCCCTAGAAAGATAAGGAAGAGACCTACAATTTCATGTTTCACAATAATTGTGAAATTAGTTCAAAATCAAGGCAAAATTGGGTCCCGAGTTCTCTGGAGCGGATCAGTGTGCAGTCCATGATGTTCCTTCACTTAAATGGGCCTAACTTACTCATCTTAAGCCCAATTAAGGCATATGATACCTTGTTGGAAAGCTTATTCAGAGGCCCTTAATTTGGTCTAGGGTTAGGTCATGATTAATAAGCATAAATAGCAGTTTACAGGCGCACAAGCCAGAGAGAGACGAAAATTAGACAACTTTTACAATCATTGTTTTTGCTTTTAAATTATTGGACTTAATTGCTAAACATGGTTAATTTTCGGATTTTTCACTCATCCTGACCTTGTTGCCATGCACAGAGCATAACTAGAGCTACAGATATCGGATTTTGGTGATCTTGCTATCCCTAGAAAGATAAGGAAGAGACCTACAATTTCAGGTTTCACAAGAATTGTCAATTTAGGGCAAAATCAAGGCTAAGTTGGGTCTCGAGTTCTCTGGCGCGGATCAGTGCGCAGTCCATGATGTTCCTTCATTTAAATGGGCCTAACTTACTCATCTTAAGCCCAATTAAGGCATATGATATCTTGTTGGAAAGCTTATTTAGAGGCCCTTAATTTGGTCTAGGGTTAGGTCAGGATTAATAAGCATAAATAGCAGTTTATAGCCCCACAAGCCAGAGAGAGACGGAAATTAGACAACTTTTACAATCTTTGTTTTTGCTTTTACATTATTGGACTTAATTGCTAAACATTGTTAATTTTTGCATTTTTCACTCATCCTGACCTTGTTGCCTTGCGTAAAGCATAACTAAAGCTACAGATATCGAATTTTGGTCATCTTGCTATCTCTAGAAAGATAAGGAAGAGACCTACAATTTCAGGTTTCACAAGAATTGTCAAACTAGGCCAAAATCATGGCTAAATTGGGTCCCGAGTTCTCTGGCGGGGATCAGTGCGCAGTCCACAATGTTCCTTCACTTAAATGGGCCTAACTTACTCATCTTAAGCCCAATTAAGGCATATGATACTTGGTTGGAAAGCTTATTCAGAGGCCCTTAATTTGGTCTAGGATTAGGTCAGTATTAATAAGCCTAAATAGAAGTTTACAGCTGCACAAGCCAGAGAGTGACGAAAATTAGACAACTTTTACATTCATTGTTTTTTATTTTACATTATTGGGCCTAATTGGGCTTAATTTCTAAACATTGTTAATTTTCGGATTTTTTACTCATCCTGACCTTGTTGCTTTGCGCAGAGCATAACTAGAGCTACAGATATTGGATTTTGGTGATCTTGCTGTCCCTAGAAAGATAAGGAAGAGACCTACAATTTCAGGTGTCACAAGAATTCTCAAATTTGGCCAAAATCAATGCTAAATTGGGTCCCGAGTTCTCTGGCACGGATCAGTGCGCAGTCCATGATGTTCGTTCACTTAAATCGGCCAAACTAACTCATCTTAAGCCCAATTAAGGCATATGATACCTTATTGGAAAGCTTATTCAGAGGCCCTTAATTTGGTCTAGGGTTAGGTCATGATTAATAAGCATAAATAGCAGTTTACAGGCACACAAGCCAGAGAGAGACGGAAATTAGACAACTTTTACAATCAATGTTTTTGCTTTTACATTATTGGGCTTAATTGCCATACATTATTAATTTTCGGATTTTTCACTCATCCTGACCTTATTGCCTTGCATAGAGCATAACTGGAGCTACAAATATCGAATTTTGGTGATCTTGCTGTCCCTAGAAATATAAGGAAGAAACCTATAATTTCAGGTGTCACAAGAATTGTCAAATTAGGCCAAAATCAAGTCTAAATTGGGTCCCGAGTTCTTTGGCCCGGATCAGTGTGCAGTCCATGATGTTCGTTCACTTAAATCGGCCTAACTTACTCATCTTAAGCCCAATTAAGGCGTATGACACCTAGTTGGAAAGCTTATTCAGAGACCCTTAATTTGGTCTAGGATTAGGTCAGGATTAATAAGCATAAATTGCTGTTTACAGTCGCACAAGCCAGAGAGTGACGGAAATTAGACAACTTTTACAATCATTGTTTTTGATTTTACATTAATGGGCATAATTGGGCTTAATTTCTAAACATTGTTAATTTTCGGATTTTTCACTCATCCTGACCTTATTGCCTTGCATAGAGCATAACTGGAGCTACAAATATCGAATTTTGGTGATCTTGCTGTCCCTAGAAATATAAGGAAGAAACCTATAATTTCAGGTGTCACAAGAATTGTCAAATTAGGCCAAAATCAAGTCTAAATTGGGTCCCGAGTTCTTTGGCGCGGATCAGTGTGCAGTCCATGATGTTCGTTCACTTAAATCGGCCTAACTTACTCATCTTAAGCCCAATTAAGGCGTATGACACCTAGTTGGAAAGCTTATTCAGAGACCCTTAATTTGGTCTAGGATTAGGTCAGGATTAATAAGCATAAATTGCAGTTTCTGATCGCACAAGCCAGAGAGTGACGGAAATTAGACAACTTTTACAATCATTGTTTTTGATTTTACATTAATGGGCATAATTGGGCTTAATTTCTAAACATTGTTAATTTTCGGATTTTTCACTCATCCTGACCTTGTTGTCTTGCGCAGAGCATAACTAGAGCTACAGATATCGGATTTTGGTGATCTTGCTGTCCCTAGAAAGATAAGGAAGAGACCTACAATTTCAGGTTTCACAAGAATTGTCAAATTAGGCCAAAATCAATGCTAAATTGGGTCCAGAGTTCTCTGGGGCGGATTAGTGCGTAGTCCATGATGTTCCTTCACTTAAATGGGCCTAACTTACTCATCTGAAGCCCAATTAAGGCATATGATACCTTGTCGGAAAGCTTATTCAGAGGCCCTTAATTTGATCTAGGGTTAGGTCAGGATTAATAAGCATAAATAGTAGTTTACAGTAGTACAAGCCAGAGAGAGACGGAAATTAGACAACTTTTACATTCATTGTTTTTGCTTTTACATTATTGGGCTTAATTGCCAAACATTGTTAATTTTCGGATTTTTCAATCATCTTGACCTTGTTGCCTTGCATAGAGCATAACTAGAGCTTCAGATATCGGATTTTGGTGATCTTGCTGTCCCTAGAAATATAAGGAAGAGACCTACAATTTTAGGTTTCATAAGAATTGTCAAATTAGGCAAAAATCATTGCTAAATTGGGTCCCGAGTTCTCTGGTGCGGATTAGTGCGTAGTCCATGATGTTCCTTCACTTAAATGGGCCTAACTTACTCATCTTAAGCCTAATTAAGGCATATGATACCTTGTTGGAAAGCTTATTCAGAGGCCCTTAATTTGATCTAGGGTTAGGTCAGGATTAATAAGCATAAATAGCAGTTTACAGCCGTACAAGCCAGAGAGATACGGAAATTAGACAACTTTTACAATCATTGTTTTTGCTTTAACATTATTGGGCTTAATTGCCAAACATTGTTAATTTTCAGATTTTTTACTCATCTTGACCTTGTTGCCTTGCATAGAGCATAACTAGAGCTACAGATATCGGATTTTGGGGATCTTGCTGTCCCTAGAAATATAAGGAAGAGACCTACAATTTCAGGTTTCACAAGAATTGTCAAATTAGACAACTTTTACAATCATTGTTTTTGCTTTTACATTATTGGGCTTAATTTTTAAACATTGTTAATTTTCGGATTTTTCACTCATCCTGACCTTGTTGCCTTGCGCATAGCATAACTAGAGCTACAGATATCGGATTTTGGTGATCTTGCTGTCCCTAGAAAGATATTGAAGATACCTACAATTTCAGTTTTCACGAGAATTGTCAAATTAGGCCAAAATCAAGGCTAAATTGGGTCCCGAGTTCTCTGGGGCGGATTAGTGCGTAGTCCATGATGTTCCTTCACATAAATGGGCCTAACTTACTCATCTGAAGCCCAATTAAGGCAAATGATACCTTGTCGGAAAGCTTATTCAGAGGCCCTTAATTTGATCTAGGGTTAGGTCAGGATTAATAAGCATAAATAGTAGTTTACAGTAGTACAAGCCAGAGAGAGACGGAAATTAGACAACTTTTACAATCATTGTTTTTGCTTTTACATTATTGGGCTTAATTGCCAAACATTGTTAATTTTCGGATTTTTCAATCATCTTGACCTTGTTGCCTTGCATAAAGCATAACTAGAGCTTCAGATATCGGATTTTGGTGATCTTGCTGTCCCTAGAAATATAAGGAAGAGACCTACAATTTCAGGTTTCATAAGAATTGTCAAATTAGGCAAAAATCATTGCTAAATTGGGTCCCGAGTTCTCTGGTGCGGATTAGTGCGCAGTCCATGATGTTCCTTCACTTAAATGGGCCTAACTTACTCATCTTAAGCCCAATTAAGGCATATGATACCTTGTTGGAAAGCTTATTCAGAGGCCCTTAATTTGATCTAGGGTTAGGTCAGGATTAATAAGCATAAATAGCAGTTTACAGTCGTACAAGTCAGAGAGAGACGGAAATTAGACTACTTTTACAATCATTGTTTTTGCTTTAACATTATTGGGCTTAATTGCCAAACATTGTTAATTTTCGGATTTTTCACTCATCTTGACCTTGTTGCCTTGCATAGAGCATAACTAGAGCTACAGATAACGGATTTTGGGGATCTTGCTGTCCCTAGAAATATAAGGAAGAGACCTACAATTTCAGGTTTCACAAGAATTGTCAAATTAGACAACTTTTACAATCATTGTTTTTGCTCTTACATTATTGGGCTTAATTTTTAAACATTGTTAATTTTCGGATTTTTCACTCATCCTGACCTTGTTGCCTTGCGCATAGCATAAATAGAGCTACATATATCGGATTTTGGTGATCTTGCTGTCCCTAGAAAGATATGGATGAGACCTACAATTTAAGGTTTAACAAGAATTGTCAAATTAGGCCAAAATCAGGCTAAATTGGGTCCCGAGTTCTTTGGCGTGGATTAGTGCGCAGTCCTTGATGTTCTTTAACTTAAATGGGCCTAACTTACTCATCTTAAGCCCAATTAAGGCATATGATACCTTGTTGGAAAGCTTATTCAGAGGTCCTTTATTTGGTCAAGGTTTAGGTCAGGACTAATAAGCATAAATAGCAGTTTACAGCCGCACAAGCCAGAAAGAGACGAAAATTAGACAACTTTAACAATCATTGTTTTTGATTTTACATTATTGGGTTTAATTGTTAAACATTGTTAATTTTCGGATTTTTCACTCTTCCTGACCTTGTTGCCTTGCCAGAGCATAACTAGAGCTACAAATATCGGATTTTGGTGATCTTGTTGTCCCTAGAAAGATAAGGAAGAGACCTACAATTTCATGTTTCACAATAATTGTGAAATTAGTTCAAAATCAAGGCAAAATTGGGTCCCAGAGTTCTCTGGGCGGATCGGTGTGCGATCCATGATGTTCCTTCACTTAAATGGGCCTAACTTACTCATCTTAAGCCCAATTAATGCATATGATACCTTGTTGGAAAGCTTATTCAGAGGCCCTTAATTTGGTCTAGGGTTAGGTCATGATTAACAAGCATAAATAGCAGTTTACAGGCGCACAAGCCAGAGAGAGACGAAAATTAGACAACTTTTACAATCATTGTTTTTGCTTTTAAATTATTGGACTTAATTGCTAAACATGGTTAATTTTCGGATTTTTCACTCATCCCGACCTTGTTGCCATGCACGAGCATAACTAGAGCTACGGATATCGGATTTTGGTGATCTTGCTATCCCTAGAAAGATAAGGAAGAGACCTACAATTTCAGGTTTCACAAGAATTGTCAATTTAGGGCAAAATCAAGGCTAAGTTGGGTCTCGAGTTCTCTGGCGTGGATCAGTGCGCAGTCCATGATTTCCTTCATTTAAATGGGCCTAACTTACTCATCTTAAGCCCAATTAAGGCATATGATATCTTGTTGGAAAGCTTATTTAGAGGCCCTTAAAATGGTCTAGGGTTAGGTCAGGATTAATAAGCAAAAATAGCAGTTTATAGCCCCACAAGCCAGAGAGAGACGGAAATTAGACAACTTTTACAATCTTTGTTTTTGCTTTTACATTATTGGACTTAATTGCTAAACATTGTTAATTTTTGCATTTTTCACTCATCCTGACCTTGTTGCCTTGCGTAAAGCATAACTAAAGCTACAGATATCGAATTTTTGTGATCTTGCTATCTCTAGAAAGATAAGGAAGAAACCTACAATTTCAGGTTTCACAAGAATTGTCAAATTAGGCCAAAATCATGGCTAAATTGGGTCCCGAGTTCTCTGGCGGGGATCGGTCATGCGATCCATAATGTTCCTTCACTTAAATGGGCCTAACTTACTCATCTTAAGCCCAATTAAGGCATATGATACTTGGTTGGAAAGCTTATTGGGAGGCCCTTAATTTGGTCTAGGATTAGGTCAGCATTAATAAGCCTAAATAGAAGTTTACAGCTGCACAAGCCAGTGGTGACGAAAATTAGACAACTTTTACATTCATTGTTTTTTATTTTACATAATTGGGCCTAATTGGGCTTAATTTCTAAACATTGTTAATTTTCGGATTTTTTACTCATCATGACCTTGTTGCTTTGCGCAGAGCATAACTAGAGCTACAGATATTGGATTTTGGTGATCTTGCTGTCCCTAGAAAGATAAGGAAGAGACCTACAATTTCAGGTGTCACAAGAATTCTCAAATTTGGCCAAAATCAATGCTAAATTGGGTCCCGAGTTCTCAGCTTGGATCGGTCTGCGATCCATGATGTTCGTTCACTTAAATCGGCCTAACTAACTCATCTTAAGCCCAATTAAGGCATATGATACCTTATTGGAAAGCTTATTCAGAGGCCCTTAATTTGGCCTAGGGTTAGGTCATGATTAATAAGCATAAATAGCAGTTTACAGGCGCACAAGCCAGAGAGAGACGGAAATTAGACAACTTTTACAATCAATGTTTTTGCTTTTACATTATTGGGCTTAATTGCCAAACATTATTAATTTTCAGATTTTTCACTCATCCTGACCTTATTGCCTTGCATAGAGCATAACTGGAGCTACAAATATCGGATTTTGGTGATCTTGCTGTCCCTAGAAATATAAGGAAGAAACCTATAATTTCAGGTGTCACAAGAATTGTCAAATTAGGCCAAAATCAAGTCTAAATTGGGTCCGAGTTCTTTGGCGCGGATCGGTGTGCGATCCATGATGTTCGTTCACTTAAATCGGCCTAACACTTCATCTTAAGCCCAATTAAGGCGTATGACACCTAGTTGGAAAGCTTATTCGAGAGACCCTTAATTTGGTCTAGGAATATTTCAGGATTAATAAGCATAAATTGCAGTTTACAGTCGCCTGGCAAGTGAGCGGAAATTAGACAACTTTTACAATCATTGTTTTTGATTTTACATTAATGGGCATAATTGGGCTTTATTTCTAAACATTGTTAATTTTCGGATTTTTCACTCATCGACCTTGTTGTCTTGCGTGAGCATAACTAGAGCTCGAGATATCGGATTTTGGTGATCTTGCTGTCCCTAGAAAGATAATGAAGAGACATACAATTTCATGTGTCACAAAAAATGTCAAATTAGTCAAAAATCAATGCTAAATTGGGTCCAGAGTTCCATGGAGCGTATCAGTGCCCAGTCCATGATGTTCCTTCATTTAAATCGGCCTAACTTACTCATCCCGAAGCCCAATTAAGGCATATGATACCTTGTCGGAAAGCTTATTCAGAGGCCCTTAATTTGATCTAGGGTTAGGTCAGGATTAATAAGCATAAATAGTAGTTTACAGTAGTACAAGCCAGAGAGAGACGGAAATTAGACAACTTTTACAATCATTGTTTTTGCTTTTACATTATTGGGCTTAATTGCCAAACATTGTTAATTTTCGGATTTTTCAATCATCTTGACCTTGTTGCCTTGCATAAAGCATAACTAGAGCTTCAGATATCGGATTTTGGTGATCTTGCTGTCCCTAGAAATATATGGATGAGACCTACAATTTCAGGTTTAACAAGAATTGTCAAATTAGGCCAAAATCAGGCTAAATTGGGTCCCGAGTTCTCTGGCGTGGATTAGTGCGCAGTCCATGATATTCCTTCACTTAATTGGGCCTAACTAACTCATCTTAAGCCTAATTAAGGCATATGATACCATGTTGGAAAGCTTATTCAGAGTCCCTTAATTTGTTCTAGGGTTAGGTCAGGATTAATAAGCATAAATAGCAGTTTACAGCCGTACAAGCCAGAGAGAGACGGAAATTAGACAACTTTTACAATCATTGTTTTTGCTTTAACATTATTGGGCTTAATTGCCAAACATTGTTAATTTTCAGATTTTTTACTCATCTTGACCTTGTTGCCTTGCATAGAGCATAACTAGAGCTACATATATCAGATTTTGGGGATCTTGCTGTCCCTAGAAATATAAGGAAGAGACCTACAATTTCAGGTTTCACAAGAATTGTCAAATTAGACAACTTTTACAATCATTGTTTTTGCTTTTACATTATTGGGCTTAATTTTTAAACATTGTTAATTTTCGGATTTTTCACTCATCCTGACCTTGTTGCCTTGCGCATAGCATAACTAGAGCTACAGATATCGGATTTTGGTGATCTTGCTGTCCCTAGAAATATATGGATGAGACCTACAATTTCAGGTTTAACAAGAATAGTCAATTTAGGCAAAAATCAGGGCTAAATTGGGTCCCGAGTTCTTTGGCGTGGATTAGTGCCTGATCCTTGATGTTCTTTAACTTAAATGGGCCTAATTTACTCATCTTAAGCCCAATTAAGGCATATGATACCTTGTTGGAAAGCTTATTCAGAGGTCCTTAATTTGGTCTAGGTTTAGGTCAGGAGTAATAAGCATAAATGGCAGTTTACAGCCGCACAAGCCAGAAAGAGATGAAAATTAGACAACTTTAACAGTCATTGTTTTTGATTTTACATTATTGGGCTTAATTGTTAAACATTGTTAATTTTCGGATTTTTCACTCTTCCTGACCTTGTTGCCTTGCACAGAGCATAACTAGAGCTACAAATATCGGATTTTGGTGATCTTGTTGTCCCTAGAAAGGTAAGGAAGAGACCTACAATTTCATGTTTCACAATAATTGTGAAATTAGTTCAAAATCAAGGCAAAATTGGGTCCCCGAGTTCTGGGCGGATCAGTGCGCGGTCCATGATATTCCTTCACTTAAATGGGCCTAACTTACTCATCTTAAGCCCAATTAAGGCATATGATACCTTGTTGGAAAGCTTATTCAGAGGCCCTTAATTTGGTCTAGGGTTAGGTCATGATTAATAAGCATACATAGCAGTTTACAGACGCACAAGCCAGAGAGAGACGAAAATTAGACAACTTTTACAATCATTGTTTTTGCTTTTAAATTATTGGACTTAATTGCTAAACATGGTTAATTTTCGGATTTTTCACTCATCCCGACCTTGTTGCCATGCACGAGCATAACTAGAGCTACGGATATCGGATTTTGGTGATCTTGCTATCCACTAGAAAGATAAGGAAGAGACCTACAATTTCAGGTTTCACAAGAATTGTCAATTTAGGGCAAAATCAAGGCTAAGTTGGGTCTCGAGTTCTCAGCGTGGATCGGTCTGTGATCCATGATTTCCTTCATTTAAATGGGCCTAACTTACTCATCTTAAGCCCAATTAAGGCATATGATATCTTGTTGGAAAGCTTATTTAGAGGCCCTTAAAATGGTCTAGGGTTAGGTCAGGATTAATAAGCAAAAATAGCAGTTTATAGCCCCACAAGCCAGAGAGAGACGGAAATTAGACAACTTTTACAATCATTGTTTTTGCTTTTACATTATTGGACTTAATTGCTAAACATTGTTAATTTTTGCATTTTTCACT
>JAUPTC010000017.1:638198-696049 GCA_030762895.1 Sophora flavescens
TGGACAGGGTGGTCCCGTCCATTGCTTGTCACTTGTTGTTGCCCGTCCAGTCCATTTGCTTGGCACTTGCTGTTGGCCCCGTCCAGCCACTGCACTTGCCAATGGACAGGGTGGTCCCGTCTAGTCCTTACACTTGCTGATGGATGGGGTGGTCCCGTCCATTGCTTGGCACTTGCTGTTGGCACCGTCAAGTCCACTGCACTTACCAATGGATGGGGTGGTCCCGGCCCAGTCCTTACACTTTGCCGGTGGACGGGGTGGTCCTGGCCCATTGCTTGGTATTTGCTGGTGGACGGGGTGGTCCCGTCCATTGCTTTATTGGCACTTCTTGCTGTTGGGCCCGTCCAGTCCATTGCTTGGCACTTGCTGTTGGCCCCATCCAGTCCACTGCACTTGCCAATGGACGGGGTGGTCCCGTCCAATCCTTACACTTGCTGGTGGACGGGGTGGTCCCGTCCATTGCTTTGCACCTACTGTTGGTCCCGTCCAGTCCTGTCCCTTTTTATTTCGTTGGACGAGGGGTTTCGGCCCACTTCAATTACTTTAATTTCTGTTGGACGAGGAGGTTCCGTCCACTGCAATTATCTTTTCTTGTTGGACGAGGAGGTCTGTCCAGTGTATATCCACTTTTGCATATCTAATTTTCTGTTGGGACGAAGAGATTCCATCCACTGCAATTTTATTTTCAGGCTGAAGGCTAAAGAATAAAGAAAGAAGAAGGAGAAGATAAGGAAGAAAGGACGAAGAAAACAAGGAGAAAAAGACAATCAACAAAGAGGAAAGGAAGCTGAGTTACGCCTCCTATCCACTTTACATACCAGGTAAGACCTCTTTCCCTCCTCTACCCACTGGTCCTCCTTCTTCCTTGCCTCCTCCCTTGTTTTAACCTGGTAACCCTACTCCTAACCCTTAAAATCCATCATGCACATCAGACAAAAACCCCCCATCTCCTTTCTCTTTTCAAGCGTACAACCCTCACATCAAATCACCACCTTTCTGCTACTCATACCACCCTATCTGGACACACGTTATCTCCGCCGTAACCCCTTTTTTTCACCTCCTCTACCCATTGGTCTTTTCTTTTTTCTTCCATCCCCTCCCTCGCCGTAACCTAGCAGCCTCACTCCTAACCCTAAAAAGCCTTCATACCCATCAGACAAAAACCCATATCTCCTTCCCTTTTCAAGCGTGCAACCCTCACATCAAATCCCCTCCTGTCCGCTGTTCACAATGGCCCATGCCCTAAGTATTCGTACAAACCGACCTTGAAGTCAACGGGGAAGAAGCAAGAAGCCCTCTCCTCCGTCTATAAAAAGAGAGGAAAAAGAGAGGAGAACGCGCGGGGGGGGGGACATTTTTTGAAGGGGAGAACACTGTTCTTGAGAGGAAGCAAAAGATCAAAGAGGAGATATAGAGGAAAGATACAAAGAAAAGTGAAAAGAAAGAGAGACTTTTGTTGTGAGGAAGAGAGATCAGAAATCTGAACTTCCTTTTCTCTTCTCTATTATTAGAAGTGGTTAAGAAGAAAGAGTCAAGGAGCCAAAGTGAGATTGAATGTAAAGACTTCGATCTTGAAATCTTACCACTGGGAGTAAATAAAATCATTCTTATTCTGCTCCGATTTGGTAATCTTTGTTCTTTTCGTTGACATTATTAATAAATTTCTCTTGACACTCTTATTTCTGTGTTTCTGTTTATCTGAATAAGTTGGTAAAAGGTCTCATTTCTACGTTTCTGTCCCTTTTTCAAGAAATAAAAATTACTTATTTTATATGAAAAATAAAAGGATGATCACTTGATTAAAACAACTTTTTTGGGTTGCCCTATGACAAGTGTCATGTTCAACCCTTTAGATTTAGGGGTTGCCCTATGGACTTACGTGCCATGTTCAACCTCATTTTAGCCACAATAAAGAGATCCACAACGGGTAAAACAAATGTTTCAAGTTACTACTAATTTACACAACTAATTTTGGGTAACCATTTATGGATGTTCCAGGGTGCCATGGGGTTAAGTCTCCATGCCTTCCCTAGACATAATCGACTCCCGAACCCAAAGCTTTTCTTAAAAGGTTTTCCAACTTCCTTGAAAACAAAATAAAGTTGGTGGTGACTCCATGTTTTCTCTCTAAGGGGAAAAAAGAAAACAAGCAAGTCTTTTTTTTAGGTCGCTACAACGGCCATGATCGGGTAGAGCTGAAAAGAAAGAATGGAAAAGTCATAGCTGGTCACGGCCAAGCCGTGATGTCCATCACAGCCGTGACATGTCAGCTGAACCAGACCCTCACAAGCAGAACTGATCACGGCCTAGCCGTGATGGTGGTCACGGCCGTGACAGACCAACCAGTGAAGCAACCTCCAAGGCAGAACCCGTCACGGCTTGGCCGTGATAGCCATCATGGCCGTGACGCGCAATATTTGGATCTGTAGAAACTGATTTAATCTGAATTTGTGTTTGATTGGGATTCAAATTACCCTAATCTATAAATAGGGCAATTAGGCAGAGACTTTGGAGGGACTTTTGGGGCTGCTACACTTAGGTAAAATTAGGATTCTCTTCTTCTTCTTCTTCTTCTTCTCTTCTCTTAGGTTTTATTTCATGTTTTTGTTAACTAAGCTTGTCATCACCATGGCAATGCGTGAGTAGTAGCTTTATTTCTAGGGATTGGGGCTATGCCCAAGATCTGATTTATGTTATGAATTGATGTTTTACCTTTGTTAATTTCGATTTTGCTTTAGATCTGATTTCTATTGTTTTAATTACTCGTAAATTCGGTGGCCACTTATTTGCGTGTCGTAGATACTCTAAGGAGGAACCTAGCGTTGAACTTAGGTATCGGATCTATAGAATCAGACTTAGGACTTAAATCATGAGAGTTTGAAGCGGTCCTTCGAGGGTTAACGAATTGTCACAAAGCTTAAAGGGTTCAATCTAAATTCAACTACCACGAGAGTAGGGGTTAGTTTAATTGGGCACGGTTTTTGTAACCCGAGAGGGAGCATGAACTTATTTAGGATAAATTCGCCTTCAAGGTAATTTTGATAATTAACAAGGGGTGGTCAATTTGGTAACATGAACAATCTTGTTGGTAACCCAATTCCTAGGAATCTCTTTAGATTTGAAAAACCCCAAATTGATTTACTTTCCTATTTTGTTTAATTGCAAATTTTAAATTTGATTGTTACTTGATTCTTATTTCAAAAACCAAATCTTTTCAAAATCCTTTTTTTATATAGTCCAGTTTGATTGATTTAATAATTAATTGTGATTTGAGATCACGGTCTCTGTGGGATCGATCTTTTTATTACTTGGCGACAAATCCGGTACACTTGCCGGAATTCACGCACATCAAGTTTTTGGTGCCGTTGCCGGGGACTGTGCTTTCTTGAATCTCAATTTAATTTTTAAATTGATTTTTCTGGACTTTTTATTTTTCTTTTTAATTGTTTTTTGTTAAAAAAAATAAATTTCTTTTTTCATTTATCTCTTTTTCTTCCTAGAGTATCTATCTCTCTGTGTTTTTCTCTTTTATGCAAAGATCCCTAAGTCTTGGAAACCTTATTGAAGTTGACCCCGAAATCGAAAGGACCATTCATAGACGTAGGAGACTACAAAGAGAGAGAGAGGTTGATTCCCATTCCACTCATGGCGAATCTACCGGATACCAAACCATTAAAGGAGTACGGAGCCCCAAATGCGAGGGGTTTGCGAACTGGGATTGCTAGACCAGAGATCGAGGCGGAGAACTACATTGTACCGCCTATGCTAATTAGCATGATTAGGCAACATCAATTCGGAGGATTGCCCTCGGAGGACCCGACTGATCATGTGGAGACATTCTTGGAGTTCACCAATGCAATTAGAATTCATGGCGCCCCGATTGATGCTATTCGCTTGAGGTTGTTCCCCTCCTCTCTTACTGGAAAGGCAAAAGCTTGGCTGAAGCAAGTTCTCGCTAATACCTTGTCGACTTGGGACCAACTGGAGCAGGCATTCTTGGAGAGATTCTTCCCTCCATCCAAGACGGCTTACCTACGAATTCAGATCATCGGCTTCTTCCAAAAGGATGGAGAATGCTTATCCGAAGCTTGGGATCGCTACAAGGGATTGCTAGAGTCCTGCCCACATCATGGACTCGAGAGGTTGTTATTAGTGCACACCTTCTACAACGGATTGGATTACTCTTCGAAGGTGTCACTTGACTCCGCAGCTGGCGGAGCCTTTATGAACAGACCTCTGACCGTAGCATTCAATATCATTGAAAACGTAGCCACCAACTACCACCGGTGGGGCTCGGAAAGAGGTAATAACCCGAAAAAGCTTTCGGGGGGTAAGTTTGAAATGAATAGCGCTAATCTCATTATGTCTAAAATTGACTCATTGAATAAACGATTTGATCAGCTTGAAAAAGGCTAATGTGAGTTCAATAGGTGCTACTAACATTGTTTGTGAGATTTGTGGAATGCAGGGACATGACATAATGGAGTGCCCACGTGGTATTGCGCCTGGATCCGGTGCTTCGGGGGAACAAGTGAACTCTTGTCACAACTTCTATGACACGAACCCGAAGTTTCCAAACTATGTTCCCCCAAATTCTTACAACCAAGGAAGGAAGAATAGCCCTTACCTCTCCTACGGGAACTACAACAACACCCTGAACCACGAATTTCAGGAAGGTCAAGGTAATAGGAAACCCGCATCGGGGTACCCTCAGGTACAAAAGTCTAGACTCGAGTCTCTTCTGGAAAATTTTGTTGAAACTCAAACAAAACAAAATGAAGAGTTTAGGCAACAAGGTAGGGCAGTCAATGAGGCAATAAAAGAGTTAGCATCTAAGGTAGCTAACTTAGCCATCCATAATAAGATGTTAGAAACTCAGATTGCCCAACAAGCTAGTACATATACCAGAACTAAGGGTACATTTCCGGGACAACCCGAAGTTAATCCCAATGAACATTGTAATGCCATATACTTGAGGGATGATAAGCTTGGGGTGGTTGAAAAGGATGTAGAATGTGAGGAGGACATGAGCAAAGAGAAGAGATAGAGCCAAAGTATGTCCCTCCACCACCTTACCAACCCCCAATACCTTTCCCACAAAGGTTGGTCAAGAAAAAGCAAGTAGAAATAGAAACTAAGAGCTTAATTGAGGAGCACAATGCCATGATAAAAACTAATATGCCTCCTAAACTAAAAGATCCAGGTAGTTTCTCTATTGCTTGCTCAATCGGAGAAGTGAAAATAGACCAAGCCTTATGTGACTTAGGGGCTAGTGCGAGTTTGATGCCGCTTACTATCTTTGAGAGGTTAGGAACCAAGGAATTGAGTCCATCCAAATTCTCTTTACAATTTGCGGATGGCTCAACTAAAACTCCTCTAGGCATACTAGAGAATGTCCCCGTAAAGGTAGGGAAATTTTTCATTCCTATCGATTTCATGGTGTTGGATATGAACGGGAATTCTAAATTCCCTATCATTCTTGGAAGGCCATTCTTGGCCACAGCTGGAGCGATAATAGACGTAAAGAATGACAAACTCTCTCTGAATGTAGAGGAAGGTGGGGTAGATTTTGATTTGACTAACTCATATAACAACCCTCCTTTTGAGAGTCATGTGTGCAGGATTGAGATAATGCCTCCAGAGGTGAAGGAAGAGCCTAAGATGGAAGCAACTCCGAAGCTTTGCATGACGAACGATGCACCAAAGGGTGATGAAGTTGGAGTTGCTCATCATGTGGAGATAAAACTTCCGCCGGGAGGAAGTAAGGCCATGAAACTCAGAGTGAAAAGAGCAAAGCGAAAGAGCAATTAGCCATATGAACAAAATCGGCTCTTTGAAGGACTTCCATGTAAGAGAAGTGTTCTTCCACTTCTAGGCCCAGTCGACCCCGGTTGATTGAAAGAAGTATGGTCAAGCTTAAGACCGTAAATAAGTGCTTCTTGGGAGGCAAGCCAAGTTTCCTTTCCCTTTTCCATTTGTTTTTGAATTTTGTTTCTGAATAATTTGAGGAGGTTAAGAGAAGAAAGATCACTAATTGAATGTTTTGCCAAGTATTTTCAGGTTATGAAAGCAGTAAGAGCAAAAAGGCAAGGAAAAATAAAGTTAGGAGTCGTCACGGCCGTGATTAGCTAACCAAAGAGGATCAGAAAGGATCATGGCCCAGCCGTGATATCCATCACGGGTGTGATGAGAAGGACCTTGAAGATCAGAATGTATCACGGCCTAGAAATGATGGAAGTCACGGCCGTGCCAGGCCAGCTCCTACATACCAGAATTGATCACGGCCTAGTCGTGATAAGCATCACGACCGTGACACATTTTCTAGCATCTCTATGACTGGCATGCGAGCCAGCACCCTCTACCACCTCGGTGAGTTGTTCCATTTTTCTCCTCTCTCCAACTTGATTATTTACATTGGGGACAATGTAAGTCTCTTAAGCCCAATTAAGGCATATGATACCTTGTTGGAAAGCTTATTCAGAGGCCCTTAATTTGGTCTAGGGTTAGGTCAGGATTAATAAGCATAAATAGCAGTTTACAGCCGCACAAGCTAGAGAGAGACGGAAATTAGACAACTTTTACAATCATTGTTTTTGCTTTTACATTATTGGGCTTAATTGGGCTTAATTGCTTAACATTGTTAATTTTCGGATTTTTCACTCATCCTGACCTTGTTTCCTTACGCAGAGCATAACTAGAGCTACATATATCGGATTTTGGTGATCTTACTGTCCCTGGAATGATAAGGAAGATTCCTACAATTTCAGGTTTCACAACAATTGTCAAATTAGGCCAAAATCAAAGCTAAATTGGGTCCCGAGTTCTCTGACACAGATCAGTGCGCAGTCCATGATGTTCCTTCACTTAAATGGGCGTAAATTACTCAACTTAAGCCCAATTAAGGCATATGATACCTTGTTGGAAAGGTTATTCAGAGGCCCTTAATTTGGTCTAGGGTAAGGTCAGGATTAATAAGCATAAATATTAGATTACAGCCGCACAAGCCCGTGAGAGACGGAAATTAGACAACTTTTACAGTCATTGTTTTTGCTTTTACATTACTGGGCATAATTGGGATTAACTGCTAAATATTGTTAATTTTCGGATTTTTCACTCATCCTGACCTTGTTGCCTTGCGCAGAGCATAACTAGAGCTACAAATATCGGATTTTGGTGATCTTGCTGTGCCTAGAAAGATAAGGAAGAGACCTACAATATCAGGTTTAAAAGAATTGTCAAATTAGGCCAAAATCAAGGCTAAATTGGGTCCCGAGTTCTCTGGCACGGATTAGTGTGCTGTCCATGATGTTCCTTCACTTAAATGGGCCAAACTCACTCATCTTAAGCCCAATTAAGGCGTATGATACCTTGTTGGAAAGCTTATTCAGAGGCCCATATTTTGGTCTAGGGTTAGGTCCGGATTAATAAGCATAAATAGCTGTTTACAGCCGCACAAGCCAGAGAGAGACGGAAATTAGACAGCTTTTACAATCATTGTTTTTGCTTTTAAAATATTAGGCTTAATAGGGCTTAATTGCTAAACATTTTTAATTTTCGAATTTTTCACTCATCCTGACCTTGTTGCCTTGCGATGAGCATAACTTGAGCTACAGATATCGGATTTTGGTGATCTTGCTGTCCATAGAAAGAAAAGGAAGAGACCTACAATTACATGTCTCACAAGAATTGTCAAATTAGGACAAAATCAAGGCTAAATTGGGTCCCGAGTTCTATGGCGCGGATCAGTGCGCAGTCCATGATGTTCCTTCACTTAAATGGGCCTAACTTACCCATCTTAAGCCCAATTAAGGCATATGATACCTTGTTGGAAAGCTTATTCACATGCCCTTAATTTGGTCGAGGGTTAGGTCAGGATTAATAAGAATAAATAGCAGTTTACAGCCGCACAAGCCAGAGAAAGACGGAAATTAGACAACTTTTACAATCATTGTTTTTGCTTTTACATTATTGGGCTTAATTGGGTTTAATTGCTAAACAGTGTTAATTTTCGGATTTTTCACTCATCCTGACCTTGTTTCCTTGCGCAGAGCATAACTAGAGCAACAGATATCGGATTTTGGTGATCTTGGTATCCCTAGAATGATAAGGAAGATTCCTAGAATATCAGGTTTCACAAGAATTGTAAAATTAGGATAAAATCAAGGCTAAATTGGGTACCGAGTTCTCTGGCACGGATCAGTGCACAGTTCATGATGATCCTTCACTTAAATGGGCCTAACTTACTCATCTTAAGCCCAATTAAGGCATATGATACCTTGTTGGAAAGCTTATTCAGAGGCCTTTAATTTGGTCTAGGGTTAGGTCAGGATTAATAAGCATAAATAGTAGTTTACAGCCACACAAGCCAGAGAGAGACGGAAATTAGACAACTTTTACAATTATTCTTTTTGTTTTTACATTATTGGGCATAATTGGGCTTAATTGCTAAACATTGTTAATTTTCGGATTTTTCACTCATCCTGACCTTGTTGCCTTGCGCAGAGCATAGCTAGAGCTATAGATATCGGATTTTGGTGATCTTGCTGTCCCTAGAAAGATAAGGAAGAGACCTACAATTTCAGGTTTCACAAGAATTGTCAAATTAGGCCAAAATCAAGGCTGAATTGGGTCCCGAGTTCTCTGGTGCGGATTAGTGTGCTGTCCATGATGTTCCTTCACTTAAATGGGCCAAACTCACTCATCTTAAGCCCAATTAAGGCAGATGATACCTTGTTGGAAAGCTTATTCGGAGGCCCTCAATTTTGTCTAGGGTTAGGTCATGATTAATAAGCATAAATAGCAGTTTACAGCCGACCAATCAAGAGAGAGACAGAAATTAGACAGCTTTTACAATCATTGTTTTTGCTTTTACAATATTAGGCTTAATTGGGCTTAATTGCTAAACATCGTTAATTTTCGGATTTTTCACTCATCCTGACCTTGTTGCCTTGCGATGAGCATAACTTGAGCTACAGATATCGGATTTTGGTGATCTTGTTGTCCCTAGAAAGATAAGGAAGATTCCTACAATTTCAAGTATCACAAGAATTGTCAAATTAGGCCAAAATCAAGGCTAAATTGGGTCCCGAGTTCTCTGGCGCGGATTAGTGTGTTGTCCATGATGTTCCTTCACTTAAATGGGCCAAACTCACTCATCTTAAGCCCAATTAAGGCATATGATACCTTGTTGGAAAGATTATTCAGAGGCCCTCAATTTTGTCTAGGGTTAGGTCATGATTAATAAGCATAAATAGCAGTTTACATCCGAACAATCCAGAGAGAGACGGAAATTAGACAGCTTTTACAATCATTGTTTTTGCTTTTACAATATTTGGCTTAATTGGGCTTCATAGCTAAACATTGTTAATTTTCGGATTTTTCACTCATCTTGACCTTGTTGCCTTGCGATGAGCTTAACTTGAGCTACAGATATCGGATTTTGGTGATCTTCCTGTCCCTAGAAAGATAAGGAGGAGACCCACAAATTCAGTTGTCACAAGAATTGTCAAATTATGCCAAAATCAATGCTAAATTGGGTCCCGAGTTCTCTGGCGCGGATCAGTGCACAGTCCATGATGTTCCTTCTCTTAAATGCGCCTAACTTACTCATCTTAAACCCAATTAAGGCATATGATACCTTGTTGGAAAGCTTATTCAGAGGCACTTAATTTCGTCTAAGGATAGGTCAGGATTAATAAGCCTAAAAAGCAGTTCACAGCAGCACGAGCTAGAGAGAGATGGAAATTAGACAACTTTTACAATCATTGTTTTTGATTTTACATTATTGGGCTTAAATGCTAAACATTGTTAATTTTCGTATTTTTCACTCATCCTGACCTTGTTGCCATGCGCAGAGCATAACTAGAGTTACAGATATCGGATTTTGGTGATCTTGCAGTCCCTAGAAAGATGAGGAAGAGACCTACAATTTCAGGTTTCACAAGAATTGTCAAATTAGGCCAAAATCAAAGCTAAATTGGGTCCCGAGTTCTCTCGCACGGATCAGTGCGCAGTCCATGATGTTCCTTCACTTAAATGGGCCTAACTTACTCTTCGTAAGCCTAATTAAGGCATATGATTCCTTGTTGGAAAGCTTATTCAGAGGCCCTTAATTTGGTCTTGGGTTAGGTCATGATTAATAAGCATAAATAGCAGTTTACAGCCGCACAAGCCAGAGAGAGACAGAAATTAGACAACTTTTACAATCAGTGTTTTTGCTATTACATTGTTGGGCTTAATTGGGCTTAATTGCTAAACATTGTTAATTTTCCGATTTTTCACTCATCCTGACCTTGTTGCCTTGTGCAGTGCATAACTAGAGCTACAGATATCGGATTTTGGTGATCTTGTTGTCCCTAGAAAGATAAGGAAGAGACCTACAATTTCAGGTTTCAAAAGATTTGTCATTTTAGGCCAAAATCAAGGCTAAATTGGGGCCCGTGTTCTCTGGCGCGGATCAGTACACCACCCATGATGTTCCTTAATTTAAATGGGCCTAACTTACTCATCTTAAACCAAATTATGGCATATGATACCTTGTTGGAAAGCTTATTCAGAGGCCCTTAATTTGGTCTAGGATTAGATCGGGATTAAAAAGCAATAATAGCGGTTTACAGCCGCATAAACCTGAGAGAGATGGAAATTAGACAACTTTTACAATCATTGTTTTTGCTTTTACATTATTGGGTTTAATTGGGCTTAATTGCTAAACATTGTAAATTTTTGGATTTTTCACACATCCTGACCTTGTTGCCTTGTGCACAGCATAACTTGAGCTACAAATACCGGATTTTGGTGATCTTGTAGTCCCTAGAAAGATAAGGAAGAGACTGACAATTTCAGGATTCACAAGAATTGTCAAATTAGGCCAAAATCTTGGATAAATTGGGTTCCGAGTTCTCTAGCACGGATCAATGCACGGTTCATGATGTTCTTTCACTTAAATGGGCCTAACTTACTCTTCTTAAGCCCAATTAAGACGTATGATACCCTGTTGGAAAGCTTATTCAGAGGCCCTTAATTTGGTCTAAGGTTAGGTCAGGATTAATAAGCCTAAATAGCAGTTTACAGTCGCACAAGCCAGAGAGAGACAAAAAGTTGACAACTTTTACAATCATTGTTTTCGCTTTTACATTATTGGGCTTCATAGCTAAACATTGTTAATTTTAGGATTTTTAACTCATCTTGACCTTGTTGCCTTATGCAGAGCATAACTTGAGCTACAGATATCGGATTTTGGTGATCTTGTTGTCCCTATAGAGATAAGCAAAATACCTACAATTTCAGTTTTCACAAGAATTATCAAATTATGCCAAAATCAAGGCTAAATTGGGTCCTGAGTTCTCTGGCTCGGATCAGTGCACAATCCATGATGTTCCTTCACTTAAATGCGCCTACCTTACTCATCTTAAGCCCAATTAAGACATATGATGCCTTGTTGGAAAGCTTATTCAGAGGCCCTTAATTTGGTCATGGGTTAGGTCAGGATTAATAAGCATAAAAAGCAATTTACAGCAGCACAAGCCAGAGAGAGATGGAAATTAGACAACTTTTACAATCGTTGTTTTTGATTTTACATTATTGGGCGTAATTGGGCTTAATTGCTAAACATTGTTAATTTTCGGATTTTTCACTCTTCCTGACCTTGTTGCCTTGCGCAATGCATAACTAGTGCTACAAATATAGGATTTTGGTGATCTTGATGTCCCTAGAAAGATAAGGAAGAGACCTACAATTTCAGGTTTCAAAAGAATTTTCAAATTAGGCCAAAATCAAGGCTAAATTGGGTCCCGAGTAATCTGGCACGGATCAGTGCGCAGTACATGAAGTTCCTTCACTTAAATGCGCCTAACCTACTCATCTTAAGCCCAATTAAGGCTTATGATACCTTGTTGGAAAGCTGATTCAGAGACCCTTAATTTGGTCTTGGGTTAGGTCATGATTAATAAGCATAAATAGCAATTTACAGCAGCACAAGCCAGAGAGAGACAGAAATTAGACAACTTTTACAATCATTGTTTTTGCTATTACATTTTTGGGCTTAATTGCTAAACATTGTTAATTTTCAGATTTTTCACTCATCCTGACCTTGTTGCCTTGTGCAGTGCATAACTAGAGCTACAGATATCGGATTTTGGTGATCTTGTTGTCCCTAGAAAGATAAGGAAGAGACCTACAATTTCAGGTTTCTAAAGAATTGTCATTTTAGGCGAAATCAAGGTTAAATTGGGTCCCGAGTTCTCTGGCAGGGATCAGTGCGCAGTCCATGATGTTCCTTCATTTCAATGGGCCTAACTTACTCATCTTAAGCCCAATTAAGGCATATGATACCTTGTTGGAAAGCTTATTCAGAGGCCCTTAATTTGGTCTAGGGTTAGATCGGGATTTAAAAGCAATAATAGCAGTTTACAGCCGCATAAGCCCGAGAGAGATGGAAATTAGACAACTTTTACAATCATTGTTTTTGCTTTTACATTATTGGGCTTAATTGGGCTTAATTGCGAAACAATGTTAATTTTCGGATTTTTCACACATCCTGACCTTGTTGCCTGGTGCAGAGCATAACTAGAGCTACAGATATCGGATTTTGGTGATCTTGCTGTCCCTAGAAAGATAAGGAAGAGACTGACAATTTCAGGATTTACAAGAATTGTCAAATTAGGCCAAAATCAAAGGTAAATTGGGTGCCGAGTTCTCTCGGCACAGATCAATGCACGGTTCATGATGTTCCTTCACTTAAATGGGCCTAACTTACTCTTCTTAAGCCCAATTAAGACATATGATACCCTGTTGGAATGCTTATTCAGAGGCCCTTAATTTTCTCTAAGGTTAGGTCAGGATTAATAAGCCTAAATAGCAGTTTACAGTCGCACAAGCCAGAGAGAGACGAAAATTAGACAACTTTTACAATCACTGTTTTTGCTTTTACATTATTGGGCTTCATAGCTAAACATTGTTAATTTTCGGATTTTTCACTCATCTTGACCTTGTTGCCTTATGCATAGCATAACTTGAGCTACAGATATCGGATTTTGGTGATCTTGCTGTCCCTAGAAAGATAAGGAAGAGACCTACAATTTCAGTTTTCACAAGAATTGTCAAATTATGCCAAAATGAAGGCTAAATTGGGTCCCGAGTTCTCTGGCGCGGATCAGTGCACAGTCCATGATGTTCCTTCACTTAAATGCGCCTAACTTACTCATCTTAAGCCCAATTAAGGAATATGATACCTTGTGGGAAAGCTTATTCAGAGGCCCCTAATTTGGTCAGGGGTTAGGCCAGGATTAATAAGCATAAAAAGCAGTTTACAGCAGCACAAGCCAGAGAGAGATGGAAATTAGACAACTTTTACAATCATTATTTTTGATTTTACATTATTGGGCTTAATTGGGCTTAATTGCTAAACAATGTTAATTTTCGGATTTTTCACTCTTCCTGACCTTGTCGCCTTGCGCAATGCATAACTAGTGCTACAAATATAGGATTTTGGTGATCTTGATGTCCCTAGAAAGATAAGGAAGAGACCTACAATTTCAGGTTTCAAAAGAATTTTCAAATTAGGCCAAAATCAAGGCTAAATTGGGTCCCGAGTTCTCTGGCACGGATCAGTGCGCAGTACATGAAGTTCCTTCACTTAAATGCGCCTAACCTACTCATCTTAAGCCCAATTAAGGCTTATGATACCTTGTTGGAAAGCTCATTCAGAGGCCCTTAATTTGGTCTTGGGTTAGGTCATGATTAATAAGCATAAATAGCAGTTTACAGCAGCACAAACCAGAGAGAGACAGAAATTAGACAACTTTTACAATCATTGTTTTTGCTATTACATTATTGGGCTTAATTGGGCTTAATTGATAAACATTGTTAATTTTCAGATTTTTCACTCATCCTGTCCTTGTTGCCTTGTGCAGTGCATAACTAGAGCTACAGATATCGGATTTTGGTGATCTTGTTGTCCCGAGAAAGATAAGGAAGAGACCTACAATTTCAGGTTTAACAAGAATTGTCATTTTAGGCCAAAATCAAGGCTAAATTGGGTCCCGAGTTCTCTGGCAGGGATCAGTGCGCAGTCCATGATGTTCCCTCAATTAAATGGGCCTAACCTACTCATCTTAAGCCCCATTAAGGCATATGATACCTTGTTGGAAAGCTTATTTAGAGGCCCTTAATTTGGTCTAGGGTTAGATCGGGATTAAAAAGCAATAATAGCAGTTTACAGCCGCATAAGCCCGAGAGAGATGGAAATTAGACAACTTTTACAATCATTGTTTTTTCTTTTACATTATTGGGCTCAATTGGGCTTAATTGCTAAACATTGTTAATTTTCGGATTTTTCACACATCCTGACCTTGTTGCCTTGTGCAGAGCATAACTAGAGCTACATATATCGGATTTTGGTGATCTTGCTGTCACTAGAAAGATAAGGAAGAGTCTGACAATTTCAGGATTCACAAGAATTGTCAAATTAGGGCAAAATCAAGGATAAATTGGGTTCCGAGTTTTCTGGCATGGATCAATGCACGGTTCATGATGTTCCTTCACTTAAATGGGCCTAACTTACTCTTCTTAAGCCTAATTAAGGCTTATGATACCTTGTTGGAAAGCTTATTCAGAGGCCCTTAATTTGGTCTAGGGTTAGGTCAGGATTAAAAAGCATAAATAGCAGTTTACAGCCGCACAAACCAGAGAGAGACAGAAATTAGACAACTTTTACAATCATTGTTTTTGCTATTACATTATTGGGCTTAATTGGGCTTAATTGCTAAACATTGTTAATTTCCAGGTTTTTCACCCATCCTGACCTTGTTGCCTTGTGCAGTGCATAACTAGAGCTACAAATATCGGATTTTGGTGATCTTGTTGTCCCTAGAAAGATAAGGAAGAGTCCTACAATTTCAGTTTCAAAAGAATTGTAATTTTAGGCCAAAATCAAGGCTAAACTGGGTCCCGAGTTCTTTGGCAGGGATCAGTGCGCAGTTCATGATGTTCCTTCACTTAAATGGGCCTAACTTTGTTGGAAAGCTTGTTCAGAGGCCCTTAATTTGGTCTAGGGTTAGATCGGGATTAAAAAGCATAAATAGCAGTTTACAGCCGCACAAGCCAGAGAGAGATTGGAATTAGACAACTTTTACAATCATTGTTTTTGCTATTACATTATTGGGCTTAATTGCGCTTAATTGCTAAACATTGTTAACTTTCGGATTTTTCACCCATCCTGACCTTGTTGCCTTGTGCAGTGCATAAGTAGAGCTACAGATATCGGATTTTGGTGATCTTGTTGTCCCAAGAAAGATAAGGAAGAGACCTACAATTTCAGGTATCAAAACAATTGTCATTTTAGGCCAAAATCAAGGCTAAATTGGGTCCCGAGTTCTCTGGCAGGGATCAGTGCGCAGTCCATGATGTTCCTTCATTTAAATGGGCCTAACTTACTCATCTTAAGCCCAATTAACGCATATGATACCTTGTTGGAAAGCTTATTCAAAGGCCCTTAATTTGGTCAAGGGTTAGATCGGTATTAAAAAGCAATAATAGCAGTTTACTGCCGCATAAGCCCGATAGAGATTGGAATTAGACAACTTTTCCAATCATTGTTTTGCTTTTACATTATTGGGCTTAATTGCTAAACATTGTTAATTTTTGGATTTTTCACACATCCTGACCTTGTTGCCTTGTGCAGAGCATAACTAGAGCTACAAATATCGGATTTTGGTGATCTTGCTGTCCCTAGAAAGATAAGGAAGAGACTGACAATTTCAGGAATGTAAAGAATTATCAAATTAGGCCAAAATCATGGATAAATTGGGTTCTGAGTTCTCTGGCATGGATCAATGCACGGTTAATGATGTTCCTTCACTTAAATGGGCCTAACTTACTCTTCTTAAGCCCAATTAAGACATATGATACCCTGTTGGAAAGCTTATTCAGAGGCCCTTAATTTGGTCTAAGGTTAGGTCAGGATTAATAAGCCTAAATAGCAGTTTACAGTCGCACAAGCCATAGAGAGACGGAAATTAGACAACTTTTACAATCATTGTTTTTGATTTTACATTATTGGGCTTCATAGCTAAACATTGTTAATTTTCGGATTTTTCACTCATCTTGACCTTGTTGCCTTATGCAGAGCATAACTTGAGCTACACATATCGGATTTTGGTGATCTTGCTGTCCCTAGAAAGATAAGGAAGAGACCTACAATTTCAGTTTTCACAAGAATTGTCAAATTACGCCAAAATCAAGGCTAAATTGGGTCCCGGGTTCTTTGGCACGGATCAGTGCACAGTCCATGATGTTCCTTCACTTAAATGCGCCTAACTTACTCATCTTAAGCCCAATTAAGGCATATGATACCTTGTTGGAAAGCTTATTCAGAGGCCCTTAATTTGGTCATGGGTTAGGTCAGGATTAATAAGCATAAAAAGCAGTTTACAGTAGCACAAGCCAGAGAGAGATGGAAATTAGACAACTTTTACAATCATTGTTTTTTATTTTACATTATTGGGCTTAATTGGGCTTAATTGCTAAACATTGTTAATTTTCGGATTTTTCACTCTTCCTGACCTTGTTGCCTTGCACAATGCATAACTAGTGCTACAAATATAGGATTTTGGTGATCTTGATGTCCCTAGAAAGATAAGGAAGAGACCTACAATTTCAGGTTTCAAAAGAATTTTCAAATTAGGCCAAAATCATGGCTAAATTGGGTCCCGAGTTCTCTGGCACGGATTAGTGTGCAGTCCATGATGTTCCCTCACTTAAATGGGCCTAACTTACTCTTCTTAAGCCTAATTAAGGCATATGATTCCTTGTTGGAATGCTTATTCAGAGGCCCTTAATTTGGTCTAGGGTTAGGTCAGGATTAAAAAGCATAAATAGCAGTTTACAGCCGCATAAGCCCGATAGAGATTGGAATTAGACAACTTTTCCAATCATTGTTTTGCTTTTACATTATTGGGCTTAATTGCTAAACATTGTTAATTTTCAGATTTTTCACTCATCCTGACCTTGTTGCCTTGTGCAGTGCATAACTAGAGCTACAGATATCAGATTTTGGTGATCTTGTTGTCCCTAGAAAGATAAGGAAGAGACCTACAATTTCAGGTTTCAAAAGAATTGTCATTTTAGGCCAAAATCAAGGCTAAATTGGGTCCCGAGTTCTCTGGCAGGGATGAGTGCGCAGTCCATGATGTTCCTTCATTTAAATGGGCCTAACTTATTCATCTTAAGCCCAATTAAGGCATATGATACCTTGTTGGAAAGCTTATTCAGAGGCCCTTAATTTGGTCTATTGTTAGATCGCGTTTAAAAATCAATAATAGCAGTTTACAGCCGCATAAGCCCGACAGAGATTGGAATTAGACAACTTTTACAATCATTGTTTTTGCTTTTACATTATTGGGCTTAATTGGGCTTAATTGCTAAACATTGTTAATTTTCAGATTTTTCACACATCCTAACCTTGTTGCCTTGCGCAGAGCATAACTAGAGCTACATATATCGGATTTTGGTGATCTTGCTGTCCCTAGAAAGATAAGGAAGAGACTGACAATTTCAGGATTCACAAGAACTGTCAAATTAGACCAAAATCAATGATAAATTGGGTTCCGAGTTCTCTGGCACGGATCAATGCACGGTTCATGATGTTCCTTCACTTAAATGCGCCTAACTTACTCTTCTTAAGCCTAATTAAGACATATGATACCCTGTTGGAAAGCTTATTAAGAGGCCCTTAATTTGGTCTAAGGTTAGGTCATGATTAATAAGCCTAAATAGCAGTTTACAGTCGCACAAGCCAGAGAGAGACGAAAATTAGACAACTTTTACAATTATTGTTTTTGCTTTTACATTATTGGGCTTCATAGCTAAACATTGTTAATTTTCGGATTATTCACTCATCTTGACCTTGTTGCCTTATGCAGAGCATAACTTGAGCTACAGATATCGGATTTTGGTGATCTTGCAGTCCCTAGAAAGATAAGGAAGAGACCTACAATTTCAGTTTTCACAAGAATTGTCAAATTATGCCAAAATCAAGGCTAAATTGGGTCCCGAGTTCTCTGGCGCGGATCAGAGCACAGTCCTTGATGTTCCTTCACTTAAATGGGCCTAACTTACTCATCTTAAGCCCAATTAAGCCATATGATACCTTGTTGGAATTCAGAGGCCCTTAATTTCGTTTAGGGTTAGATCGGAATTAAAAAGCAATAATAGCAGCTTACAGCCGCATAAGCCCGATAGAGATGGAAATTAGACAACTTTTACAATCATTGTTTTTGCTTTTACACTATTGGGCTTAATTGCTAAACATTGTTAATTTTTGGATTTTTCACACATCCTGACCTTGTTGCCTTGTGCAGAGCATAACTAGAGCTACAGATATCGGATTTTGTTGATCTTGCTGTCCCTGGAAAGATAAGGAAGAGACTGACAATTTCAGGATTCACAAGAATTGTCAAATTAGGCCAAAATCAAGGATAAATTGGGTCCCGAGTTTCTGCACGGATCGGATCAATGAATGATGTCCCTTCACTTAAATGGGCCTAACTTACTCTTCTTAAGCCCAATTAAGACATATGATACCTTGTTGGAAAGCTTATTCAGAGGCCCTTAATTTGGTCTAAGGTTAGGTCAGGATTAATAAGCATTAATAGCAGTTTACAGCATCACAAGCCCGAGAGAGACAGAAATTAGACAACTTTTACAATCATTGTTTTTGCTATTACATTATTGGGCTTAATTGCTAAACATTGTTAATTTTTGTATTTTTCACTCATCCTGACCTTGTTGCCTTGTGCAGTGAATAACTAGAGCTACAGATATCGGATTTTGGTGATCTTGTTGTCCCTAGAAAGATAAGGAAGAGACCTACAATTTCAGGTATCAAAACAATTGTCATTTTAGGCCAAAATCAAGGCTAAATTGGGTCCTGAGTTCTCTGGCAGGGATCAGTGCGCAGTCCATGATGTTCCTTCATTTAAATGGGCCTAACTTACTCATCTTAAGCCCAATTAACGCATATGATACCTTGTTGGAAAGCTTATTCAGAGGCCCTTAATTTGGTCAAGGGTTAGATCGGTATTAAAAAGCAATAATAGCAGTTTACAGCCGCATAAGCCCGATAGAGATTGGAATTAGACAACTTTTCCAATCATTGTTTTGCTTTTACATTATTGGGCTTAATTGCTAAACATTGTTAATTTTTGGATTTTTCACACATCCTGACCTTGTTGCCTTGTGCAGAGCATAACTAGAGCTACAAATATCGGATTTTGGTGATCTTGCAGTCCCTAGAAAGATAAGGAAGAGTCTGACAATTTCAGGATTGTAAAGAATTATCAAATTAGGCCAAAATCATGGATAAATTGGGTTCTGAGTTCTCTGGCACGGATCAATGCACGGTTCATGATGTTCCTTCACTTAAATGGGCCTAACTTACTCTTCTTAAGCCCAATTAAGACATATGATACCCTGTTGGAAAGCTTATTCAGAGGCCCTTAATTTGGTCTAAGGTTAGGTCAGGATTAATAAGCCTAAATAGCAGTTTACAGTCGCACAAGCCATAGAGAGACGGAAATTAGACAACTTTTACAATCATTGTTTTTGATTTTACATTATTGGGCTTCATAGCTAAACATTGTTAATTTTCGGATTTTTCACTCATCTTGACCTTGTTGCCTTATGCAGAGCATAACTTGAGCTACACATATCGGATTTTGGTGATCTTGCTGTCCCTAGAAAGATAAGGAAGAGACCTACAATTTCAGTATTCACAAGAATTGTCAAATTACACCAAAATCAAGGCTAAATTGGGTCCCGGGTTCTTTGGCACGGATCAGTGCACAGTCCATGATGTTCCTTCACTTAAATGAGCCTAACTTACTCATCTTAAGCCCAATTAAGGCATATGATACCTTGTTGGAAAGCTTATTCAGAGGCCCTTAATTTGGTCATGGGTTAGGTCAGGATTAATAAGCATAAAAAACAGTTTACAGTAGCACAAGCCAGAGAGAGATGGAAATTAGACAACTTTTACAATCATTGTTTTTTATTTTACATTATTGGGCTTAATTGGGCTTAATTGCTAAACATTGTTAATTTTCGGATTTTTCACTCTTCCTGGCCTTGTTGCCTTGCGCAATGCATAACTAGTGCTACAAATATAGGATTTTGGTGATCTTGATGTCCCTAGAAAGATAAGGAAGAGACCTACAATTTCAGGTTTCAAAAGAATTTTCAAATTAGGCCAAAATCATGGCTAAATTGGGTCCCGAGTTCTCTGGCACGGATTAGTGTGCAGTCCATGATGTTCCCTCACTTAAATGGGCCTAACTTACTCTTCTTAAGCCTAATTAAGGCATATGATTCCTTGTTGGAATGCTTATTCAGAGGCCCTTAATTTGGTCTAGGGTTAGGTCAGGATTAAAAAGCATAAATAGCAGTTTACAGCCGCATAAGCCCGATAGAGATTGGAATTAGACAACTTTTCCAATCATTGTTTTGCTTTTACATTATTGGGCTTAATTGCTAAACATTGTTAATTTTCAGATTTTTCACTAATCCTGACCTTGTTGCCTTGTGCAGTGCATAACTAGAGCTACAGATATCAGATTTTGGTGATCTTGTTGTCCCTAGAAAGATAAGGAAGAGACCTACAATTTCAGGTTTCAAAAGAATTGTCATTTTAGGCCAAAATCAAGGCTAAATTGGGTCCCGAGTTCTCTGGCAGGGATGAGTGCGCAGTCCATGATGTTCCTTCATTTAAATGGGCCTAACTTACTCATCTTAAGCCCAATTAAGGCATATGATACCTTGTTGGAAAGCTTATTCAGAGGCCCTTAATTTGGTCTATTGTTAGATCGGGATTAAAAATCAATAATAGCAGTTTACAGCCGCATAAGCCCGATAGAGATTGGAATTAGACAACTTTTCCAATCATTGTTTTTGCTTTTACATTATTGGGCTTAATTGCTAAACATTGTTAATTTTCAGATTTTTCACACATCCTGACCTTGTTGCCATGTGCAGAGCATAACTAGAGCTACAGATATCGGATTTTGGTGATCTTGCTGTCCCTAGAAAGATAAGGAAGAGACTGACAATTTCAGGATTCACAAGAATTGTCAAATTAGACCAAAATCAAGGATAAATTGGGTTCCGAGTTCTCTGGCACGGATCAATGCACGGTTCATGATGTTCCTTCACTTAAATGGGCCTAACTTACTCTTCTTAAGCCTAATTAAGATATATGATACCCTGTTGGAAAGCTTATTAAGAGGCCTTTAATTTGGTCTAAGGTTAGGTCAGGATTAATAAGACTAAATAGCAGTTTACAGTCGCACAAGCCAGAGAGAGACGAAAATTAGACAACTTTTACAATTATTGTTTTTGCTTTTACATTATTGGGCTTCATAGCTAAACATTGTTAATTTTCGGATTATTCACTCATCTTGACCTTGTTGCCTTATGCAGAGCATAACTTGAGCTACAGATATCGGATTTTGGTGATCTTGCAGTCCCTAGAAAGATAAGGAAGAGACCTACAATTTCAGTTTTCACAAGAATTGTCAAATTATTCCAAAATCAAGGCTAAATTGGGTCCCGAGTTCTCTGGCGCGGATCAGAGCACAGTCCTTGATGTTCCTTCACTTAAATGGGCCTAACTTACTCATCTTAAGCCCAATTAAGGCATATGATACATTGTTGGAATCTTATTCGAGGCCCCTAATTTCGTCTAGGTTAGATCCAGGATTAAAAAGCAAAAAAAGCAGTTTACAGCAGCATAAGCCCGACAGAGATGGAAATTAGACAACTTTTACAATCATTGTTTTTGCTTTTACATTATTGGGCTTAATTGGGCTTAATTGCTAAACATTGTTAATTTTTGGATTTTTCACACATCCCGACCTTGTTGCCTTGCGCAATGCATAACTAGAGCTGCAGATATCGGATTTTCGTGATCTTGTTGTCCCTAGAAAGATAAGGAAGAGACCTACAATTTCAGGTTTCACAATAATTGTCAAATTAGGCCAAAATCAAGGATAAATTGGGTTCCGACTTCTCTGGCACGGATCAATGAATGATGTTCCTTCACTTAAATGGGCCTAACTTACTCTTCTTAAGCCCAATTAAGACATATGATACCTTGTTGGAAAGCTTATTCAGAGGCCCTTAATTTGGTCTAAGGTTAGGTCAGGATTAATAAGCATAAATAGCAGTTTACAGCCGCACAAGCCAGAGAGAGACAGAAATTAGACAACTTTTACAATCATTTTTTTTGCTTTTACATTATTGGGCTTAATTGCTAAACATTGTTAATTTTCGTATTTTTCACTCATCCTGACCTTGTTGCCTTGTGCAGTGAATAACTAGAGCTACATATATCGGATTTTGGTGATCTTGTTGTCCCTAGAAAGATAAGGAAGAGACCTACAATTTCATGTTTCAAAAGAATTGTCATTTTAGGCCAAAATCAAGGCTAAATTGGGTCCCGAGTTCTCTAGCAGGGATCAGTGCGCAGTCCATGATGTTCCTTCATTTAAATGGCCTAACTTACTCATCTTAAGCCCAATTAAAGCATATGATACCATGTTGGAAAGCTTATTCAGAGGCCCTTAATTTCGTTTAGGGTTAGATCGGAATTAAAAAGCAATAATAGCAGTTTACAGCCGCATAAGCCCGATAAAGATGGAAATTAGACAACTTTTACAATCATTGTTTTTGCTTTTACATTATTGGGCTTAATTGGGCTTAATTGCTAAACATTGTTAATTTTCGGATTTTTCACACATCCTGACCTTGTTGCCTTGTGCAGAGCATAACTAGAGCAACAGATATCGGATTTTGTTGATCTTGCTATCCCTAGAAAGATAAGGAAGAGACTGACAATTTCATGATTCACAAGAATTGTCAAATTAGGCCAAAATCAAGGATAAATTGGGTTACGACTTTTCTGGCACGGATCAATGAATGATGTTCCTTCACTTAAATGGGCCTAACTTACTCTTCTTAAGCCCAATTAAGACATATGATACCTTGTTGGAAAGCTTATTCAGAGGCCCTTAATTTGGTCTAGGGTTAGGTCAGGATTAATAAGCATAATAGCAGTTTACAGCCGCACAGGCCAGAGAGAGACAGAAATTAGACAACTTTTACAATCATTGTTTTCGCTTTTACATTATTGGGCTTAATTGGGCATAATTGCTAAACATTGTTAATTTTCGGATTTTTCACACATCCTGACCTTGTTGCCTTGTGCAGTGAATAACTAGAGCTACATATATCGGATTTTGGTGATCTTGTTGTCCCTAGAAAGATAAGGAAGAGACCTACAATTTCATGTTTCAAAAGAATTGTCATTTTAGGCCAAAATAAGGTTAAATTGGGTCCCGAGTTCTCTAGCAGGATCGCAGTGCATCCATGATGTTCAGTCATTTAAATGGCCTAACTTACTCATCTTAAGCCCAATTAAGGCATATGATACCATGTTGGAAAGCTTATTCAGAGGCATTTAATTTCGTTTAGGGTTAGATCAGAATTAAAAAGCAATAATAGCAGTTTACAGCCGCATAAGCCCGATAAAGATGGAAATTAGACAACTTTTGCAATCATTGTTTTTGCTTTTACATTATTGGGCTTAATTGGGCTTAATTGCTAAACATTGTTAATTTTTGGATTTTTCACACATCCTGACCTTGTTGCCTTGTGCAGAGCATAACTAGAGCTACAGATATCTGATTTTGTTGATCTTGCTGTCCCTGGAAAGATAAGGAAGAGACTGACAATTTCAGGATCACAAGAATTGTCAAATTTGGCCAAAATCAAGGATAAATTGGGTTCCGAGTTTTCTGGCACAGATCAATGAATGATGTCCCTTCACTTAAATGGGACTAACTTACTCTTCTTAAGCCCAATTAAGACATATGATACCTTGTTGGAAAGCTTATTCAGAGGCCCTTAATTTGGTCTAAGGTTAGGTCAGGATTAATAAGCACAAATAGCAGTTTACAGCATCACAAGCCAAAGAGAGACAGAAATTAGACAACTTTTACAATCATTGTTTTTGCTATTACATTATTGGGCTTAATTGCTAAACATTGTTAATTTTCGTATTTTTCACTCATCCTGACCTTGTTGCCTTGTGCAGTGAATAACTAGAGCTACATATATCGGATTTTGGTGATCTTGTTGTCCCTAGAAAGATAAGGAAGAGACCTACAATTTCATGTTTCAAAAGAATTGTCATTTTAGGCCAAAATCAAGGCTAAATTGGGTCCCGAGTTCTCTAGCAGGGATCAGTGCGCAGTCCATGATGTTCCTTCATTTAAATGGCCTAACTTACACATCTTAAGCCCAATTAAGGCATATGATACCATGTTGGAAAGCTTATTCAGAGGCATTTAATTTCGTTTAGGGTTAGATCAGAATTAAAAAGCAATTATAGCAGTGTACAGCCGCATAAGCCCGATAAAGATGGAAATTAGACAACTTTTACAATCATTGTTTTTGCTTTTACATTATTGGGCTTAATTGCTAAACATTGTTAATTTTTGGATTTTTCACACATCCTGACCTTGTTGCCTTGTGCAGAGCATAACTAGAGCTACAGATATCGGATTTTGTTGATCTTGCTGTCCATGGAAAGATAAGGAAGAGTCCGACAATTTCAGGATTCTCAAGAATTATCAAATTAGGCCAAAATCAAGGATAAATTGGGTTCCGACTTCTCTAGCACGGATAATTGAATGATGTTCCTTCACTTAAATGGGCCTAACTTACTCTTCTTAAGCCCAATTAAGACATATGATACCTTGTTGGAAAGCTTATTCAGAGGCCCTTAATTTGGTCTAAGGTTAGGTCGATTAATAAGCCTAAATAGTAGTTTACAGTGAAAGCCAGAGAGAGACGAAAATTAGACAACTTTTACAATCATTGTTTTTGCTTTTACATTATTGGGCTTCATAGCTAAACATTGTTAATTTTCGGATTTTTCACTCATCTTGACCTTGTTGCCTTATGTAGAGCATAACTTGAGCTACAGATTTCGGATTTTGGTGATCTTGCTGTCCCTAGAAAGATAAGGAAGAGACCTACGATTTCAGTTATCACAAGAATTGTCAAATTATGCCAAAATCAAGGCTAAATTGGGTCCCGGTTCTATGGCACGGATCAATGACCATGATGTTCCTTCACTTAAATGGGCCTAACTTACTCTTCTTAAGCCCAATTAAGGCATATGATACCTTGTTGGAAAGCTTATTCAGAGGCCCTTAATTTGGTCTAAGGTTAGGTCAGGATTAATAAGCATAAATAGCAGTTTACAGCCGCACAAGCCAGAGAGAGATGGAAAATTAGACAACTTTTACAATCATTTTTTTTGCTTTTACATTATTGGGCTTAATTGCTAAACATTGTTAATTTTCGGATTTTTCACTCATCCCGACCTTGTTGCCTTGTGCAATGAATAACTAGAGCTACATATATCGGATTTTGGTGATCTTGTTGTCCCTAGAAAGATAAGGAAGAGACCTACAATTTCATGTTTCAAAAGAATTGTCAATTTAGGCCAAAATCAAGGCTAAATTGGGTCCCGAGTTCCCTAGCAGGATCGAGTCGCAGTCCATGATGTTCCTTCATTTAAATGGGCCTAACTTACTCATCTTAAGCCCAATTAAGGCATATGATACCATGTTGGAAAGCTTATTCAGAGGCCCTTAATTTGGTTTAGGGTTAGGTCGGATTAAAAAGCAATAATAGCAGTTTACAGCCGCATAAGCCCGAGAAAGATGGAAATTAGACAACTTTTACAATCATTGTTTTTGCTTTTACATTATTGGGCTTAATTGGGCTTAATTGCTAAACATTGTTAATTTTCGGATTTTTCACACATCCCGACCTTGTTGCCTTGTGCAGAGCATAACTAGAGCAACAAATATCGGATTTTGGTGATCTTGCTATCCCTAGAAAGATAAGGAAGAGACCTGACAATTTCAGGGATTCACAAGAATTGTCAAATTAGGCCAAAATCAAGGATAAATTGGGTCCCGAGTTCTCTCGCACGGATCAATGACATGATGTTCCTTCACTTAAATGGGCCTAACTTACTCTTCTTAAGCCCAATTAAGGCATATGATACCTTGTTGGAAAGCTTATTCAGAGGCCCTTAATTTGGTCTAAGGTTAGGTCAGGATTAATAAGCATAAATAGCAGTTTACAGCCGCACAAGCCAGAGAGAGACAGAAATTAGACAACTTTTACAATCATTGTTTTTGATTTTAAATTATTGGGCTTAATTGCTAAACGTTGTTAATTTTCCTATTTTTTACTCATCCTGACCTTGTTGCCTTGGGCAGAGCATAAGTTGAGCTACATATATCGGATTTTGGTGATCTTGTTGTCCCTAGAAAGATAAGGAAGAGACCTACAATTTCATGTTTCAAAAGAATTGTCATTTTAGGCCAAAATCAAGGCTAAATTGGGTCCTGAGTTCTCTAGCAGGGATCAGTGCGCAGTCCATGATGTTCCTTCATTTAAATTGCCTAACTTACTCATCTTAAGACCAATTAAAGCATATGATACCTTGTTGGAAAGCTTATTCAGAGGCCCTTAATTTGGTTTAGGGTTAGGTCGGGGATTAAAAAGCAATAATAGCAGTTTACAGCCGCATAAGCCCGAGAGAGATGGAAATTAGACAACTTTTACAATCATTGTTTTTGCTTTTACATTATTGGGCTTAATTGGGCTTAATTGCTAAACATTGTTAATTTTCGGATTTTTCACACATCCTGACCTTGTTGCCTTGTGCAGAGCATAACTAGAGCAACAGATATCGGATTTTGTTGATCTTGCTATCCCTAGAAAGATAAGGAAGAGACTGACAATTTCAGGATTCACAAGAATTGTCAAATTAGGCCAAAATCAAGGATAAATTGGGTTCCGACTTCTCTCTGGCTCGGATCAATGACATGATGTTCCTTCACTTAAATGGGCCTAACTTACTCTTCTTAAGCCCAATTAAGACATATGATACCTTGTTGGAAAGCTTATTCAGAGGCCCTTAATTTGGTCTAAGGTTAGGTCAGGATTAATAAGCCTAAATAGTAGTTTACAGTCGCACAAGCCAGAGAGAGACAAAAATTAGACAACTTTTACAATCATTGTTTTTGCTCTTACATCTTTGGGCATCATAGCTAAACATTGTTAATTTTCGGATTTTTCACTCATCTTGACCTTGTTGCCTTATGTAGAGCATAACTTGAGCTACAGATTTCGGATTTTGGTGATCTTGCTGTCCCTAGAAAGATAAGGAAGGGACCTACAATTTCAGTTTTCACAAGAATTGTCAAGTTATGCCAAAATCAAGGCTAAATTGGGTCCCGAGTTCTATGGCGCGGATCAGTGCACAGTCCATGATGTTCCTTCACTTAAATGCGCCTAACTTACTCATCTTAAGCCCAATTAAGGCATATGATACCTTGTTGGAAAGCTTATTCAGAGGCCCTTAATTTGGTCATGGGTTAGGTCAGGATTAATAAGCATAAAAAGCAGTTTACAGCAGGACAAGCCAGAGAGAGATGGAAATTAGACAACTTTTACAGTCATTGTTTTTGATTTTACATTATTGGGCTTAATTGGGCTTAGTTGCTAAACATTGTTAATTTTCGGATTTTTCACTCTTCCTGACCTTGTTGCCTTGCGCAAGGCATAACTAGTGCTACAAATATAGGATTTTGGTGATCTTGATGTCCCTAGAAAGATAAGGAAGAGACCTACAATTTCAGGTTTAACAAGAATTATAAAAGTTAGGCCAAAATCTTGGCTAAATTGGGTCCCTAGTTCTCCTCAGCGCGGATCATCCATGATGTTTCTTCACTTAAATGAGCCTAACTTACTCATCTTAAGCCCAATTAAGGCAAATGATACCTTGTCGGAAAGCTTAGAGGCCCTTAATTTGGTCTAGCGTTAGGTCAGGATTAATAAGCATAAATAGCAGTTTACAGCCGCACTAGCCAGAGAGAAACGAAAATTAGATAACTTTTACAATCATTGTTTTTGCTTTTACATTACTGGGCTTAATTGCTAAACATTGTTAATTTTGGTATTTTTCACTCATCCTGACCTTGTTGCCTTGCACAGAGCATAACTAGAGTTACAGATATCGGATTTTGGTGATCTTCCTGTCCCTAGAAAGATAATGAAGAGACCTACAATTTCAGGTCTCACAAGAATTGTCAAATTAGGCCAAAATCAAGGCTAAATTGGGTCCCGAGTTCTCTGGCGCGGATCAGTATGCGGTCCATGATGTTCCTTCACTTAAATAGGCCTAACTTACTCATCTTAAGCCCAATTAAGGCATATGATAGCTTGTTGGAAAGCTTATTCAGAGGCCCTTAATTTGGTCTAGGGATAGGTCAGGATTAATAAGCAAAAATAGCAGTGTACAGCCGCACAAGCCAGAGAGAGACGGAAATTAGACAACTTTTACAATCATTGTTTTTGCTTTTACATTATTGGGCTTAATTGGACTTAATTGCTAAACATTGTTAATTTTCGGATTTTTCACTCATCCCGACCTTGTTGCCTTGCGCAGAGCATAACTAGAGCTACTGATATCGGATTTTGGTGATCTTGTTGTCCCTAGAAGGATAAGGAAGAGACCAACAATTTCAGGTTTCACAAGAATTGTCAAATTAGGCCAAAATCAAGGCTAAATTGGGCCCCGAGTTCTCTGGTGCGGATCAGTGAGCAATCCATGATGTTCCTTCACTTACATGGGACTAACTTACTCATCTTAAGCCCAATTAAGGCATATGATACCTTGTTGGAAAGCTTATTCACAGGCCCTTAATTTGGTCTAGGGTTAGTTCAGGATTAATAAACATAAATACCAGTTTACAGCCACACAAGCCAGAGAGAGACGGAAATTAGACAACTTTTACAATCATTGTTTTTGCTTTTAAATTATTGGGCTTAATTGCTAAAGATTGTTAATTTTCGAATTTTTCACTCTTCCTGACCTTGTTGCCTTCCACAGAGATAACTAGAGCTGCAGATATCGGATTTTCGTGATCTTGCTGTCCCTAGAAAGATAAGGAAGAGACCTACAATTTCAGGTTTCACAATAATTGTCAAATTAGGCCAAAATCAAGGCTAAATTCAGTCCCGAGTTCCCTGGTTCGGATCAGTGTGCAGTCCATGATGTTCCTTTAATAAATGCACCAAACTTACTCATCTTAAGCCCAAATAAAGCATATAATACCTTGTTGGAAAGCTTATTCAATGGCCCTTAATTTGGTCTAGGGTTAGGTCAGGATTAATAAGTATAAATAGCAGTTTACAGCCGCAGAAGCCCGAGAGAGACGGAAATTAGACAACTTTTACAATCATTGTTTTTCCTTTTACATTATTGGGCTTAATTGCTAAACATTGTTAATTTTCGGATTTTTCACTCATCCTGAACTTGTTGCCTTGTGCAGAGGATAACTAGAGCTACAGATATTGTATTTTGGTGATCTTGCTGTCCCTATAAAGATAAGGAATAGACCTACAATTTCATGTATCACAAGAATTGTCAAATTAGGGCAAAATGAAGGCTAAATTGGTTCCCGAGTTCCCTGGCGTGGATCAGTGCGCAGTCCATGATGTTCCTTCACTTAAATGGTCCTAACTTACTCATCTTACGCCCAATTAAGGCATATGATACCTTGTTGGAAAACTTATTCAGAGGCCCTTAATTTGGTCTAGGGTTAGGTCAGGATTAATAAGCATAAATAGCAGTTTACAGCCGCACTAGCCAGAGAGAGACAAAAATGAGACAACTTTTACAATCATTGTTTTTGCTTTTACATTATTGGGCTTAATTGCTAAACATTGTTAATTTTCGGATTTTTCACTCATCCTATCCATGTTGCCTTGCGCAGAGCATAACTAGACCTACATATATTGGATTTTGGTGATCTTGCTATACCTAGATAGATAAGGAAGAGACCTACAATTTCAGATTTCACAAGAATTGTCAAATTAGGCCAAAATCAAGGCTAAATTGGGTCCCGAGATCTCTTGCGCGGATCAGACCGCAATCCATGATGTTCCTTCACTTAAATGAACCTAACCTACTCATCTTAAGCCTAATTAAGGCATATGATACCTTATTGGGAAGCCTATTCGGAGGCCCTTAATTTGGTCTAGGGTTAGATCAGGATTAATAAGCGTAAATAGCAGCTTACAACTGCACAAGCAAGAGAGAGACGGAAATTAGACAACTTTTACAATCATTGTTTTTGCTTTTACAATATTGGGCTTAATTGCTAAACATTGTTAATTTTCGGATTTTTCACTCATCCTGACCTTGTTGCCTTGCGCGGAGCATAACTAGAGCTACATATATCGGATTTTGGTGATCTTGCTGTCCCTAGAAAGATAAGGAAGAGATCTATAATTTCAGGTATCACAAGAATAGTCAAATTAGGCCAAAATCAAGGCTAAATTGGTTCCCGAGTTCCCTGGCACGGATCAGTGCACAGTCCATGATGTTTCTTCACTTAAATGGGCCTAACTTACTCATCTTAAGCCCAATTAAGGCATATGCTACCTTGTTGGAAAGCTTATTCAGAGGCCCTTAATTTGGTCTAGGGTTAGGTCAGGATTAATAAGCATAAATAGCAGTTTACAGCCGCACAAGCCAGAGAGAGACGGAAATTAGACAACTTTTACAATCATTGTTTTTCTTTTTACATAATTGGGCTTAATTGCTAAACATTGTTAATTTTCGGATTTTTCACTCATCCTGACGTTGTTGCCTTGCGCAGAGCATAACTGGAGCTACAGATATCGGATTTTGGTGATCTTGCGGTCACTAAAAAGAAAAGGAAGAGACCTACAAATTCAGGTATACCAAGAATAGTCAAATTAGTCCAAAATCAAGGTTAAATTGGGTCCCGAGTTCTCTGGCGCGGATCAGTGCGTAGTCCCTGATGTTCCTTCACTTAAATGCGCCTAACTTACTCATCTTAAGCCCAATTAAGGCATATGATACCTTGTTGGAAAGCTTATTCAGAGGCCCTTAATTTGGTCTAGGGTTAGGTCAGGATTAATAAGCATAAATAGCAGTTTACAGCCGCACAATCCAGAGAGAGACGGAAATTATGCAACTTTTACAATCATTGTTTTTGCTTTTACATTATTGGGCATAATTGCTAAACGTTGTTAATTTTCGGATTTTTCACTCATCTTGACCTTGTTGCCTTGCGCAGAGCTTAACTAGAGGTACAAATATCAGATTTTGGTGATTTTGCTATCCCTAGAAAAATAAGGAAGAGACTTACAATTTCAGGTATAACAAGAATTGTCAAATAAGGCCAAAATCAAGGCTACATTGGGTCCCGAGTTCTCTGACTCGGATCGATCGTCATGCATCCATGATGTTCCTTCACTTAAATGGGCCTAACTTACTCATCTTAAGCCCAATTATGGCATATGATACCTTGTTGGAAAGCTTATTCAGAGGCCCTTAATTTGGTCTAGGGTTAGGTCAGGATTAATAAGCATAAATAGAAGTTTACAGCCGCACAAGCCAGAGAGAGACGAAAATTAGACAACTTTTACAATCACTGTTTTTGCTCTTACATTATTGGGCTTAATTGCAAAACATTGTTAATTTTCGGATTTTTCACTCATCCTGATCTTGTTGCCTTGCACAGAGCATAACTAGAGCTGCAGATATCGGATTTTGGTGATCTTGCTGTCACTATAAAGATAAGGAAGAGACCTACAATTTCAGGATTGTAAAGAATTATCAAATTAGGCCAAAATCATGGATAAATTGGGTTCTGAGTTCTCTGGCACGGATCAATGCACGGTTCATGATGTTCCTTCACTTAAATGGGCCTAACTTACTCTTCTTAAGCCCAATTAAGACATATGATACCCTGTTGGAAAGCTTATTCAGAGGCCCTTAATTTGGTCTAAGGTTAGGTCAGGATTAATAAGCCTAAATAGCAGTTTACAGTCGCACAAGCCATAGAGAGACGGAAATTAGACAACTTTTACAATCATTGTTTTTGATTTTACATTATTGGGCTTCATAGCTAAACATTGTTAATTTTCGGATTTTTCACTCATCTTGACCTTGTTGCCTTATGCAGAGCATAACTTGAGCTACACATATCGGATTTTGGTGATCTTGCTGTCCCTAGAAAGATAAGGAAGAGACCTACAATTTCAGTTTTCACAAGAATTGTCAAATTACGCCAAAATCAAGGCTAAATTGGGTCCCGGGTTCTTTGGCACGGATCAGTGCACAGTCCATGATGTTCCTTCACTTAAATGCGCCTAACTTACTCATCTTAAGCCCAATTAAGGCATATGATACCTTGTTGGAAAGCTTATTCAGAGGCCCTTAATTTGGTCATGGGTTAGGTCAGGATTAATAAGCATAAAAAGCAGTTTACAGTAGCACAAGCCAGAGAGAGATGGAAATTAGACAACTTTTACAATCATTGTTTTTTATTTTACATTATTGGGCTTAATTGGGCTTAATTGCTAAACATTGTTAATTTTCGGATTTTTCACTCTTCCTGACCTTGTTGCCTTGCGCAATGCATAACTAGTGCTACAAATATAGGATTTTGATGATCTTGATGTCCCTAGAAAGATAAGGAAGAGACCTACAATTTCAGGTTTCAAAAGAATTTTCAAATTAGGCCAAAATCATGGCTAAATTGGGTCCCGAGTTCTCTGGCACGGATTAGTGTGCAGTCCATGATGTTCCCTCACTTAAATGGGCCTAACTTACTCTTCTTTAGCCTAATTAAGGGATATGATTCCTTGTTGGAATGCTTATTCAGAGGCCCTTAATTTGGTCTAGGGTTAGGTCAGGATTAAAAAGCATAAATAGCAGTTTACAGCCGCACAAGCCAGAGAGAGACAGAAATTAGACAACTTTTACATTCATTTTTTTTGCTTTTACATTATTGGGCTTAATTGCTAAACATTGTTAATTTTCGGATTTTTCACTCTTCCTGACCTTGTTGCCTTGTGCAGTGCATAACTAGAGCTACAGATATCAGATTTTGGTGATCTTGTTGTCCCTAGAAAGATAAGGAAGAGACCTACAATTTCAGGTTTCCAAAGAATTGTCATTTTAGGCCAAAATCAAGGCAAATTTGGGTCTCGAGATCTCTGGCGCGGACCAGTGCGCAGTCCATGATGTTCCTTCATTTAAATGGGCCTAACTTACTCATCTTAAGCCCAATTAAGGCATATGATACCTTGTTGGAAAGCTTATTCAGAGGCCCTTAATTTGGTCTATTGTTAGATCGGGATTAAAAATCAATAATAGCAGTTTACAGCCGCATAAGCCCGATAGAGATTGGAATTAGACAACTTTTACAATCATTGTTTTTGCTTTTACATTATTGGGCTTAATTGGGCTTAATTGCTAAACATTGTTAATTTTCGGATTTTTCACACATCCTGACCTTGTTGCCTTGTGCAGAGCATAACTAGAACTACAGATATCAGATTTTGGTGATCTTGTTGTCCCTAGAAAGATAAGGAAGAGACTGACAATTTCAGGATTCACAAGAATTGTCAAATTAGACCAAAATCAAGGATAAATTGGGTTCCGAGTTCTCTGGCACGGATCAATGCACGGTTCATGATGTTCCTTCACTTAAATGGGCCTAACTTACTCTTCTTAAGCCTAATTAAGACATATGATACCCTGTTGGAAAGCTTATTCAGAGGCCCTTAATTTGGTCTAAGGTTAGGTCAGGATTAATAAGCCTAAATAGCAGTTTACAGTCGCACAAGCCAGAGAGAGACGAAAATTAGACAACTTTTACAATTATTGTTTTTGCTTTTACATTATTGGGCTTCATAGCTAAACATTGTTAATTTTCGGATTATTCACTCATCTTGACCTTGTTGCCTTATGCAGAGCATAACTTGAGCTACAGATATCGGATTTTGGTGATCTTGCAGTCCCTAGAAAGATAAGGAAGAGACCTACAATTTCAGTTTTCACAAGAATTGTCAAATTATGCCAAAATCAAGGCTAAATTGGGTCCCGAGTTCTCTGGCGCGGATCAGAGCACAGTCCTTGATGTTCCTTCACTTAAATGGGCCTAACTTACTCATCTTAAGCCCAATTAAGGCATATGATACCTTGTTGGAAAGCTTATTTAGAGGCCCTTAATTTCGTTTAGGGTTAGATCGGAATTAAAAAGCAATAATAGCAGCTTACAGCCGCATAAGCCCGATAGAGATGGAAATTAGACAACTTTTACAATCATTGTTTTTGCTTTTACACTATTGGGCTTAATTGCTAAACATTGTTAATTTTTGGATTTTTCACACATCCTGACCTTGTTGCCTTGTGCAGAGCATAACTAGAGCTACAGATATCGGATTTTGTTGATCTTGCTGTCCCTGGAAAGATAAGGAAGAGACTGACAATTTCAGGATTCACAAGAATTGTCAAATTAGGCCAAAATCAAGGATAAATTGGGTTCCGAGTTTTCTGGCACGGATCAATGAATGATGTCCCTTCACTTAAATGGGCCTAACTTACTCTTCTTAAGCCCAATTAAGACATATGATACCTTGTTGGAAAGCTTATTCAGAGGCCCTTAATTTGGTCTAAGGTTAGGTCAGGATTAATAAGCATAAATAGCAGTTTACAGCCGCACAAGCCAGAGAGAGACAGAAATTAGACAACTTTTACAATCATTTTTTTTGCTTTTACATTATTGGGCTTAATTGCTAAACATTGTTAATTTTCGTATTTTTCACTCATCCTGACCTTGTTGCCTTGTGCAGTGAATAACTAGAGCTACATATATCGGATTTTGGTGATCTTGTTGTCCCTAGAAAGATAAGGAAGAGACCTACAATTTCATGTTTCAAAGGAATTGTCATTTTAGGCCAAAATCAAGGCTAAATTGGGTCCCGAGTTCTCTAGCAGGGATCAGTGCGCAGTCCATGATGTTCCTTCATTTAAATGGCCTAACTTACTCATCTTAAGCCCAATTAAGGCATATGATACCATGTTGGAAAGCTTATTCAGAGGCCCTTAATTTCGTTTAGGGTTAGATCAGAATTAAAAAGCAATAATAGCAGTTTACAGCCGCATAAGCCCGATAAAGATGGAAATTAGACAACTTTTACAATCATTGTTTTTGCTTTTACATTATTGGGCTTAATTGGGCTTAATTGCTAAACATTGTTAATTTTCGGATTTTTCACACATCCTGACCTTGTTGCCTTGTGCAGAGCATAACTAGAGCAACAGATATCGGATTTTGTTGATCTTGCTATCCCTAGAAAGATAAGGAAGAGACTGACAATTTCAGGATTCACAAGAATTGTCAAATTAGGCCAAAATCAAGGATAAATTGGGTTCCGACTTCTCTGGCACGGATCAATGAATGATGTTCCTTCACTTAAATGGGCCTAACTTACTCTTCTTAAGCCCAATTAAGACATATGATACCTTGTTGGAAAGCTTATTCAGAGGCCCTTAATTTGGTCTAAGGTTAGGTCAGGATTAATAAGCCTAAATAGCAGTTTACAGTCGCACAAGCCAGAGAGAGACGAAAATTAGACAACTTTTACAATCATTGTTTTTGCTTTTACATTATTGGGCTTCATAGCTAAACATTGTTAATTTTCGGATTTTTCACTCATCCTGACCTTGTTGCCTTATGTAGAGCAAAAACTTGAGCTACAGATTTCGGATTTTGGTGATCTTGCTGTCCCTAGAAAGATAAGGAAGAGACCTACAATTTCAGTTTTCACAAGAATTGTCAAGTTATGCCAAAATCAAGGCTAAATTGGGTTCCGAGTTCTATGGCGCGGATCGATGCACAGCCGTCCATGATGTTCCTTCACTTAAATGCGCCTAACTTACTCATCTTAAGCCCAATTAAGGCATATGATACCTTGTTGGAAAGCTTATTCAGAGGCCCTTAATTTGGTCATGGGTTAGGTCAGGATTAATAAGCATAAAAAGCAGTTTACAGCAGGACAAGCCAGACAGAGATGGAAATTAGACAACTTTTACAATCATTGTTTTTGCTTTTACATTATTGGGCTTAATTGGGCTTAATTGCTAAACATTGTTAATTTTCGGATTTTTCACTCATCCCGACCTTGTTGCCTTGCGCAGAGCATAACTAGTGCTACAAATATAGGATTTTGGTGATCTTGATGTCCCTGGAAAGATAAGGAAGAGACCTACAATTTCAGGTTTAACAAGAATTATAAAAAGTTAGGCCAAAATCTTGGCTAAATTGGGTCTCGAGTTCTCTCGCGGATCGATGATCAATCCATGATGTTCCTTCACTTAAATGGGCCTAACTTACTCATCTTAAGCCCAATTAAGGCATATGATACCTTGTTGGAAACTTTATTCAGAGGCCTTTAATTTGGTCTAGGGTTAGGTCAGGATTAATAAGCATAAATAGCAGTTTACAGCCGTACAAGCCAGAGAGAGACGGAAATTAGATAACTTTTAGAATCGTTGTTTTTGCTTTTACATAATTGGGCTTAATTGCTAAACATTGTTAATTTTCGGATTTTTCACTCATCCTGACCTTGTTGCCTTATGCAGAGAATAACTTGAGCTACAGATATCGGATTTTGGTGATCTTGTTGTCCCTAGAAAGATAAGGAAGAGACCTACAATTTCAGGTTTCACAAGAATTGTCAAATTAGGCCAAAATCAAGGGTAAATTGGGTCCCGAGTTCTCTGGCACGGATCAGTGCGCAGACATGATGTTCCTTCACATAAATAGGCCTAACTATTCATCTTAAGCCCAATTAAGGCATAAGATACCTTGTGGAATGCTTATTCAGAGGCCCTTAATTTGATCTAGGGTTAGGTCAGGATTAATAAGCATAAATAGCATTTTACAACTGCACAAGCCAGAGAGAGACGGAAATTAGACAACTTTTACAATCATTGTTTTTGCTTTTACATTATTGGGCTTAATTGGGCTTAATTGCTAAACATTGTTAATTTTCGGATTTTTCACTCATCCCGACCTTGTTGCCTTGCGCAGAGCATAACTAGAGCTACTGATATCGGATTTTGGTGATCTTGTTGTCCCTAGAAGGATAAGGAAGAGACCTACAATTTCAGGTTTCACAAGAATTGTCAAATTAGGCCAAAATCAAGGCTAAATTGGGCCCCGAGTTCTCTGGTGCGGATCAGTGTGCAATCCATGATGTTCCTTCACTTACATGGGCCTAACTTACTCATCTTAAGCCCAATTAAGGCATATGATACCTTGTTGGAAAGCTTATTCACAGGCCCTTAATTTGGTCTAGGGTTAGTTCAGGATTAATAAGCATAAATACCAGTTTACAGTCTCACAAGCCAGAGAGAGACGGAAATTAGACAACTTTTACAATCATTGTTTTTGCTTTTAAATTATTGGGCTTAATTGCTAAACATTGTTAATTTTCGAATTTTTCACTCTTCCTGACCTTGTTGCCTTCCACAGAGATAACTAGAGCTGCAGATATCGGATTTTCGTGATCTTGCTGTCCCTAGAAAGATAAGGAAGACACCTACAATTTCAGGTTTCACAATAATTGTCAAATGAGGCCAAAATCAAGGCTAAATTCGGTCCCGAGTTCCCTGGTTCGGATTAGTGTGCAGTCCATGATGTTCCTTTAATAAATGCACCAAACTTACTCATCTTAAGCCCAATTAAGGCATATGATACCATGTTGGAAAGCTTATTCAATGGCCCTTAATTTGGTCTAGGGTTAGGTCAGGATTAATAAGTATAAATAGCAGTTTACAGCCGCAGAAGCCAGAGAGAGACGGAAATTAGACAACCTTTACAATCATTGTTTTTCCTTTTACATTATTGGGCTTAATTGCTAAACATTGTTAATTTTCGGATTTTTCACTCATCCTGAACTTGTTGCCTTGTGCAGAGGATAACTAGAGCTACGGATATTGTATTTTGGTGATCTTGCTGTCCCTATAAAGATAAGGAATAGACCTACAATTTCATGTATCACAACAATTTTCAAATTAGGGCAAAATGAAGCCTAAATTGGTTCCCGAGTTCCCTGACGTGGATCAGTGCGCAGTCCATGATGTTCCTTCACTTAAATGGTCCTAACTTACTCATCTTACGCCCAATTAAGGCATATGATACCTTGTTGGAAAACTTATTCAGAGGCCCTTAATTTGGTCTAGGGTTAGGCCAGGACTAATAAGCATAAATAGCAGTTTACAGCCGCACAAGCCAGAGAGAGACAGAAATTAGACAACTTTTACAATCATTGTTTTGCTTTTACATTATTGGGCTTAATTGCTAAACATTATTAATTTTTGGATTTTTCACTCATCCTGACCTTGTTGCCTTGCACAGAGCATAACTTGAGCTGTAGATATCGGATTTTGGTGATCTTGTTGTCCCTAGAAAGATAAGGAAGAGACCTACAATTTCAAGTGTCACATAAATTGTCAAATTAGGCCAAAATCAAGGCTAAATCGGGCCCCGAGTTCCCTGGCTCGGATCAGTGCGCAGTCCAAGATGTTCCTTCAATAAATGCACCAAACTTACTCATCTTAAGCCCAATTAAGGCATATGATACCTTGTTGGAAAGCTTATTCAGAGGCCCTTAATTTGGTCCAGGGTTAGATCAAGATTAATAACCATAAATAGCAGTTTACAGCCCCACAAGCCAGAGAGAGACAGAAATTCGACTACTTTTACAATCATTGTTTTTGTTTTTACATTATTGGGCTTAATTTCTAAACATTGTTAATTTTCGGGCTTTTCACACATCCTAACCTTGTTGCCTTGCACAGAGCATTACTGGAGCTACTGATATCGGATTTTGGTGATCTTGCTGTCCCTAGAAAGATAAGGAAGTGACCTACAATTTCAGGTTTCACAATAATTGTCATATTAGGCCAAAATCAAGGCTAAATTGGGTCCCGAGTTCTCTGGCGCGGATCAGTGCGCAGTCCAAGATGTTCCTTCAATAAATGCGCCAAACTTACTCATCTTAAGCCCAATTAAGGCATATGATACCTTGTTTGAAAGCTTATTCAGAGGCCCTTAATTTGGTCCAGGGTTAGGTCAAGATTAATAACCATAAATAGGAGTCTACAGCCCCACAATCCAGAGAGAGACGGAAATTCGACTACATATACAATCATTGTTTTTGCTTTTACATTATTGGGCTTAATTACTAAACATTGTTAATTTTCGGGTTTTTCACTCATCCTGACCTTGTTGCCTTGCACAGAGCATTACTGGAGCTACAGATATCGGATTTTGGTGATCTTGCGGTCCCTAGAAAGATAAGGAAGAGACCTAACAATTTCAGGTGTCACAGGAATTGTCATATTAGGCCAAAATCAAGGCTAAATTGGGTCCCGAGTTCTCTGGCGCGGATCAGTGCGCAGTCCATGATGTTCCTTTACTTAAATGGGCCTAACTTACTCATCTGAAGCCCAATTAAGGCATATGATACCATGTAGGAAAGCTTATTCAGAGGCCCTTAATTTGGTATAGGGTAAGGTCAGGATTAATAAACATAAATACCAGTTTACAGCCGCACAAGCCAGAGAGAGACAGAAATTAGACAACTTTTACAATCATTGTTTTTGCTTTTACATTATTGGGCTTAATTGCTAAACATTATTAATTTTTGGATTTTTCACTCATCCTGACCTTGTTGCCTTGCACAGAGCATAACTAGAGCTGCAGATATCGGATTTTGGTGATCTTGTTGTCCCTAGAAAGATAAGGAAGAGACCTACAATTTCAGGTTTCACAATAATTGTCAAATTAGGCCCAAATCAAGGCTAAATTGGGCCCCGAGTTCCCTGGCTCGGATCAGTGCGCAGTCCAAGATGTTCCTTCAATAAATGCGCCAAACTTACTCATCTTAAGCCCAATTAAGGCATATGATACCTTGTTTGAAAGCTTATTCAGAGGCCCTTAATTTGGTCCAGGGTTAGGTCAAGATTAATAACCATAAATAGGAGTCTACAGCCCCACAATCCAGAGAGAGACGGAAATTCGACTACATTTACAATCATTGTTTTTGCTTTTACATTATTGGGCTTAATTACTAAACATTGTTAATTTTCGGTTTTTTCACTCATCCTGACCTTGTTGCCTTGCACAGAGCATTACTGGAGCTACAAATATCGGATTTTGGTGATCTTGCGGTCCCTAGAAAGATAAGGAAGAGACCTAACAATTTCAGGTGTCACAGGAATTGTCATATTAGGCCAAAATCAAGGCTAAATTGGGTCCCGAGTTCTCTGGCGCGGATCAGTGCGCAGTCCATGATGTTCCTTTACTTAAATGGGCCTAACTTACTCATCTGAAGCCAAATTAAGGCATATGATACCTTGTATGAAAGCTTATTCAGAGGCCCTTAATTTGGTATAGGGTAAGGTCAGGATTAATAAACATAAATACCAGTTTACAGCCGCACAAGCCAGAGAGAGACGAAAATTAGACAACTTTTACAATCATTGTGTTTGCTTTTAAATTATTGGGCTTAATTGCTAAACATTGTTAATTTTCGAATTTTTCACTCTTCCTGACCTTGTTGCTTTCCACGGAGATAACTAGAGCTGCAGATATCGGATTTTCGTGATCTTGTTGTCCCTAGAAAGATAAGGAAGAGACCTACAATTTCAGGTTTCACAATAATTGTCAAATTAGGCCAAAATCAAGGCTAAATTCAGTCCCGAGTTCCCTTGTTCGGATTAGTGTGCAGTCCATGATGTTCCTTTAATAAATGCACCAAACTAACTCATCTTAAGCCCAAATAAAGCATATAATACCTTGTTGGAAAGCTTATTCAATGGCCCTTAATTTGGTCTAGGGTTTGGTCAGGATTAATAAGTATAAATAGCAGGTTACAGCCGCAGAAGCCCGAGAGAGACGGAAATTAGACAACTTTTACAATCATTGTTTTTCCTTTTACATTATTGGGCTTAATTGCTAAACATTGTTAATTTTCGGATTTTTCACTCATCTTGACCTTGTTGCCTTGCGCAGAGCATAACTAGAGGTACAGATATCGGATTTTGGTGATCTTGCTGACCCTAAAGATAAGGAAGAGACCTACAATTTCAGGTGTCACAAGATTTGTCAAATTAGGCCAAAATCAAGGCTACATTGGGTCCCGAGTTCTCTGACTCGGATCGGTCTGTGATCCATGATGTTCCTTCACTTAAATGGGCCTAACTTACTCATCTTAAGCCCAATTAAGGCATATGATACCTTGTTGGAAAGCTTATTCAGAGGCCCTTAATTTGGTCTAGGGTTAGGTCAGGATTAATAAGCATAAATAGAAGTTTACAGCCGCACAAGCCATAGAGAGAGAAAAATTAGACAACTTTTACAATCACTGTTTTTGCTCTTACATTATTGGGCTTAATTGGAAAACATTGTTAATTTTCGGATTTTTCACTCATCCTGATCTTGTTGCCTTGCACAGAGCATAACTAGAGCTGCAGATATCGGATTTTGGTGATCTTGCTGTCCCTAGAAAGATAAGGAAGAGACCTACAATTTCAGCTTTCACAATAATTGTCAAATTAGGCCAAAATCAAGGCTAAATTGGGTCCCGAGTTCCCTGGCTCGGATCAGTGCGCAGTCCATGATGTTCCTTTAATAAATGCGCCAAACTTACTCATCTTAGGCCCAATTAAGGAATATGATACCTTGTTGGAAAGCTTATTCAGAGGCCCTTAATTTTGTCTAATGTTAGGTCAAGATTAATAACCATAAATAGCAGTTTACAGCCGCACAAGCCAGAGAGAGACGGAAATTAGACAACTTTTACAATAATAGTTTTTGCTTTTACATTATTGTGCTTAATTGCTAAACATTGTTAATTTTCGGGTTTTTCACTCATCCTGACCTTGTTGCCTTGGACAGAGCATTACTGGAGCTACAGATATCGGATTTTGGTGATCTTGCTGTCCCTAGAAAGATAAGGAAGAGACCTAACAATTTCAGCTGTCACAGGAATTGTCATATTAGGGCAAAATCAAGGTTAAATTGGGTCCCGAGTTCTCTGGCACGGATCAGTGTGCAGTCCATGATGTTCCTTCACTTAAATAGGCCTAACTTACTCATCTTAAGCCCAAGTAAGGCATATGATACCTTATAGGAAAACTTATTCAGAGCCCTTAATTTGGTATAGGGTAAGGTCAGGATTAATAAATTTAAATAGCAGTTTACAGCAGCACAAGCCAGAGAGAGATGGAAATTTAACAACCTTTACAATCATTGTTTTTGCTTTTACATTACTGGGCTTAATTGATAAACATTGTTAATTTTCGGATTTTTCACTCATCCTGACCATGTTGCCTTGCGCAGAGCATAACCAGAGCTACAGATATCGGATTTTGGTGATCTTGTTGTCCTTAGAAAGAAAAGGAAGAGACCTACAATTTTAGGTTTCACAAGAATTGTCAAATTAGGCCAATATCAAGGCTAAATTGGGTCCCGAGTTCTCGGGCGCGGATCAGTGCACAGTCCATGATGTTCCTTCACTTAAATGGGCCTAACTTACTCATCTTAAGCCCAATTAAGGCATATGATACCTTGTTGGAAAGCTTATTCAGAGGCCCTTAATTTGGTCCAGGTTTAGGTCAGGATTAATAGGCATAAATAGCAGTTTACAGTCGCACAAGCCTGAGAGAGACGGAAATAGACAACTTTTACAATCATTGTTTTTGCTTTTACATTATTGGGCTTAATTGCTAAACATTGTTAATTTTCGGATTTTTCACTCATCCTATCCATGTTGCCTTGCGCAGAGCATAACTAGACCTACATATATTGGATTTTGGTGATCTTGCTATACCTAGATAGATAAGGAAGAGACCTACAATTTCAGATTTCACAAGAATTGTCAAATTAGGCCAAAATCAAGGCTAAATTGGGTCCCGAGATCTCTTGCGCGGATCGGTCCCCGCAATCCATGATGTTCCTTCACTTAAATGAACCTAACCTACTCATCTTAAGCCCAATTAAGGCATATGATACCTTATTGGAAAGCCTATTCGGAGGCCCTTAATTTGGTCTAGGGTTAGATCAGGGATTAATAAGCGTAAATAGCGACTTTACAGCCTGCACAAGCAAGAGAGAGACGGAAATTAGACAACTTTTACAATCATTGTTTTTGCTTTTACAATATTGGGCTTAATTGCAAAACATTGTTAATTTTCGGATTTTTCACTCATCCTGACCTTGTTGCCTTGCGCGGAGCATAACTAGAGCTACATATATCGGATTTTGGTGATCTTGCTGTCCCTAGAAAGATAAGGAAGGGATCTATAATTTCAGGTATCACAAGAATAGTCAAATTAGGCCAAAATCAAGGCTAAATTGGTTCCCGAGTTCCCTGGCACGGATCAGTGCACAGTCCATGATGTTTCTTCACTTAAATGGGCCTAACTTACTCATCTTAAGCCCAATTAAGGCATATGCTACCTTGTTGGAATGCTTATTCAGAGGCCCTTAATTTGGTCTAGGGTTAGGTCAGGATTAATAAGCATAAATAGCAGTTTACAGCCGCACAAGCCAGAGAGAGATGGAAATTAGACAACTTTTACAATCATTGTTTTTCTTTTTACATAATTGGGCTTAATTGCTAAACATTGTTAATTTCCAGATTTTTCACTCATCCTGACCTTGTTGCCTTGCGCAGAGGATAACTAGAGCTACAGATATCGTATTTTGCTGATCTGGCTGTTCCTAGAAAGAAAAGGAAGAGACCTACAATTTCTGGTATCACAAGAATTGTCAAAATAGGCCAAAATCAAGGTTAAATTGGTTCCCGAGTTCCCTGGCGCGGATCAGTGCGTAGTCCATGATGTTCCTTCACTTAAATGGGCCTAACTTACTCATCTTACGCCCAATTAAGGCATATGATACCTTGTTGGAAAGCTTATTCAGAGGCCCTTAATTTGGTCTAGGGTTAGGTCAGGATTAATAAGCATAATTAGCAGTTTACAGCCGCACAATCCAGAGAGAGACGGAAATTATGCAACTTTTACAATCATTGTTTTTGCTTTTACATTATTGGGTATAATTGCTAAACATTGTTAATTTTCGGATTTTTCACTCATCTTGACCTTGTTGCCTTGCGCAGAGCATAACTAGAGGTACAGATATCAGATTTTGGTGATTTTGCTGTCCCTAGAAAAATAAGGAAGAGACCTACAATTTCAGGTATAACAAGAATTGTCAAATAAGGCCAAAATCAAGGCTACATTGGGTCCCGAGTTCTCTGACTCGGATCAGTGTGCAATCCATGATGTTCCTTCACTTAAATGGGCCTAACTTACTCATCTTAAGCCCAATTAAGGCAGATGATACCTTGTTGGAAAGCTTATTCACAGGCCCTTAATTTGGTCTAGGGTTAGGTCAGGATTAATAAGCATAAATAGAAGTTTACAGCCGCACAAGCCAGAGAGAGACGAAAATTAGACAACTTTTACAATCACTGTTTTTGCTCTTACATTATTGGGCTTAATTGCAAAACATTGTTAATTTTCGGATTTTTCACTCATCCTGATCTTGTTGCCTTGCACAGAGCATAACTAGAGCTGCAGATATCGGATTTTGGTGATCTTGGTGTCCCTAGAAAGATAAGGAAGAGACCTACAATTTCAGCTTTCACAATAATTGTCAAATTAGGCCAAAATCAAGGCTAAATTGGGTCCCGAGTTCCCTGGCTCAGATCAGTGCGCAGTCCATGATGTTCCTTTAATAAATGCGCCAAACTTACTCATCTTAGGCCCAATTAAGGAATATGATACCTTGTTGGAAAGCTTATTCAGAGGCCCTTAATTTTGTCCAATGTTAGGTCAAGATTAATAACCATAAATAGCAGTTTACAGCCGCACAAGCCAGAGAGAGACGGAAATTAGACAACTTTTACAATAATTGTTTTTGCTTTTACATTATTGTGCTTAATTGCTAAACATTGTTAATTTTCGGGTTTTTCACTCATCCTGACCTTGTTGCCTTGCGCAGAGCATTACCAGAGCTACAGATATCGGATTTTGGTGATCTTGCTGTCCCTAGAAAGATAAGGAAGAGACCTACAATTTCAGGTGTCATAGGAATTGTCAAATTAGGCCAAAATCAAGGCTAAATTGGATCCCGAGTTCTCTGGCGCGTATCAGTGCGCAGTCCATGATGTTCCTTCACTTAAATGGGCCTAACTTACTCATCTTAAGCCCAATTATGGCTTATGATACCATTTTGGAAAGCATATTCAAAGGCCCTTAATTTGGTTTAGGGTTAGGTCAAGATTAATAAGAATAATTAGTAGTTTACAGCTGCACAAGCCAGAGAGAGTCGTAAATTAGACAACTTTTACAATCATTGTTTTTTCAATTACATTATTGGGATTAATTGCTAAACATTGTTAATTTTCGGATTTTTCACTCATCCAGACCTTGTTGCCATGCGCAGAGCATAACTAGAGCTACAGATATCGGATTTTGGTGATCTTGCTGTACCTAGATAGATAAGGAAGAGACCTACAATTTCAGGTTTTACAAGAATTGTCAAATTAGGCCAAAATCAAGGCTAAATTGGGTCCCGAGTTCTCTTGCGCGGATCAGTCCGCAGTCCATGATGTTCCTTCACTTAAATGGTCCTAACTTACTCATCTTAAGCCCAATTAAGGCAAATGATACCTTGTTGGAAATCTTATTCAGAGGCCCTTAATTTGGTCTATGGTTAGGTCAGGATTAATAAGCATAAATAGCAGCTTACAGCCGCACAAGCCAGAGAGAGACGGAAATTAGACAACTTTTACAATCTTTGTTTTTGCTTTTACATTATTGTGCTTAATTGCTAAACATTGTTAATTTTCGGATTTTTCACTCATCCTGACCTTGTTGCCTTGCGCATAGCATTACTAGAGCTACAGATATCGGATTTTGGTGATCTTGTTGTCCCTAGAAAGATAAGGAAGAGACCTACAATTTCAGGTGTCATAGGAATTGTCAAATTAGGCCAAAATCAAGGCTAAATTGGGTCCCGAGTTCTTTGACGTGGATGAGTACGCAGTCCTTGATGTTCCTTCACTTAAATGGGCCTAACTTACTCATCTTAAGCCCAATTATGGCATATGATACCTTGTAGGAAAGCTTATTCAGAGGCCCTTAATTTGGTATAGGGTTAGGTCAGGATTAATAAAAATAAATAGTAGTTTATAGCCGCACAAGCCAGAGAGAGACGGAAATTAGACAACTTTTAAAATCATTGTTTTTGCTTTTACATTATTGGGCTTAATTGCTAAACATTGTTAATTTTCGGATTTTTCACTTGGGGGGGGGGGGGGGGGGGGCTGGCGCCTTTTTCATCCTAACCTTGTTGCCTTGCGCAGAGCATATGTAGAGCTACAGATATCGGATTTTTGTGATCTTGCTGTCCCTAGAAAGATAAGGAAGAGACCTACAATTTCAGCTTTCACAAGAATTGTCAAATTAGGCCAAAATCAAGGCTAAATTGGGTCCCGAGTTCTCTGGCGCGGATCAGTGCGCAGTCCACGATGTTCCTTCATTTAAATGTGCCTAACTTCCTCATTTTTAGCCCAATTTAGGCATATGATAAATTGTTGCAAAACTTATTCAGAGACCCTTAATTTGGTCTAGGTTTAGGTGGGGAATAATAAGCATAAATACCAGTTTACAGCCGCACAAGGAAGAGAGAGACGGAAATTAGACAACTTTTACAATCATTGTTTTTGCTTTTAAATTATTTGGATTAATTGGGCTTAATTGCTAAACAATGTTAATTTTCGGATTTATCACTCATCCTGACCTTGTTGCCGTGCGAAGAGAATAACTAGAGCTACAGATATAGGATTTTGATGATCTTACTATCCCTAGAAAGATAAGGGAGAGACCTACAATTTCAGGTTTCACAAGAGTTGTCAAACTAGGCCAAAATCAATGCTAAATAGGGTCCCGAGTTCTCTAGCGCGGGTCAGTGTGCAGTCCATGATGTTCCTTCACTTAAATGCGCCTAACTTTCTCATCTTAAGGCCAATTAAGGCTTGTGATACCTTGTTGGAAAGTTTATTCAGAGGCCCTTAATTTGGTCATGGGTTAGGTCAGGATTAATAAGCATAAATATCAGTTTACAGCCGCAGAAGCCAGAGAGAGACGGAAATTAGACAACATTTACAATTACTGTTTTTGCTTTTATATTATTGGGCTTAACTGCTGAACATTGTAAATTTTCGGATTTTTCATTCATCCTGACCTTGTTGCCTTGCGCAGAGCATATCTCGAGCTACAGATATCGGATTTTGGTGATCTTGCTGTCCCTAGAAAGATAAGGAAGAGACCTACAATTTCAGGTACCTCAAGAATTGTCAAATTAGGCCAAAATCAAGGCTAAATTGGGTCCCGAATTCTCTGGCACGGGTCAGTGTGCAGTCCATGATGTTCCTTCACTTAAATGCGCCTAACTTTCTCATCTTAAGGCCAATTAAGGCTTGTGATACCTTGTTGGAAAGCTTATTCAGAGGCCCTTAATTTGGTCTAGGGATAGGTCAGGATTAATAAGCATAAATAGCAGTTTACAACCGCACAAGACAGAGAGAGACGGAAATTAGACAACTTTTACAATCATTGTTTTTGCTTTTACATTATTGGGCTTAATTGCTAAACATTATTAATATTCGGATTTTTCACCCATCCTGACCATGTTGCCTTGCGCAGAGCATAACTAGAGCTATAGATATCGGATTTTGGTGATCTTGTTGTCCCTAGATAGATAAGGAAGAGACCTATAATTTCAGGTGCCTCAAGAATTGTCAAATTAGGCCAAAATCAAGACTAAATTGGGTCCCGAGTTCTCTGACGCGGATCAGTGCGTAGTCCATGATGTTCCTTCACTTAAATGGGCCTAACTTACTCATCTTAGGCCCAATTAAGGCATATGATAACTTGTTGGAAAGCTTATTCAGAGGCCCGTAATTTGGTCTAGGGTTAGGTCAGGATTAATAAGCATAAATAGCAGTTTACAGCCGCACAAGCAAGGGAGAGACGGAAATTTGACAACTTTTAGAATCATTGTTTTTGCTTTTACATTATTGGGCTTAATTGCTAAACATTGTTATTTTTCGAATTTTTCACTCATCCTGAGCTTGTTGCCTTGCGCAGAGAATATCTAGAGCTTCTCTAGCGCGGAGCAGTGCGCAGTCCATGATGTTCCTTCACTTAAATGGGCCTAACTTACTCATCTTAAGCCCAATAAAGGCAAATGATACCTTGTTGGAAAGCTTATTCAGAGGCCCTTAATTTGTCCTAGGGTTAGTTCATGATTAATAAGCATAAATAGCAGTTTAGAGCCGCACAAGCCAGAGAGAGACGGAAATTAGACAACTTTTACAATTATTGTTTTTGCTTTTACATTATTGGACTTAATTGCTAAACATTGTTAATTTTCGGAATTTTCACTCATCCTGACCTTGTTGCATTCCGCAGAGCATATCTAGAGCTATAGATATCTTATTTTGGTAATCTTGCTGTCCCTAAAAAGATAAGGAAGAGACCTACAATTTCAGGTTTCACAAGAATTGTCAAATTAGGCCAAAATCAAGGCTAAATTGGGTCCCGAGTTATCTGGCGTGGATCAGTGTGCATTCCATGACGTTCCTTCACTTAAATGGGCCGAACTTACTCATTTTTAGTCCAATTTAGGCATATGATACCTTGTTGCAAAACTTATTCAGAAGCCCTTAATTTGGTCTAGGGTTAGGTCAGGAATAATAAGCATAAATAGAGGTTTACAGCCGTACAAGCCAGAGAGAGACGGAAATTAGACAACTTTTACAATCATTGTTTTTGCTTTTACATTATTGGGCTTAATTGGGCTTAATTGCTAAACATTGTTAATTTTCGGATTTTTCACTCATCCTGACCATATTGCCTTGCGCAGAGCATAACTAGAGCAACAGATATCAGATTTTGGTGATCATGCTGTCCCTAGAAAGATAATGAAGAGACCTACAATTTCAGTTGTCTCTAGAATTGTCAAATTAGGCCAAAATCAAGACTAAATTGGGTACCGAGTTCTCTGGCACGGATCAGTACGCAGTCCATGATGTTCCTTCACTTAAATGGGACATACTTACTCATCTTAAGCCCAATTAGGGCATATGATACCTTGTTGGAAAGCTTATTCAGAGGCCTTTAATTTGGTATAGGGTTAGGTCAGGAATAATAAGCATATATAGCAGTTTACAGCCGCACAAGCCAGAGAGACGGAAATTAGAAAACTTTTATAATCATTTTTTTTGCTTTTACATTATTGGACTTAATCGGTAAACATTGTTAATTTTCGGATTTTTCACTCATCCTGACCTTGTTGCCTTTTGCAGAGCATAACTAGAGCTGCAAATATTGGATTTTGGTGATCTTGTTGTCCCTAGAAAGATAAGGAAGAGACCTACAATTTCAGATTTCACAAGAACTGTCAAATTAGTCCAAAATAAAGACGAAAATTGGGTCCCGAGTTCTCTGGCACGGATCAGTGCGCAGTCCATGATGTTCCCTCACTTAAATGGGCCTAACTTACTCATCTTAATCCCAATTAAGGCATATGATACCTTGTTGGAAAGCTTATTCAGAGGCCCTTAATTTGGCCTAGGGTTAGGTCGGGATTAATAAGCATAAATAGCAGTTTATAGCCGCACAAGCCAGAGAGAGACGGAAATTAGACAACTTTTACAATCATTGTTTTTGCTTTTACATTATTGGGCTTAATTGCTAAACATTGTTAATTTTCGGATTTTTCATTAATCCTGACCTTGTTGCCTTGCGCAGAGCATATCTCGAGCTACATATATCGGATTTTGGTGATCTTGCTGTCCCTAGAAAGATAAGGAAGAGACCTACAATTTCAGGTACCACAAGAATTGTCAAATTAGGCCAAAAACAAGGCTAAATTGGGTCCCGAATTCTCTGGCACGGATCAGTGCACAGTCCATGATGTTTCTTCACTTAAAAGGGCCTAACTTACTCATCTTAAGCCCAATTAAGGCATATGATACCTTGTTGGAAAGCTTATTCAGAAGCCCTTAATTTGGCCTAGGGTTAGGTCGGGATTAATAAGCATAAATAGCAGTTTACAGCCGCACAAACCAGAGAGAGACGGGAATTAGACAACTTTTACAATCATTGTTTTTGCTTTTACATTATTGGGCTTAATTGCTAAACATTGTAAATTTTCGGATTTTTCACTCATCCTGACCTTGTTGCCTTGCACAGAGCATAACTAGAGCTACAGATATCGGCATTTGGTGATCTTGCTGTCCTTAGAAAGATAAGGAAGAGACCTACAATTTCAGGTTTCCAAAGAATTGTCAAATTAGGCCAAAATCAAGCCTAAATTGGGTCCCAAGTTCTCTAGCGCGGATCAGTGCGCAGTCCATGATGTTCCTTCACTTAAATGGGCCTAAGTTACTCATTTTTAGTCCAATTTAGGCATATGATACCTTGTTGCAAAACTTATTCAGAGGCCCTTAATTTGGTCTAGGGTGAGGTCAGGAATAATAAGCATAAATAGAAGTTTAAAGCCGCACAAGCCAGAGAGAGACGAAAATTAGACAACTTTTACAGTCGTTGTTTTTGCTTTTATATTATTGGGCTTAATTGCTAAACATTGTTAATTTTTGTATTTTTCACGATCGTGATCTTGTTGCCTTGCGTAGAGCATAACTGGAGCTACAGATATCGGATTTTGGTGATCTTGCTGTCCCTAGAAAGAAAAGGAAGAGACCTACAATTTCAGGTACCACAAGAATTGTCAGATTAGGCCAAAATCAAGGCTAAATTGGGACCCGAGTTCTCTGGCGCGGATTAGTGGGTAGTCCATGATGTTCCTTCTCTTAAATGGGCCAAACTTACTCATCTTTAGCCCAATTTAGGTATATGATACCTTGTTACAAAAATTATTCAGAGGCCCTTAATTTGGTCTAGGGTTAGGTCAGGATTAATAAGCATAAATTGCAGTTTACAGCCGCACAAGGCAGAGAGAGGCGGAAATTAGACAACTTTTACAATCATTGTTTTTGATTTTACATTATTGGGCTTAATTGCTAAACATTGTTAATTTTCAGATTTTTCCCTAATCCTGACCTTGTTGCCTTGCGCAGAGCATATCTAGAGCTACAGATATCGGATTTTGGTGATCTTGCTGTCCCTAGAAAGATAAGGAAGAGAACTACAATTTCAGTTTCACAAGAATTGTCAAATTAGGCCAAAATGAAGGCAAAATTGGGTCCCGAGTTCTCTGGCGCGGATCAGTGTGCAATCCATGATGTTCCTTCACTTAAATGGGCCTAACTTACTCATTTTTAGTCCAATTTAGGCATATGATACCTTGTTGCAAAACTTATTCCGAGGCCCTTAATTTGATCAAGGGTTAGGTAAGGAATAATAAGCATAAATAGAAGTTTACAGCGCACAAACCAGAGAGAGACGGAAATTAGACAACTTTTACAATCATTGTTTTTGCTTTTACATTATTTGGATTAATTGGGCTTAATTGCTAAACATTGTTAATTTTCGGATTTATCACTCATCCTGACCTTGTTGCCGTGCGAAGAGCATAACTAGAGCTACAGATATAGGATTTTGATGATCTTACTATCCCTAGAAAGATAAGGGAGAGACCTACAATTTCAGGTTTCACAAGAGTTGTCAAACTAGGCCAAAATCAATGCTAAATAGGGTCCCGAGTTCTCTAGCGCGGGTAAGTGTGCAGTCCATGATTTTCCTTCACTTAAATGCGCCTAACTTTCTCATCTTAAGGCCAATTAAGGCTTGTGATACCTTGTTGGAAAGCTTATTCAGAGGCCCTTAATTTGGCCTAGGGTTAGGTCGGGATTAATAAGCATAAATAGCAGTTTACAGCCGCACAAGCCAGAGAGAGACGGAAATTAGACAACTTTTACAATTACTCTTTTTGCTTTTATATTATTGGGCTTAACTGCTGAACATTGTTAATTTTCGGATTTTTCATTCATCCTGACCTTGTTGCCTTGCGCAGAGCATATCTCGAGCTACAGATATCGGATTTTGGTGATCTTGCTGTCCCTAGAAAGATAAGGAAGAGACCTACAATTTCAGGTACCACAAGAATTGTCAAATTAGGCCAAAAACAAGGCTAAATTGGGTCCCGAATTCTCTGGCACGGATCAGTGCACAGTCCATGATGTTCCTTCACTTAAAAGGGCCTAACTTACTCATCTTAAGCCCAATTAAGGCATATGATACCTTGTTGGAAAGCTTATTCAGAAGCCCTTAATTTGGCCTAGGGTTAGGTCGGGATTAATAAGCATAAATAGCAGTTTACAGCCGCACAAACCAGAGAGAGACGGGAATTAGACAACTTTTACAATCATTGTTTTTGCTTTTACATTATTGGGCTTAATTGCTAAACATTGTAAATTTTCGGATTTTTCACTCATCCTGACCTTGTTGCCTTGCACAGAGCATAACTAGAGCTACATATATCGGAATTTGGTGATCTTGCTGTCCTTAGAAAGATAAGGAAGAGACCTACAATTTCAGGTTTCCAAAGAATTGTCAAATTAGGCCAAAATCAAGCCTAAATTGGGTCCCAAGTTCTCTGGCGCGGATCAGTGCGCAGTCCATGATGTTCCTTCACTTAAATGGGCCTAAGTTACTCATTTTTAGTCCAATTTAGGCATATGATACCTTGTTGCAAAACTTATTCAGAGGCCCTTAATTTGGTCTAGGGTGAGGTCAGGAATAATAAGCATAAATAGAAGTTTAAAGCCGCACAAGCCAGAGAGAGACGAAAATTAGACAACTTTTACAGTCGTTGTTTTTGCTTTTATATTATTGGGCTTAATTGCTAAACATTGTTAATTTTTGTATTTTTCACGATCGTGATCTTGTTGCCTTGCGTAGAGCATAACTGGAGCTACAGATATCGGATTTTGGTGATCTTGCTGTCCCTAGAAAGAAAAGGAAGAGACCTACAATTTCGGTACCACAAGAATTGTCAGATTAGGCCAAAATCAAGGCTAAATTGGGACCCGAGTTCTCTGGCGCGGATTAGTGGGTAGTCCATGATGTTCCTTCTCTTAAATGGGCCAAACTTACTCATCTTTAGCCCAATTTAGGTATATGATACCTTGTTACAAAACTTATTCAGAGGCCCTTAATTTGGTCTAGGGTTAGGTCAGGATTAATAAGCATAAATTGCAGTTTACAGCCGCACAAGGCAGAGAGAGGCGGAAATTAGACAACTTTTACAATCATTGTTTTTGATTTTACATTATTGGGCTTAATTGCTAAACATTGTTAATTTTCGGATTTTTCACTCATCCTGACCTTGTTGCCTTGCGCAGAGCATATCTCGAGCTACAGATATCGGATTTTGGGGATCTTGTTGTCCCTATAAAGATAAGGAAGAGACCTACAATTTCAGGTTTCACAAGAATTGTCAAATTAGGCCAAAATCATGGCTAAATTGGGTCCCGAGTTCTTTGACGCGGATCAGTGCGCAATCAATGATGTTCCTTCAATTAAAGAAGGACTAACTTGCTCATCTTAAGCCTAATTAAGGCATATGAAACCTTGTTGGAAAGCTTATTCAGAGGCCCTTAATTTGGTCTAGGGTTAGGTCAGGATTAATAAGCATAAATAGCAGTTTACAGACGCACAAGCCAGAGAGAGACGGAAATTAGACAACTTTTACAATCATTGTTTTTGCTTTTATATTATTGGGCTTAATTGCTAAAGATTGTTAATTTTTGGATTTCTCACGCATCCTGACCTTGTTCCCTTGAGCAGAGCATAACTAGAGCTACAGATATCGGATTTTGGTGATCTTGCTGTCCCTAGAAAGATAAGGAAGAGACCAACAATTTCAGGTACCACAGGAAATGTCAAATTAGGCCAAAATCTAGGCTAAATTGGGCCCCTAGTTCTCTGGCCCGAATCAGTGCGCAGTCCATTATGTTCCTTCACTTAAATGGGCCTAACTTACTCATCTTAAGCCTAATTTAGGCATATGATACCTTGTTGGAAAGCTTATTCAGAGACTCTTAATTTGGTCTAGGGTTAGGTCAGGATTAATAAGCATAGATAATAGTTTACAGCCGCACAAGCCAGAGAGAGACGGAAGTTAGACAACTTTTACATCGTTGTTTTTGCTTTTACATTATTGGGATTCATTGCTAAACATTGTTAATTTTCGGATTTTTCACTCATCCTGACCATGTTGCCTTGCGCAGAGCATAACTAGGGTTACAGATATCGGATTTTGGTGATCTTGATGTCCCTAGAAAGATAAGGAAGAGACCTACAATTTCAGGTGTCTCAAAAATTGTCAAATTAGGCCAAAATCAAGGCTAAATTGGGTCCCGAGTTCTTTGACGCGGATCAGTGCACAGTCAATGATGTTCCTTCAATTAAATGGGCCTAACTTACTCATCTTAAGCCTAATTAAGGCATATGAAACTATGTTGGAAAGCTTATTCAGAGGCCCTTAATTTGGTCTAGGGTTAGGTCAGGATTAATAAGCATAGATAGCAGTTTACAGCCACACAAGCCAGAGAGAGACGGGAATTAGACAACTTTTACAATCATTGTTTTTGCTTTCACATTATTGGCCTTAATTGTTAAACATTGTTAATTTTCGGATTTTTCACTCATCCTGACCTTGTTGCCTTGCGCAGAGCATATCTCGAGCTATAGATATCGGATTGTGGTGATCTTGTTGTCCCTAGAAAGATAAGGAAGAGACCTACAATTTCAGCTTTCACAAGAATTGTCAAATTAGGCCAAAATCAAGGCTAAATTGGGTCCCGAGTTCTCTGACGCGGATAAGTGTGCGAGGCCATGATGTTCCTTCACTTAAATGGGCCTAACTTAGTTATCTTTAGCCCAATTTAGGAATATGATACCTTGTTGCAAAACTTATTCAGAGGCCCTTAATTTGGTCTACGGTTAGGTCAGGATTAATAAGCATAAATAGCAGTTTACAGCCGCACAAGCCAGAGAGAGACCGAAATTAGACAACTTTTACAATCATTGTTTTTGCTTTTACATTATAGGGATTAATTGGGCTTAATTGCTAAACATTGTTAATTTTTGGATTTTTCACTCATCCTGACCATATTGCCGTGCGCAGAGCATAACTAAAGCTACAGATATCGGATTTTGGTGATCTTGCTGTCCCTAGAAAGATAAGGAAGAGACCTACCATTTCAGGTGTCACAAGAATTGTCAAATTATGCCAAAATCAATGCTAAATAGGGTCCCGAGTTCTCTGGCGCGGATCGGTGTGCATTGCATGATGTTCCTTCACTTAAATGCGCCTAACTTACTCATCTTAAGCCCAATTAAGGCATATGATACCTTGTTGGAAAGCTTATTCAGAGGCCCTTAATTTGGTCTTGGGTTAGGTCAGGATTAATAAGCATAAATAGCAGTTTACAGCCGCACAAGTCAGAGAGAGATGGAAATTGGACAAATTTTACAATCATTGTTTTTGCTTTTATATTATTGGGGTTAATTGCTAAACATTGTTAATTTTTCGATTTTTCACGCATCCTGACCTTGTTGCCTTGCGCAGAGCATAACTATAGCTACAGATATCGGATTTTGGTGATCTTGCTGTCCCTAGAAAGATAAGGAAGAGACCAACAATTTACGGGACCACAAGAAATGTCAAATTAGGCCAAAATCAAGGCTAAATTGGGCCCCGAGTTCTCTGGCCCGTATCAGTACGCAGTCCATGATGTTCCTTCACTTAAATGGGCCTAACTTACTCATCTTAAGCCCAATTAAGGCTTATGATACCTTGTTGGAAAGCTTATTCAGAGGCCCTTAATTTGGTATAGGGTTAGGTCCGGATTAATAAGCATAAATAGCAGTTTACAGTAGCACAAGCCGGGGAGAGACGGAAATTAGACAACTTTTACAATCATTGTTTTTGCTTTTACATTATTGGGCTTAATTGCTAAACATTGTTAATTTTCAGATTTTTCACTCATCCTGACCTTGTTGCCTTGCGCATAGCATACTAGAGCTACAAATATCGGATTTGTGTGATCTTGCTGTCCCTAGAAAGATAAGGAAGAGACTTACAATTTCAGGTATCACAAGAATTGTCAAATTAGGCCAAAATCAAGGCTAAATTGGGTCCAGAGTTCTCTGATGCGGATCAAAGCATGTAGCGACCAAAAAAAAAGAACTTGTTTTTCCTTTTAGAGAGAAAACATGGAGTCACCTCCAACTTTATTTGATTTCAGGGAAGTTGGAAAACCCATTTAAGAAAAAGCTTTGGGTTCGGGAGTCGATTATATCTAGGGAAGGCATGGCGACCTAACCCCACGGCACCCTAGAACATCCATAAAAAGGTTACTCGAAATTAGTTGTGTAAATTATTAATAACATTGAAAATATTTGTTTTACCCCACAAAAAAACGTCTTTTAAGAAGGAAACATCTTTAGTTGTGAAATTTTTGATTGAACCTATGTGAGGTTGAACACGGCACGTAAGTCCATAGAGCAATCTCAAAAGCTGAAGGGTTGAACATGACACTTGTTATAGGGCAACCCAAGAAATAAGATTGTTTTAATCAAGTGATCATTCACTATTTTTATGTAAAATAAATAATTTTACCTCTTGAAAATGGGACAGAAATGGAACGTAGAAATGAAACTTTTTACTAACTTATTCAGTGAGAAACTTATGAATAATATCAACAAAGAGAACAAGGATTACCAAATGAGAGTAGAATAACAATGACTTTATTTCCTCCCAGTGGTAAGATCTCAAGATCAAGACCTTTACATTTCAATCTCACCGACTCTTTTTAAGTCTTCCTTCTTAACCACTCTAATAATAGGGAAGATAAAAGCTCAGATTTCTAATCCCTTTTCTTCACCAAGAAAATGTTAGATAAAATCTCTCTCCTCTCCCTCTCCCTTTGTATCTTTCCTCTCTATCTCCTCTCTAATTTTTCGTTCTCCCTCTAAAGACAATCTTCTCTCTCCAAAATATCTCCCTCCAAAATATCTCCCCCCTCTTTGTTTCCGCCCCCCCTCCTTTTATAGATGGAAGACAGGGCTTCATGCTTCTTCTTACCCAGCAGCTTCTAGGTTGGTCTTCACGTAATCCAAGGCTTGGGTGGTTCTGAGTAGCAATAGCGTGTTTGATGGGGGCAGCGCGAGCAGTAGAAAGGGGGTGATTTGATGTGAAGGTTGCGTGTTTGAAGAGAGAATTAGATGAGGAAGAAGAATGACCAATGGGTAGAGGAGGAAAAGAGGTCTTGTCTTATGTGTAAAATAGGATTTTTAGGGTTAGGAGTGGGGTTTCTAGGTCTAAACGAGGGAGGAGATGAGGAAGAAGAAGGACCAATGGATAGAGAGGAGGAAAAGAGGTCTTGTCCGATGTGTAAAATAGGGTTTTTAGGGTTAGGAGTGGGGTTGCTAGGTCAAAACGATGGAGGATATGTTTAAGAACAAGGACCAATGGTTTGAGGAGGAAAAGAGGTCTTGTCTGATGTGTAAAATATGGTTTTTTAGGGTTAGGAGAAGAAACTCAATCTCCTTTCCTTTTTTTGTTGACTGTCCTTTTCTTCTTCTTTTCTTCGTCCTTACTTCATTACCTTTTCCTTTTTCTTTCTTTATTATTTAGCCTCCAGCCTGAAAATAAAATTGTAGTGGACGGAGTCTCTTCGTCCAACAGAAACTTAGATATGTAAAAGTAGATATACACTGGACGGACCTCCTCGTCCAGCAGAAATTTAAATGTAATGGAAGACCTACT
>JAUPTC010000017.1:696549-741549 GCA_030762895.1 Sophora flavescens
AGTGAAAAATCCGAAAATTAACAATGTTTAGCAATTAAGCCCAATAATGTAAAATCAAAAACAATGATTGTAAAAGTTGTCTAATTTCCGCCTCTCTCTGCCTTGTGCGGCTGTAAACTGCAATTTATGCTTATTAATCCTGACCTAACCCTAGACCAAATTAAGGGCCTCTGAATAAGTTTTGTAACAAGGTATCATATACCTAAATTGGGCTAAAGATGAGTAAGTTTGGCCCATTTAAGAGAAGGAACATCATGGACTACCCACTAATCCGCGCCAGAGAACTCGGGTCCCAATTTAGCCTTGATTTTGGCCTAATCTGACAATTCTTGTGGTACCTGAAATTGTAGGTCTCTTCCTTTTCTTTCTAGGGACAGCAAGATCACCAAAATCCGATATCTGTAGCTCCAGTTATGCTCTACGCAAGGCAACAAGATCACGATCGTGAAAAATACAAAAATTAACAATGTTTAGCAATTAAGCCCAATAATATAAAAGCAAAAACAACGACTGTAAAAGTTGTCTAATTTTCGTCTCTCTCTGGCTTGTGCGGCTTTAAACTTCTATTTATGCTTATTATTCCTGACCTCACCCTAGACCAAATTAAGGGCCTCTGAATAAGTTTTGCAACAAGGTATCATATGCCTAAATTGGACTAAAAATGAGTAACTTAGGCCCATTTAAGTGAAGGAACATCATGGACTGCGCACTGATCCGCGCCAGAGAACTTGGGACCCAATTTAGGCTTGATTTTGGCCTAATTTGACAATTCTTTGGAAACCTGAAATTGTAGGTCTCTTCCTTATCTTTCTAAGGACAGCAAGATCACCAAATTCCGATATCTGTAGCTCTAGTTATGCTCTGTGCAAGGCAACAAGGTCAGGATGAGTGAAAAATCCGAAAATTAACAATGTTTAGCAATTAAGCCCAATAATGTAAAAGGAAAAACAATGATTGTAAAAGTTGTCTAATTCCCGTCTCTCTCTGGTTTGTGCGGCTGTAAACTGCTATTTATGCTTATTAATCCCGACCTAACCCTAGGCCAAATTAAGGGCTTCTGAATAAGCTTTCCAACAAGGTATCATATGCCTTAATTGGGCTTAAGATGAGTAAGTTAGGCCCTTTTAAGTGAAGGAACATCATGGACTGTGCACTGATCCGTGCCAGAGAATTCGGGACCCAATTTAGCCTTGTTTTTGGCCTAATTTGACAATTCTTGTGGTACCTGAAATTGTAGGTCTCTTCCTTATCTTTCTAGGGACAGCAAGATCACCAAAATCCGATATCTGTAGCTCGAGATATGCTCTGCGCAAGGCAACAAGGTCAGGATGAATGAAAAATCCGAAAATTAACAATGTTCAGCAGTTAAGCCCAATAATATAAAAGCAAAAAGAGTAATTGTAAAAGTTGTCTAATTTCCGTCTCTCTCTGGCTTGTGCGGCTGTAAACTGCTATTTATGCTTATTAATCCCGACCTAACCCTAGGCCAAATTAAGGGCCTCTGAATAAGCTTTCCAACAAGGTATCACAAGCCTTAATTGGCCTTAAGATGAGAAAGTTAGGCGCATTTAAGTGAAGGAAAATCATGGACTGCACACTTACCCGCGCTAGAGAACTCGGGACCCTATTTAGCATTGATTTTGGCCTAGTTTGACAACTCTTGTGAAACCTGAAATTGTAGGTCTCTCCCTTATCTTTCTAGGGATAGTAAGATCATCAAAATCCTATATCTGTAGCTCTAGTTATGCTCTTCGCACGGCAACAAGGTCAGGATGAGTGATAAATCCGAAAATTAACAATGTTTAGCAATTAAGCCCAATTAATCCAAATAATGTAAAAGCAAAAACAATGATTGTAAAAGTTGTCTAATTTCCGTCTCTCTCTGGCTTGTGCGCTGTAAACTTCTATTTATGCTTATTATTCCTTACCTAACCCTTGATCAAATTAAGGGCCTCGGAATAAGTTTTGCAACAAGGTATCATATGCCTAAATTGGACTAAAAATGAGTAAGTTAGGCCCATTTAAGTGAAGGAACATCATGGATTGCACACTGATCCGCGCCAGAGAACTCGGGACCCAATTTTGCCTTCATTTTGGCCTAATTTGACAATTCTTGTGAAACTGAAATTGTAGTTCTCTTCCTTATCTTTCTAGGGACAGCAAGATCACCAAAATCCGATATCTGTAGCTCTAGATATGCTCTGCGCAAGGCAACAAGGTCAGGATTAGGGAAAAATCTGAAAATTAACAATGTTTAGCAATTAAGCCCAATAATGTAAAATCAAAAACAATGATTGTAAAAGTTGTCTAATTTCCGCCTCTCTCTGCCTTGTGCGGCTGTAAACTGCAATTTATGCTTATTAATCCTGACCTAACCCTAGACCAAATTAAGGGCCTCTGAATAATTTTTGTAACAAGGTATCATATACCTAAATTGGGCTAAAGATGAGTAAGTTTGGCCCATTTAAGAGAAGGAACATCATGGACTACCCACTAATCCGCGCCAGAGAACTCCGGTCCCAATTTAGCCTTGATTTTGGCCTAATCTGACAATTCTTGTGGTACCTGAAATTGTAGGTCTCTTCCTTTTCTTTCTAGGGACAGCAAGATCACCAAAATCCGATATCTGTAGCTCCAGTTATGCTCTACGCAAGGCAACAAGATCACGATCGTGAAAAATACAAAAATTAACAATGTTTAGCAATTAAGCCCAATAATATAAAAGCAAAAACAACGACTGTAAAAGTTGTCTAATTTTCGTCTCTCTCTGGCTTGTGCGGCTTTAAACTTCTATTTATGCTTATTATTCCTGACCTCACCCTAGACCAAATTAAGGGCCTCTGAATAAGTTTTGCAACAAGGTATCATATGCCTAAATTGGACTAAAAATGAGTAACTTAGGCCCATTTAAGTGAAGGAACATCATGGACTGCGCACTGATCCGCGCTAGAGAACTTGGGACCCAATTTAGGCTTGATTTTGGCCTAATTTGACAATTCTTTGGAAACCTGAAATTGTAGGTCTCTTCCTTATCTTTCTAAGGACAGCAAGATCACCAAATGCCGATATCTGTAGCTCTAGTTATGCTCTGTGCAAGGCAACAAGGTCAGGATGAGTGAAAAATCCGAAAATTTACAATGTTTAGCAATTAAGCCCAATAATGTAAAAGCAAAAACAATGATTGTAAAAGTTGTCTAATTCCCGTCTCTCTCTGGTTTGTGCGGCTGTAAACTGCTATTTATGCTTATTAATCCCGACCTAACCCTAGGCCAAATTAAGGGCTTCTGAATAAGCTTTCCAACAAGGTATCATATGCCTTAATTGGGCTTAAGATGAGTAAGTTAGGCCCTTTTAAGTGAAGAAACATCATGGACTGTGCACTGATCCGTGCCAGAGAATTCGGGACCCAATTTAGCCTTGTTTTTGGCCTAATTTGACAATTCTTGTGGTACCTGAAATTGTAGGTCTCTTCCTTATCTTTCTAGGGACAGCAAGATCACCAAAATCCGATATATGTAGCTCGAGATATGCTCTGCACAAGGCAACAAGGTCAGGATTAATGAAAAATCCGAAAATTAACAATGTTTAGCAATTAAGCCCAATAATGTAAAAGCAAAAACAATGATTGTAAAAGTTGTCTAATTTCCGTCTCTCTCTGGCTTGTGCGGCTATAAACTGCTATTTATGCTTATTAATCCCGACCTAACCCTAGGCCAAATTAAGGGCCTCTGAATAAGCTTTCCAACAAGGTATCATATGCCTTAATTGGGATTAAGATGAGTAAGTTAGGCCCATTTAAGTGAGGGAACATCATGGACTGCGCACTGATCCGTGCCAGAGAACTCGGGACCCAATTTCGTCTTTATTTTGGACTAATTTGACAGTTCTTGTGAAATCTGAAATTGTAGGTCTCTTCCTTATCTTTCTAGGGACAACAAGATCACCAAAATCCAATATTTGCAGCTCTAGTTATGCTCTGCAAAAGGCAACAAGGTCAGGATGAGTGAAAAATCCGAAAATTAACAATGTTTACCGATTAAGTCCAATAATGTAAAAGCAAAAAAAATGATTATAAAAGTTTTCTAATTTCCGTCTCTCTGGCTTGTGCGGCTGTAAACTGCTATATATGCTTATTATTCCTGACCTAACCCTATACCAAATTAAAGGCCTCTGAATAAGCTTTCCAACAAGGTATCATATGCCCTAATTGGGCTTAAGATGAGTAAGTATGTCCCATTTAAGTGAAGGAACATCATGGACTGCGTACTGATCCGTTCCAGAGAACTCGGTACCAAATTTAGTCTTGATTTTGGCCTAATTTGACAATTCTAGAGACAACTGAAATTGTAGGTCTCTTCATTATCTTTCTAGGGACAGCATGATCTCCAAAATCCGATATCTGTTGCTCTAGTTATGCTCTGCGCAAGGCAACATGGTCAGGATGGGTGAAAAATCCGAATATTAATAATGTTTAGCAATTAAGCCCAATAATGTAAAAGCAAAAACAATGATTGTAAAAGTTGTCTAATTTCCGTCTCTCTCTGTCTTGTGCGGTTGTAAACTGCTATTTATGCTTATTAATCCTGACCTATCCCTAGAACAAATTAAGGGCCTCTGAATAAGCTTTCCAACAAGGTATCATATGCCGTAATTGGGCTTAAGATGAGTAAGTTAGGCTCATTTAAGTCAAGGAACATCAGGGACTGCACACTGATCCACGCCAGATAACTCGGGACCCAAATTAGCCTCGATTTTGGCCTAATTTGACTATTCTTGTGAAACTTGAAATTGTAGGTCTCCTCCTTATCTTTCTAGGGATAGCAAGATCACCAAAATCCGATATATGTAGCTCTAGTTATGCTCTGCGCAAAATGCAACAAGGTCGGGATGAATGAAAATCCGAAAATTAACAATGTTTAGCAATTAAGCCCAATAATGTAAAAGCAAAAACAATAATTGTAAATGTTGTCTAATTTCCGTCTCTCTCTGGCTTGTGCGGCTCTAAACTGATATTTATGCTTATTAATCATGAACTAACCCTAGGACCAAATTAAGGGCCTCTCGAATAAACTTTCCAACAAGGTATCATTTGCCTTAATTGGGCTTAAGATGAGTAAGTTAGGCCCATTTAAGTGAAGGAACATCATGGATCGCGCTTTACCGCTAGAAACCTAGAATTCAGAAAATCGGGAAAGCCCAATATTAAGCATTGATTTTGGCCTAGTTTGACAACTCTTGTGAAACCTGAAATTGTAGGTCTCTCCCTTATCTTTCTAGGGGATAGTAAGATCATGAAGAAATCCTATATCTAGCTCTAGTTGATTTTCCTATTTGCATCTTGAGGCAACAAATTAGGTCATCATTGGACAAATCACCAAAAATTAACATTGTTTAGCAATTAAGCCCAATTAATCCAAATAATTTAAAAGCAAAAACAATGATTGTAAAAGTTGTCTAATTTCCGTCTCTCTCTTCCTTGTGCGGCTGTAAACTGGTATTTATGCTTATTATTCCTCACCTAAACCTAGACCAAATTAAGGGTCTCTGAATAAGTTTTGCAACAATTTATCATATGCCTAAATTGGGCTAAAAATGAGGAAGTTAGGCACATTTAAATGAAGGAACATCGTGGACTGCGCAATGATCCGCGCCAGAGAACTCGGGACCCAATTTAGCCTTGATTTTGGCCTAATTTGACAATTCTTGTGAAAGCTGAAATTGTAGGTCTCTTCCTTATCTTTCTAGGGACAGCAAGATCACAAAAATCCGATATCTGTAGCTCTACATATGCTCTGCGCAAGGCAACAAGGTTAGGATAAATGAAAAATCCGAAAATTAACAATGTTTAGCAATTAAGCCCAATAATATAAAAGCAAAAACAAAGATTGTAAAAGTTGTCTAATTTCCGTCTCTCTCTGGCTTGTGCGGCTGTAAACAGCTATTTATGCTTATTAATCCTGACCTAACCCTAGACCAAATTAAGGGCCTCTGAATAAGCTTTCCAACAAGGTATCATATGCCTTAATTTGGCTTAATATGAGTAAGTTAGGCCCATTTAATTGAAGGAACATCATTGACTGCGCACTGATCCACGTCAAAGAACTCGGGATCCAATTTTACCTTGATTTTGGCCTAATTTGACAATTCTTGTGATCCCTGAAATTTTTGGTCTCTTCCTTATCTTTCTATGGACAGCAAGATCACCAAAATCCAATATATGTAGCTCTAGTTATGCTCTGCAAAAGGCAACAAGGTCAGGATGAGTGAAATATCCGAAAATTAACAATGTTTAGCAATTAAGCCCAATAATGTAAAAGCAAAAACAATGATTTTAAAAGTTGTCTAATTTCCGTCTCTCTCTGGCTTGTGCGGCTATAAACTACTATTTATTTTTATTAATCCTGACCTAACCCTACACCAAATTAAGGGCCTCTGAATAAGCTTTCCTACAAGGTATCATATGCCATAATTGGGCTTAAGATGAGTAAGTTAGGCCCATTTAAGTGAAGGAACATCAAGGACTGCGTACTCATCCACGTCAAAGAACTCGGGACCCAATTTAGCCTTGATTTTGGCCTAATTTGACAATTCCTATGACAGCTGAAATTGTAGGTCTCTTCCTTATTTTTCTAGGGACAGCAAGATCACCAAAATCCGATATCTGTAGCTCAAGTAATGCTATGCGCAAGGCAACAAGGTCAGGATGAGTGAAAAATCCGAAAATTAACAATGTTTAGCAATTAAGCACAATAATGTAAAAGCAAAAACAAAGATTGTAAAAGTTGTCTAATTTCCGTCTCTCTCTGGCTTGTGCGGCTGTAAGCTGCTATTTATGCTTATTAATCCTGACCTAACCATAGACCAAATTAAGGGCCTCTGAATAAGATTTCCAACAAGGTATCATTTGCCTTAATTGGGCTTAAGATGAGTAAGTTAGGACCATTTAAGTGAAGGAACATCATGGACTGCGGACTGATCCGCGCAAGAGAACTCGGGACCCAATTTAGCCTTGATTTTGGCCTAATTTGACAATTCTTGTAAAACCTGAAATTGTAGGTCTCTTCCTTATCTATCTAGGTACAGCAAGATCACCAAAATCTGATATCTGTAGCTCTAGTTATGCTCTGCGCATGGCAACAAGGTCTGGATGAGTGAAAAATCCGAAAATTAACAATGTTTAGCAATTAATCCCAATAATGTAATTGAAAAAACAATGATTGTAAAAGTTGTCTAATTTACGACTCTCTCTGGCTTGTGCAGCTGTAAACTACTAATTATTCTTATTAATCTTGACCTAACCCTAAACCAAATTAAGGGCCTTTGAATATGCTTTCCAAAATGGTATCATAAGCCATAATTGGGCTTAAGATGAGTAAGTTAGGCCCATTTAAGTGAAGGAACATCATGGACTGCGCACTGATACGCGCCAGAGAACTCGGGATCCAATTTAGCCTTGATTTTGGCCTAATTTGACAATTCCTATGACACCTGAAATTGTAGGTCTCTTCCTTATCTTTCTAGGGACAGCAAGATCACCAAAATCCGATATCTGTAGCTCTGGTAATGCTCTGCGCAAGGCAACAAGGTCAGGATGAGTGAAAAACCCGAAAATTAACAATGTTTAGCAATTAAGCACAATAATGTAAAAGCAAAAACAATTATTGTAAAAGTTGTCTAATTTCCGTCTCTCTCTGGCTTGTGCGGCTGTAAACTGCTATTTATGGTTATTAATCTTGACCTAACATTGGACAAAATTAAGGGCCTCTGAATAAGCTTTCCAACAAGGTATCATATTCCTTAATTGGGCCTAAGATGAGTAAGTTTGGCGCATTTATTAAAGGAACATCATGGACTGCGCACTGATCTGAGCCAGGGAACTCGGGACCCAATTTAGCCTTGATTTTGGCCTAATTTGACAATTATTGTGAAAGCTGAAATTGTAGGTCTCTTCCTTATCTTTCTAGGGACACCAAGATCACCAAAATCCGATATCTGCAGCTCTAGTTATGCTCTGTGCAAGGCAACAAGATCAGGATGAGTGAAAAATCCGAAAATTAACAATGTTTTGCAATTAAGCCCAATAATGTAAGAGCAAAAACAGTGATTGTAAAAGTTGTCTAATTTTCGTCTCTCTCTGGCTTGTGCGGCTGTAAACTTCTATTTATGCTTATTAATCCTGACCTAACCCTAGACCAAATTAAGGGCCTGTGAATAAGCTTTCCAACAAGGTATCATCTGCCTTAATTGGGCTTAAGATGAGTAAGTTAGGCCCATTTAAGTGAAGGAACATCATGGATTGCACCCTGATCTGAGTCAGAGAACTCGGGACCCAATGTAGCCTTGATTTTGGCCTTATTTGACAATTCTTGTTATACCTGAAATTGTAGGTCTCTTCCTTATTTTTCTAGGGACAGTAAAATCACCAAAATCTGATATCTGTACCTCTAGTTATGCTCTGCGCAAGGCAACAAGGTCAAGATGAGTGAAAAATCCGAAAATTAACAATGTTTAGCAATTATACCCAATAATGTAAAAGCAAAAACAATGATTGTAAAAGTTGCATAATTTCCGTCTCTCTCTGGATTGTGCGGCTGTAAACTGCTAATTATGCTTATTTATCCTGACCTAACCCTAGACCAAATTAAGGGCCTCTGAATAAGCTTTCCAACAAGGTATCATATGCCTTAATTGGGCGTAAGATGAGTAAGTTAGGCCCATTTAAGTGAAGGAACATCATGGACTACGCACTGATCCGCGCCAGGGAACTCGGGAACCAATTTAACCTTGATTTTGGCCTATTTTGACAATTCTTGTGATACCAGAAATTGTAGGTCTCTTCCTTTTCTTTCTAGGAACAGCCAGATCAGCAAAATACGATATCTGTAGCTCTAGTTATCCTCTGCGCAAGGCAACAAGGTCAGGATGAGTGAAAAATCTGGAAATTAACAATGTTTAGCAATTAAGCCCAATTATGTAAAAAGAAAAACAATGATTGTAAAAGTTGTCTAATTTCCATCTCTCTCTCTGGCTTGTGCGGCTGTAAACTGCTATTTATGCTTATTAATCCTGACCTAACCCTAGACCAAATTAAGGGCCTCTGAATAAGCATTCCAACAAGGTAGCATATGCCTTAATTGGGCTTAAGATGAGTAAGTTAGGCCCATTTAAGTGAAGAAACATCATGGACTGTGCACTGATCCGTGCCAGGGAACTCGGGAACCAATTTAGCCTTGATTTTGGCCTAATTTGACTATTCTTGTGATACCTGAAATTATAGATCCCTTCCTTATCTTTCTAGGGACAGCAAGATCACCAAAATCCGATATATGTAGCTCTAGTTATGCTCCGCGCAAGGCAACAAGGTCAGGATGAGTGAAAAATCCGAAAATTAACAATGTTTAGCAATTAAGCCCAATATTGTAAAAGCAAAAACAATGATTGTAAAAGTTGTCTAATTTCCGTCTCTCTCTGGCTTGTGCAGCTGTAAGCTGCTATTTACGCTTATTAATCCTGATCTAACCCTAGACCAAATTAAGGGCCTCCGAATAGGCTTTCCAATAAGGTATCATATGCCTTAATTGGGCTTAAGATGAGTAGGTTAGGTTCATTTAAGTGAAGGAACATCATGGATTGCGGACTGATCCGCGCAAGAGATCTCGGGACCCAATTTAGCCTTGATTTTGGCCTAATTTGACAATTCTTGTGAAATCTGAAATTGTAGGTCTCTTCCTTATCTATCTAGGTATAGCAAGATCACCAAAATCCAATATATGTAGGTCTAGTTATGCTCTGCGCAAGGCAACATGGATAGGATGAGTGAAAAATCCGAAAATTAACAATGTTTAGCAATTAAGCCCAATAATGTAAAAGCAAAAACAATGATTGTAAAAGTTGTCTATTTCCGTCTCTCTCAGGCTTGTGCGACTGTAAACTGCTATTTATGCCTATTAATCCTGACCTAAACCTGGACCAAATTAAGGGCCTCTGAATAAGCTTTCCAACAAGGTATCATATGCCTTAATTGGGCTTAAGATGAGTAAGTTAGGCCCATTTAAGTGAAGGAACATCATGGACTGTGCACTGATCCGCGCCCGAGAACTCGGGACCCAATTTAGCCTTGATATTGGCCTAATTTGACAATTCTTGTGAAACCTAAAATTGTAGGTCTCTTCCTTTTCTTTCTAAGGACAACAAGATCACCAAAATCCAATATCTGTAGCTCTGGTTATGCTCTGCGCAAGGCAACATGGTCAGGATGAGTGAAAAATCCGAAAATTAACAATGTTTATCAATTAAGCCCAGTAATGTAAAAGCAAAAACAATGATTGTAAAGGTTGTCAAATTTCCATCTCTCTCTGGCTTGTGCTGCTGTAAACTGCTATTTAAATTTATTAATCCTGACCTTACCCTATACCAAATTAAGGGCCTCTGAATAAGTTTTCCTATAAGGTATCATATGCCTTAATTGGGCTTAAGATGAGTAAGTTAGGCCTATTTAAGTGAAGGAACATCATGGACTGCACACTGATCCGTGCCAGAGAACTCGGGACCCAATTTAGCCTTGATTTTCCCTAATATGACAATTCCTGTGACAGCTGAAATTGTTAGGTCTCTTCCTTATCTTTCTAGGGACAGCAAGATCACCAAAATCCGATATCAGTAGCTCCAGTAATGCTCTGTGCAAGGCAACAAGGTTAGGATGTGTGAAAAACCCGAAAATTAACAATGTTTAGAAATTAAGCACAATAATGTAAAAGCAAAAACTATTATTGTAAAAGTTGTCTAATTTCCGTCTCTCTCTGGCTTGTGCGGCTGTAAACTGCTATTTATGGTTATTAATCTTGACCTAACATTAGACAAAATTAAGGGCCTCTGAATAAGCTTTCCAACAAGGTATCATATTCCTTAATTGGGCCTAAGATGAGTAAGTTTGGCGCATTTATTAAAGGAACATCATGGACTGCGCACTGATCCGAGCCAGGGAACTCGGGACCCAATTTAGCCTTGATTTTGGCCTAATTTGACAATTATTGTGAAAGCTGAAATTGTAGGTCTCTTCCTTATCTTTCTAGGGACAGCAAGATCACCAAAATCCGATATCTGCAGCTCTAGTTATGCTCTGTGCAAGGCAACAAGATCAGGATGAGTGAAAAATCCGAAAATTAACAATGTTTTCCAATTAAGCCCAATAATGTAAGAGCAAAAACAGTGATTGTAAAAGTTGTCTAATTTTCGACTCTCTCTGGCTTGTGCGGCTGTAAACTTCTATTTATGCTTATTAATCCTGACCTAACCCTAGACCAAATTAAGGGCCTCTGAATAAGCTTTCCAACAAGGTATCATATGCCTTAATTGGGCTTAAGATGAGTAAGTTAGGCCCATTTAAGTGAAGGAACATCATGGACTGCGCACTGATCCGAGTCAGAGAACTCGGGACCCAATGTAGCCTTGATTTTGGCCTTATTTGACAATTCTTGTTATACCTGAAATTGTAGGTCTCTTCCTTATTTTTCTAGGGACAGCAAAATCACCAAAATCTGATATCTGTACCTCTAGTTATGCTCTGCGCAAGGCAACAAGGTCAAGATGAGTGAAAAATCCGAAAATTAACAATGTTTAGCAATTAAGCCCAATAATGTAAAAGGAAAAACAATGATTGTAAAAGTTGTCTAATTTCCGTCTCTCTCGGGCTTCTGCGGCTGTAACCTGCTATTTATACTTATTAATCCTGACCTAACCCTAGACCAAATTAAGGGCCATTGAATAAGCTTTCCAACAAGGTATTATATGCTTTATTTGGGCTTAAGATGAGTTAGTTTGGTGCATTTATTAAAGGAACATCATGGACTGCACACTAATCCGAACAAGGGAACTCGGGACTGAATTTAGCCTTGATTTTGGCCTAATTTGACAATTATTGTGAAACCTGAAATTGTAGGTCTCTTCCTTATCTTTCTAGGGACAACAAGATCACGAAAATCCGATATCTGCAGCTCTAGTTATCTCCGTGGAAAGCAACAAGGTCAGGAAGAGTGAAAAATTCGAAAATTAACAATGTTTAGCAATTAAGCCCAATAATTTAAAAGCAAACACAATGATTGTAAAAGTTGTCTAATTTTCGTCTCTCTCTGGCTTGTGCGGCTGTAAACTGGTATTTATGTTTATTAATCCTGACCTTACCCTATACCAAATTAAGGGCCTCTGAATAAGCTTTCCTACAAGGTATCATATGCCTTAATTGGGCTTCAGATGAGTAAGTTAGGCCCATTTAAGTAAAGGAACATCATGGACTGCGCACTGATCCGCGCCAGAGAACTCGGGACCCAATTTAGCCTTGATTTTGGCCTAATATGACAATTCCTGTGACACCTGAAATTGTTAGGTCTCTTCCTTATCTTTCTAGGGACCGCAAGATCACCAAAATCCGATATTTGTAGCTCCAGTAATGCTCTGTGCAAGGCAACAAGGTCAGGATGAGTGAAAAAACCGAAAATTAACAATGTTTAGTAATTAAGCCCAATAATGTAAAAGCAAAAACAATGATTGTAAATGTAGTCGAATTTCCGTCTCTCTCTGGATTGTGGGGCTGTAGACTCCTATTTATGGTTATTAATCTTGACCTAACCCTGGACCAAATTAAGGGCCTCTGAATAAGCTTTCAAACAAGGTATCATATGCCTTAATTGGGCTTAAGATGAGTAAGTTTGGCGCATTTATTGAAGGAACATCTTGGACTGCGCACTGATCCGAGCCAGGGAACTCGGGGCCCAATTTAGCCTTGATTTGGGCCTAATTTGACAATTATTGTGAAACCTGAAATTGTAGGTCTCTTCCTTATCTTTCTAGGGACAACAAGATCACCAAAATCCGATATCTGCAGCTCTAGTTATGCTCTGTGCAAGGCAACAAGGTCAGGATGAGTGAAAAATCCAAAAATTAATAATGTTTAGCAATTAAGCCCAATAATGTAAAAGCAAAAACAATGATTGTAAAAGTTGTCTAATTTCTGTCTCTCTCTGGCTTGTGCGGCTGTAAACTGGTATTTATGTTTATTAATCCTGACCTTACCCTATACCAAATTAAGGGCCTCTGAATAAGCTTTCCTACATGGTATCATATGCCTTAATTGGGCTTCAGATGAGTAAGTTAGGCCCATTTAAGTAAAGGAACATCATGGACTGCGCACTGATCCGCGCCAGAGAACTCGGGACCCAATTTAGCCTTGATTTTGGCCTAATATGACAATTCCTGTGACACCTGAAATTGTTAGGTCTCTTCCTTATCTTTCTAGGGACCGAAGATCACCAAAATCCGATATCTGTAGCTCCAGTAATGCTCTGTGCAAGGCAACAAGGTCAGGATGAGTGAAAAACCCGAAAATTAACAATGTTTAGTAATTAAGCCCAATAATGTAAAAGCAAAAACAATGATTGTAAATGTAGTCGAATTTCCGTCTCTCTCTGGATTGTGGGGCTGTAGACTCCTATTTATGCTTATTAATCCTGACCTAACCTTAGACCAAATTAAGGGCCTCTGAATAAGCTTTCCAACAAGGTATCATATGTCTTAATTGGGCTTAAGAAGAGTAAGTTAGGCCCATTTAAGTGAAGGAACATCATTCATTGATCCGTGCCAGAGAAGTCGGAACCCAATTTATCCTTGATTTTGGCCTAATTTGACAATTATTGTGAAACCTGAAATTGTAGGTCTCTTCCTTATCTTTCTAGAGACATCAACATCACCAAAATCCGATATCTGCAGCTCTAGTTATGCTCTGTGCAAGGCAGCAAGGTCGGGATGAGTGAAAAATCCGAGAATTAACAATGTTTAGCAATTAAGCCCAATAATGTAAAAGCAAAAACAATGATTTTAAAAGTTGTCTAATTTTCGCCTCTCTCTGGATTGTGAGGCTGTAACCTACTATTTATGGTTATTAATCGTGAGCTAACCCTAGACCAAATTAAAGGCCTCTGAATAAGCTTTCAAACAAGGTATCATATGCCTTAATTGGGCTTAAGATGAGTAAGTTTGGCCCATTTATTAAAGGAACATCTTGGATCTGCACACTGATCCGCGCCAGAGAACTCGGGACCCAGTTTAGCCTTGATTTTGGCCTAATTTGACAATTCTAGTGACACCTGAAATTGTAGGTCTCTTCCTTATCTTTCTAGGGCTAACAAGATCACCAAAATTCGATATCTGTAGCTCTAGTTATGCTCTCTGCAAGGCAACAAGGTCGGGATGACTGAAAAATCCGAAAATTAACAATGTTTATCAATTAAGCCCAATAATGTAAAATAAAAAACAACGATTGTAAAAGTTGTCTGATTTCCGTCTCTCTCTCGCTTGTGGGGCTGTAAACTGCTATTTATGCCTATTAATCCTGACCTAACCCTAGGCCTAATTAAGGGCCTCTGAATAAGCTTTCCAACAAGGTATCATATGCCTTAATTGGGCTTAAGATGAGTAGGTTAGGCCCATTTAAGTGAAGGAACATCATGGATCGCGACCGATCCACGCCGAGGAACTCGGGACCCAATTTAGCCTTGATTTTGGCCTAATTTGACAATTCTTGTGTCACCTGAAATTGTAGGTCTCTTCCTTATCTTTCTAGGGTCGGCAAGATCACCAAAATCAGATATCTGTAGCTCTAGTCATGCTCTGCGCAAGGCCACAAGGTCAGGATGAGTGAACAATCCAAAAATTAACAATGTTTAGCAATTAAGCCCAATAATGTAAAAGGAAAAACAATGATTATAAAAGTTGTCTAATTTCCGTCTCTCTCTGGCATGTATGGCTGTAAACTGCTATTTATGCTTATTAATCCTGACCTAACCCTAGACCAAATTAAGGGCCTCTGAATAAGCTTTCCAAAAAGGTATCATATGCCTTAATTGGGCTTAAGATGAGTAAGTTTGGTGCATTTATTAAAGGAACATCATGGACTGCACACTGATCCGAACCAGGGAACTCGGGACCCAATTTAGCCTTGATTTTGGCCTAATTTGACAATTATTGTGAAACCTGAAATTGTAGGTCTCTTCCTTATCTTTCTAGGGACAACAAGATCACCAAAATCCGATATCTGCGAGCTCTAGTTATCTCTCGTGGAAGGCAACAAGGTCGGGAAGAGTGAAAAATTCGAAAATTAACAATGTTTAGCAATTAAGCCCAATAATTTAAAAGCAAAAACAATGATTGTAAAAGTTGTCTAATTTCCGTCTCTCTCTCTGGCTTGTGGGGCTGTAAACTGGTATTTATGGTTATTAATCTTGACCTCACCCTAGACCAAATTATGGGCCTCTGAATAAGCTTTCCAACAAGGAATCATTTGCCTTAACTGGGCTTAAGATGAGTAAGTTAGGCCCATTTAAGTGAAGGAACATCATGGACTGCGCACTCATCCGCGCTAGAGAACTCGGGACCCAATTTAGCCTTGATTTTGGCCTAATTTGACAATTCTTGTGAAACCTGAAATTGTAGGTCTCTTCCTTATCTTTCTAGGGACAACAAGATCACCAAAATCCGATATCTGTAGATCCAGGTATGCTCTGTGCAAGGTAACAAGATCAGGATGAGTGAAAAATCCGAAAATTAACTATGTTTAGTAATTAAGCCCAATAATGTAAAAGCAAAAACAATGATTGTAAAAGTTGTCTAATTTCCGTCTCTCTCTGGCTTGTGCGGATGTAATCAGCTATTTATGCTTATTAATCTTGACCTAACTCTGGACCAAATTAAGGGCCTCTGAATAAGCTTTCCAACAAGGTATCATATTCCTTAATTGGGCTTAACACGCGTAAGTTTGGCGCTTTTATTGAAGGAACGTCATGGACTGCGCACTAATCCAAGCCAGGGAACTCGGGACCCAATTTACCCTTGATTTTGGCCTAATTTGACCATTCTTGTGAAACCTAAAATTGTAGGTCTCTTCCTTATCTTTCAAGGGACAACAAGATCACCAAAATCCGATATCTGCAGCTCTAGTTATGCTCTGTGCAAGGCAACAAGGTCAGGATGAGTGAAAAATCCAAAAATTAATAATGTTTAGCAATTAAGCCCAATAATGTAAAAGCAAAAACAATGATTGTAAAAGTTGTCTAATTTCTGTCTCTCTCTGGCTTGTGCGGCTGTAAACTGGTATTTATGTTTATTAATCCTGACCTTACCCTATACCAAATTAAGGGCCTCTAAATAAGCTTTCTTACATGGTATCATATGCCTTAATTGGGCTTCAGATGAGTAAGTTAGGCCCATTTAAGTAAAGGAACATCATGGACTGCGCACTGATCCGCGCCAGAGAACTCGGGACCCAATTTAGCCTTGATTTTGGCCTAATATGACAATTCCTGTGACACCTGAAATTGTTAGGTCTCTTCCTTATCTTTCTAGGGACCGCAAGATCACCAAAATCCGATATCTGTAGCTCCAGTAATGCTCTGTGCAAGGCAACAAGGTCAGGATGAGTGAAAAACCCGAAAATTAACAATGTTTAGTAATTAAGCCCAATAATGTAAAAGCAAAAACAATGATTGTAAATGTAGTCGAATTTCCGTCTCTCTCTGGATTGTGGGGCTGTAGACTCCTATTTATGGTTATTAATCTTGACCTAACCCTGGACCAAATTAAGGGCCTCTGAATAAGCTTTCAAACAAGGTATCATATGCCTTAATTGGGCTTAAGATGAGTAAGTTTGGCGCATTTATTGAAGGAACATCTTGGACTGCGCACTGATCCGCGCCAGAGAACTCGGGACCCAATTTAGCCTTGATTTTGGCCTAATATGACAATTATTGTGAAACCTGAAATTGTAGGTCACTTCCTTATCTTTCTAGGGACAACAAGATCACCAAAATCCGATATCTGCAGCTCTAGTTATGCTCTGTGCAAGGCAACAAGGTCGGGATGAGTGAAAAACCCGAAAATTAACAATGTTTAGTAATTAAGCCCAATAATGTAAAAGCAAAAACAATGATTGTAAATGTAGTCGAATTTCCGTCTCTCTCTGGATTGTGGGGCTGTAGACTCCTATTTATGGTTATTAATCTTGACCTAACCCTGGACCAAATTAAGGGCCTCTGAATAAGCTTTCAAACAAGGTATCATATGCCTTAATTGGGCTTAAGATGAGTAAGTTTGGCGCATTTATTGAAGGAACATCTTGGACTGTGCACTGATCCGAGCCAGGGAACTCGGGGCCCAATTTAGCCTTGATTTGGGCCTAATTTGACAATTATTGTGAAACCTGAAATTGTAGGTCACTTCCTTATCTTTCTAGGGACAACAAGATCACCAAAATCCGATATCTGCAGCTCTAGTTATGCTCTGTGCAAGGCAACAAGGTCGGGATGAGTGAAAAATCCAAAAATTAATAATGTTTAGCAATTAAGCCCAATAATGTAAAAGCAAAAACAATGATTGTAAAAGTTGTCTAATTTCTGTCTCTCTCTGGCTTGTGCGGCTGTAAACTGCTATTTATGCTTATTAGTCCTGGCCTAACCCTAGACCAAATTAAGGGCCTCTGAATAAGTTTTCCAACAAGGTATCATATGCCTTAATTGGGCGTAAGATGAGTAAGTTAGGACCATTTAAGTGAAGGAACATCATGGACTGCGCACTGATCCACGTCAGGGAACTCGGGAACCAATTTAGGCTTCATTTTGCCCTAATTTGAAAATTGTTGTGATACATGAAATTGTAGGTCTATTCCTTATCTTTATAGGGACAGCAAGATCACCAAAATACAATATCCGTAGCTCTAGTTATCCTCTGCACAAGGCAACAAGTTCAGGATGAGTGAAAAATCCGAAAATTAACAATGTTTAGCAATTAAGCCCAATAATGTAAAAGGAAAAACAATGATTGTAAAGGTTGTCTAATTTCCGTCTCTCTCTGGCTTCTGCGGCTGTAAACTGCTATTTATACTTATTAATCCTGACCTAACCCTAGACCAAATTAAGGGCCATTGAATAAGCTTTCCAACATGGTATCATATGCCTTAATTGGGCTTAAGATGAGTAAGTTTGGTGCATTTATTAAAGGAACATCATGGACTGCACACTAATCCGAACCAGGGAACTCGGGACCGAATTTAGCCTTGATTTTGGCCTCATTTGACAATTATTGTGAAACCTGAAATTGTAGGTGTCTTCCTTATCTTTCTAGGGACAGCAAGATCACGAAAATCCGATATCTGCAGCTCTAGTTATCTCTGTGGAAGGCAACAAGGTCAGGAAGAGTGAAAAATTCGAAAATTAACAATGTTTAGCAATTAAGCCCAATAATTTAAAAGCAAAAACAATGATTGTAAAAGTTGTCTAATTTCCGTCTCTCTCTGGCTTGTGAGACTGTAAACTGGTATTTATGCTTATTAATCCTGAACTAACCCTAGACCAAATTAAGGGCCTGTGAATAAGCTTTCCAACAAGGTATCATATGCCTTAATTGGGCTTAAGATGAGTAAGTTAGGCCCATGTAAGTGAAGGAACATCATGGATTGCACACTGATCCGCACCAGAGAACTCGGGGCCCAATTTAGCCTTGATTTTGGCCTAATTTGACAATTCTTGTGAAACCTGAAATTGTAGGTCTCTTCCTTATCCTTCTAGGGACAACAAGATCACCAAAATCCGATATCAGTAGCTCTAGTTATGCTCTGCGCAAGGCAACAAGGTCGGGATGAGTGAAAAATCCGAAAATTAACAATGTTTAGCAATTAAGCCCAATTAAGCCCAATAATGTAAAAGCAAAAACAATGATTGTAAAAGTTGTCTAATTTTCGTCTCTCTCTGGCTTGTGCAGCTGTAAACTGCTATTTATGCTGATTAATCCTGACCTATCCCTAGACCAAATTAAGGGCCTCTGAATAAGCTTTCCAACAAGCTATCATATGCCTTAATTGGGCTTAAGATGAGTAAGTTAGGCCTATTTAAGTGAAGGAACATCATGGACCGCGTACTGATCCGCGCCAGAGAACTCGGGACCCAATTTACCCTTGATTTTGGCCTAATTTGACCATTCTTGTGAAACCTAAAATTGTAGGTCTCTTCATTATCTTTCTAGGGACAGGAAGATCACCAAAATCCGATATCTGTAACTCTAGTTATGCTCTGCGCAAGGCAACAAGGTCAGGATGAGTGAAAAATACCAAAATTAACAATGTTTAGCAATTAAGCCCAATAATGTAAAAGCAAAAAGAATGATTGTAAAAGTTGTCTAATTTCCGACTCTCTCTGGCTTGTACGGCTGTAAACTGCTATTTATGCTTATTAATACTGACCTAACGCTAGACCAAATTAAGGGCCCCTGAATAAGCTTTCCAACAAGATATCATATGCCTTAATTGGGCTTAAGATGAGTAAGTTAGGCCCATTTAAGTGAAGGAACATCATGGACTGCGTACTGATCCGCGCCAGGGAACTCGGGACCCAATTTAGCCAAGATTTTGGCCTAACTTTTTATAATTCTTGTTAAACCTGAAATTGTAGGTCTCTTCCTTATCTTTCTAGGGACATCAAGATCACCAAAATCCTATATTTGTAGCACTAGTTATGCATTGCGCAAGGTAAAAAGGTCAGGAAGAGTGAAAAATCCGAAAATTAACAATGTTTAGCAACTAAGCCCAATTAAGCCCAATAATGTAAAATCAAAAACAATGATTGTAAAAGTTGTCTAATTTCCATCTCTCTCTGGCTTGTCCTGCTGTAAACTGCTTTTTATGCTTATTAATCCTGACCTAACCCATGACCAAATTAAGGGCCTCTGAATAAGCTTTCCAACAAGGTATCATATGCCTTAATTGGGCTTAAGATGAGTAAGTTAGGCGCATTTAAGTGAAGGAACATCATGGACAGTGCACTGATCCGCGCCATAGAACTCGGGACCCAATTTAGCCTTGATTTTGGCATAACTTGACAATTCTTGTGAAAACTGAAATTGTAGGTCTCTTCCTTATCTTTCTAGGGACAGCAAGATCACCAAAATCCGAAATCTGTAGCTCAAGTTTTTGCTCTACATAAGGCAACAAGGTCAAGATGAGTGAAAAATCCGAAAATTAACAATGTTTAGCTATGAAGCCCAATAATGTAAAAGCAAAAACAATGATTATAAAAGTTGTCTAATTTTCATCTCTCTCTGGCTTGTGCGACTGTAAACTGCTATTTAGGCTTATTAATCCTGACCTAACCTTAGACCAAATTAAGGGCCTCTGAATAAGCTTTCCAACAAGGTATCATATGTCTTAATTGGGCTTAAGAAGAGTAAGTTAGGCCCATTTAAGTGAAGGAACAACATTCATTGATCCGTGCCAGAGAAGTCGGAACCCAATTTATCCTTGATTTTGGCCTAATTTGACAATTCTTGTGAATCCTGAAATTGTCAGTCTCTTCCTTATCTTTCTAGGGATAGCAAGATCAACAAAATCCGATATCTGTTGCTCTAGTTATGCTCTGCACAAGGCAACAAGGTCAGGCTGTGTGAAAAATCCGAAAATTAACAATGTTTAGCAATTAAGCCCAATTAAGCCCAATAAAGTAAAAGCAAAAACAATGATTGTAAAAGTTGTCTAATTTCCATCTTTATCGGGCTTATGCGGCTGTAAACTGCTATTATTGCTTTTTAATTCTGATCTAACCCTAAACGAAATTAAGGGCCTCTGAATAAGCTTTCCAACATGGTATCATATGCCTTAATTGGGCTTAAGATGAGTAAGTTAGGCCATTTAAAAGAAGGAACATCATGCACTGCGCACTGATCCCTGCTAGAGAACTCGGGACCCAATTTAGCCTTGATTTTGGCCTAAAATGACAATTCCTTTGAAACATGAAATTGTAGGTCTCTTCCTTATCTTTCTAGGGACAACAAGATCACCAAAATCCGATATATGTAGCTCTAGTTATTCACTGCACAAGGCAACAAGGTCAGGATGAGTGAAAAATACGAAAATTAACAATGTTTAGCAATTAAGCCCAATAATGTAAAAGCAAAAAAAATGAATGTAAAAGTTGTCTAATTTCTGTCTCTCTCTGGCTTGTGCGGCTGTAAACTGCTATTTATGCTTATTAATCCTGACCTAACCCTAGACCAAATTAAGGGCCTCTGAATAAGCTTTCCAACAAGGTATCATATGTCTTAATTGGGCTTAAGAAGAGTAAGTTAGGCCCATTTAAGTGAAGGAACATCATTCATTGATCCGTGCCAGAAAACTCGGAACCCAATTTATCCTTGATTTTGGCCTAATTTGACAATTCTTGTGAATCCTGAAATTGTCAGTCTCTTCCTTATCTTTCCAGGGACAGCAAGATCAACAAAATCCGATATCTGTAGCTCTAGTATTGCTCTACACAAGGCAACAAGGTCAGGATGTGTGAAAAATCCAAAAGTTAACAATGTTTAGCAATTAAGCCCAATAGTGTAAAAGCAAAAACAATGATTGTAAAAGTTGTCTAATTTCCATCTCTATCGGGCTTATGCGGCTGTAAGCTGCTATTATTGCTTTTAAATTCCGATCTAACCCTAAACGAAATTAAGGGCCTCTGAATAAGCTTTCCAACAAGGTATCATATGCCTTAATTGGGCTTAAGATGAGTAAGTTAGGCCCATTTAAGTGAAGGAACATCAAGGACTGTGCTCTGATCCGCGCCAGAGAACTCGGGACCCAATTTAGCCTTGATTTTGGCATAATTTGACAATTCTTGTGAAAACTGAAATTGTAGGTCTCTTCCTTATCTTTCTAGGGACTGCAAGATCACCAAAATCCGATATCTGTAGCTCAAGTTATGCTCTGCATAAGGCAACAAGGTCAAGATGAGTGAATAATCCGAAAATTAACAATGTTTAGCTATGAAGCCCAATAATGTAAAAGCAAAAACAATAATTGTAAAAGTTGTCTAATTTTCGTCTCTCTCTGGCTTGTGCGACTGTAAACTGCTATTTAGGCTTATTAATCCTGACCTAACCTTAGACCAAATTAAGGGCCTCTGAATAAGCTTTCCAACAGGGTATCATATGTCTTAATTAGGCTTAAGAAGAGTAAGTTAGGCCCATTTAAGTGAAGGAACATCATGAACCGTGCATTGATCCGTGCCAGAGAACTCGGAACCCAATTTATCCTTGATTTTGGTCTAATTTGACAATTCTTGTGAATCCTGAAATTGTCAGTCTCTTCCTTATCTTTCTAGGGACAACAAGATCACCAAAATCTGATATCTGTAGTTCTAGTTATGCTCTGCACAAGGCAACAAGGTCAGGATGTGTGAAAAATCCGAAAATTAACAATGTTTAGCAATTAAGCCCAATTAAGCCCAATAATGTAAAAGCAAAAACAATGATTGTAAAAGTTGTCTAATTCCAATCTCTATCGGGCTTATGCGGCTGTAAACTGCTATTATTGATTTTTAATCCCGATCTAACAATAGACCAAATTAAGGGCCTCTGAATAAGCTTTCCAACAAGGTATCATATGCCTTAATTGGGCTTAAGATGAGTAAGTTAGGCCCATTTAAATGAAGGAACATCATGGACGGCGCACTCATCCCTGCCAGAGAACTCGGGACCCAATTTAGCCTTGATTTTGGCCTAAAATGACAATTCTTTTGAAACCTGAAATTATAGGTCTCTTCCTTATCTTTCTAGGGACAACAAGATCACCAAAATCTGATATCTGTAGCTCTAGTTATGCACTGCACAAGGCAACAAGGTTAGGATGAGTGAAAAATCTGAAAATTAACAATGGTTAGCAATTAAGCCCAATAATGTAAAAGCAAAACAATGATTGGAAAAGTTGTCTAATTCCAATCTCTATCGGGCTTATGCGGCTGTAAACTGCTATTTATGCTTTTTAATCCTGACCTAACCCTAGACCAAATTAAGGGCCTCTGAATAAGCATTCCAACAAGGAATCATATGCCTTAATTAGGCTAAAGAAGAGTAAGTTAGGCCCATTTAAGTGAGGGAACATCATGGACTGCACACTAATCCGTGCCAGAGAACTCGGGACCCAATTTAGCCATGATTTTGGCCTAATTTGAAAATTCTTTTGAAACCTGAAATTGTAGGTCTCTTCCTTATCTTTCTAGGGACATCAAGATCATCAAAATCCTATATTTGTAGCACTAGTTATGCATTGCGCAAGGCAACAAGGTCAGGAAGAGTGAAAAATCCGAAAATTAACAATGTTTAGCAATTAAGCCCAATTAAGCCCAATAATGTAAAATAAAAAACAATGATTGTAAAAGTTGTCTAATTTCCATCTCTCTCTGGCTTGTGCTACTGTAAACTGCTTTTTATGCTTATTAATCCTGACCTAACCCATGACCAAATTAAGGGCCTCTGAATAAGCTTTCCAACAAGGTATCATATGCCTTAATTGGGCTTAAGATGAGTAAGTTAGGCGCATTTAAGTGAAGGAACATCATGGACTGTGCACTGATCCGTGCCAAAGAACCCGGGACCCAATTTAGCCTTGATTTTGGCGTAATTTGACAATTCTTGTGAAAACTGAAATTGTAGGTCTCTTCCTTATCTTTCTAGGGACAGCAAGATCACCAAAATCCGATATGTGTAGCTCAAGTTAAGCTCTGCATAAGGCAACAAGGTCAAGATGAGTGAAAAATCCGAAAATTAACAATGTTTAGCTATGAAGCCCAATAATGTAAAATCAAAAACAATGATTGTAAAAGTTGTCTAATTTCCGTCTCTCTATGGCTTGTGCGACTGTAAACTGCTATTTAGGCTTATTAATCCTGACCTAACCTTAGACCAAATTAAGGGCCTCTGAATAAGCTTTCCAACAGGGTATCATATGTCTTAATTGGGCTTAAGAAGAGTAAGTTAGGCCCATTTAAGTGAAGGAACATCATGAACCGTGCATTGATCCGTGCCAGAGAACTCAGAACCCAATTTATCCATGATTTTGGCCTAATTTGATAATTCTTTACAATCCTGAAATTGTAGGTCTCTTCCTTATCTTTCTAGTAACAGCAAGATCACCAAAATCCGATATCTGCAGCTCTAGTTATGCTCTGTGCAAGGCAACAAGATCAGGATGAGTGAAAAATCCGAAAATTAACAATGTTTTGCAATTAAGCCCAATAATGTAAGAGCAAAAACAGTGATTGTAAAAGTTGTCTAATTTTCGTCTCTCTCTGGCTTGTGCGGCTGTAAACTTCTATTTATGCTTATTAATCCTGACCTAACCCTAGACCAAATTAAGGGCCTCTGAATAAGCTTTCCAGCAAGGTATCATATGCCTTAATTGGGCTTAAGATGAGTAAGTTAGGCCCATTTAAGTGAAGGAACATCATGGACTGCGCACTGATCCGAGTCAGAGAACTCGGGACCCAATGTAGCCTTGATTTTGGCCTTATTTGACAATTCTTGTTATACCTGAAATTGTAGGTCTCTTCCTTATTTTTCTAGGGACAGCAAAATCACCAAAATCTGATATCTGTACCTCTAGTTAAGCTCTGCGCAAGGCAACAAGGTCAAGATGAGTGAAAAATCCGAAAATTAACAATGTTTAGCAATTATGCCCAATAATGTAAAAGCAAAAACAATGATTGTAAAAGTTGCATAATTTCCGTCTCTCTCTGGATTGTGCGGCTGTAAACTGCTATTTATGCTTATTAATCCTGACCTAACCCTAGACCAAATTAAGGGCCTCTGAATAAGCTTTCCAACAAGGTATCATATGCCTTAATTGGGCGTAAGATGAGTAAGTTAGGCCCATTTAAGTGAATGAACATCATGGACTACGCACTGATCCGCGCCAGGGAACTCGGGAACCAATTTAACCTTGATTTCGGCCTATTTTGACAATTCTTGTGATACCAGAAATTGTAGGTCTCTTCCTTTTCTTTCTAGGAACAGCAAGATCAGCAAAATACGATATCTGTAGCTCTAGTTATCCTCTGCGCAAGGCAACAACGTCAGGATGAGTGAAAAATCTGGAAATTAACAATGTTTAGCAATTAAGCCCAATTATGTAAAAAGAAAAACAATGATTGTAAAAGTTGTCTAATTTCCGTCTCTCTCTGGCTTGTGCGGCTGTAAACTGCTATTTATGCTTATTAATCCTGACCTAACCCTAGACCAAATTAAGGGCCTCTGAATAAGCTTTCCAACAAGGTAGCATATGCCTCAATTGGGCTTAAGATGAGTAAGTTAGGCCCATTTAAGTGAAGAAACATCATGGACTGTGCACTGATCCGTGCCAGGGAACTCGGGAACCAATTTAGCCTTGATTTTGGCCTAATTTGACTATTCTTGTGATACCTGAAATTATAGATCTCTTCCTTATCTTTCTAGGGACAGCAAGATCACCAAAATCCGATATATGTAGCTCTAGTTATGCTCCGCGTAAGGCAACAAGGTCAGGATGAGTGAAAAATCCGAAAATTAACAATGTTTAGCAATTAAGCCCAATATTGTAAAAGCAAAAACAATGATTGTAAAAGTTGTCTAATTTCCGTCTCTCTCTTGCTTGTGCAGTTGTAAGCTAATATTTACGCTTATTAATCCTGATCTAACCCTAGACCAAATTAAGGGCCTCCGAATAGGCTTCCCAATAAGGTATCATATGCCTTAATTAGGCTTAAGATGAGTAGGTTAGGTTCATTTAAGTGAAGGAACATCATGGATTGCGGACTGATCCGCGCAAGAGATCTCGGGACCCAATTTAGCCTTGATTTTGGCCTAATTTGACAATTCTTGTGAAATCTGAAATTGTAGGTCTCTTCCTTATCTATCTAGGTATAGCAAGATCACCAAAATCCAATATATGTAGGTCTAGTTATGCCCTACGCATGGTAACAAGGTCAGGATGAGTGAAAAATCCGAAAATTAACAATGTTTAGCAATTAAGCCCAATAATGTAAAGGCAAAAACAATGATTGTAAAAGTTGTCTAATTTTCGTTTCTCTCTGGCTTGTGCGGCTGTAAACTGCTATTTATGCTTATTAATCCTAACCTAACCCTAGACCAAATTAAGGGCCTCTGAATAAGTTTTCCAACAAGGTATCATATGCCTTAATTGGGCGTAAGATGAGTAAGTTAGGACCATTTAAGTGAAGGAACATCATGGACTGCGCACTGATCCACGCCAGGGAACTCGGGAACCAATTTAGCCTTCATTTTGCCCTAATTTGACAATTCTTGTGATACATGAAATTGTAGGTCTATTCCTTATCTTTATAGGGACAGCAAGATCACCAAAATACAATATCTGTAGCTCTAGTTATCCTCTGCACAAGGCAACAAGTTCAGGATGAGTGAAAAATCCGAAAATTAACAATGTTTAGCAATTAAGCCCAATAATGTAAAAGGAAAAACAATGATTGTAAAGGTTGTCTAATTTCCGTCTCTCTCTGGCTTCTACGGCTGTAAACTGCTATTTATACTTATTAATCCTGACCTAACCCTAGACCAAATTAAGGGCCATTGAATAAGCTTTCCAACATGGTATCATATGCCTTAATTGGGCTTAAGATGAGTAAGTTTGGTGCATTTATTAAAGGAACATCATGGACTGCACACTGATCCGAACCAGGGAACTCGGGACCGAATTTATCCTTGATTTTGGCCTCATTTGACAATTATTGTGACACCTGAAATTCTAGGTGTCTTCCTTATCTTTCTAGGGACAGCAAGATCACGAAAATCCGATATCTGCAGCTCTAGTTATCTCTGTGGAAGGCAACAAGGTCAGGAAGAGTGAAAAATTCGAAAATTAACAATGTTTAGCAATTAAGCCCAATAATTTAAAAGCAAAAACAATGATTGTAAAAGTTGTCTAATTTCCGTCTCTCTCTGGCTTGTGTGGCTGTAAACTGGTATTTATGTTTATTAATCCTGAACTAACCCTAGACCAAATTAAGGGCCTGTGAATAAGCTTTCCAACAAGGTATCATATGCCTTAATTGGGCTTAAGATGAGTAAGTTAGTCCCATGTAAGTGAAGGAACATCATGGATTGCTCACTGATCCGCACCAGAGAACTCGGGGCCCAATTTAGCCTTGATTTTGGCCTAATTTGACAATTCTTGTGAAACCTGAAATTGTTGGTCTCTTCCTTATCCTTCTAGGGACAACAAGATCACCAAAATCCGATATCAGTAGCTCTAGTTATGCTCTGCGCAAGGCAACAAGGTCGGGATGAGTGAAAAATCCGAAAATTAACAATGTTTACCAATTAAGTCCAATTAAGCCCAAAAATGTAAAAGCAAAAATAATGATTGTAAAAGTTGTCTTATTTTCGTCTCTCTCTGGCTTGTGCAGCTGTAAACTGCTATTTATGTTGATTAATCCTGACCTATCCCTAGACCAAATTAAGGGCCTCCGAATAAGCTTTCCAACAAGCTATCATTTGCCTTAATTGGGCTTAAGATGAGTAAGTTAGGCCTATTTAAGTGAAGGAACATCATGGACCGCGTACTGATCCGCGCCAGAGAACTCGGGACCCAATTTAGCCTTGATTTTGGCCTAATTTGACAATTCTTGTGAAACCTGAAATTGTAGGTCTCTTCATTATCTTTCTAGGGAAAGGAAGATCACCAAAATCCGATATCTGTAACTCTAGCTATGCTCTGCGCAAGGCAACAAGGTCAAGATGAGTGAAAAATACCAAAATTAACAATGTTTAGCAATTAAGCCCAATAATGTAAAAGCAAAAAGAATGATTGTAAAAGTTGTCTTATTTTCGACTCTCTCTGGCTTGTACGGCTGTAAACTGCTATTTATGCTTATTAATACTGACCTAACGCTAGACCAAATTAAGGGCCCCTGAATAAGCTTTCCAACAAGATATCATATGCCTTAATTGGGCTTAAGATGAGTAAGTTAGGCCCATTTAAGTGAAGGAACATCATGGACTGCGTACTGATCTGCGCCAGGGAACTAGGGACCCAATTTAGCCAAGATTTTGGCCTAACTTTTATAATTCTTGTTAAACCTGAAATTGTAGGTCTCTTCCTTATCTTTCTAGGGACATCAAGATCACCAAAATCCTATATTTGTAGCACTAGTTATGCATTGCGCAAGGCAACAAGGTCAGGAAGAGTGAAAAATCCGAAAATTAACAATGTTTAGCAACTAAGCCCAATTAAGCCCAATAATGTAAAATCAAAAACAATGACTGTAAAAGTTGTCTAATTTCCATCTCTCTCTGGCTTGTCCTGCTGTAAACTGCTTTTTATGCTTATTAATCCTGACCTAACCCATGACCAAATTAAGGGCCTCTGAATAAGCTTTCCAACAAGGTATCATATGCCTTAATTGGGCTTAAGATGAGTAAGTTAGGCGCATTTAAGTGAAGGAACATCATGGACTGTGCACTGATCCGCGCCATAGAACTCGGGACCCAATTTAGCCTTGATTTTGGCATAACTTGACAATTCTTGTGAAAACTGAAATTGTAGGTCCCTTCCTTATCTTTCTAGGGACAGCAAGATCACCAAAATCCGAAATCTGTAGCTCAAGTTATGCTCTACATAAGGCAACAAGGTCAAGATGAGTGAAAAATCCGATAATTAACAATGTTTAGCTATGAAGCCCAATAATGTAAAAGCAAAAACAATGATTGTAAAAGTTGTCTAATTTTTGTCTCTCTCTGGCTTGTGCGACTGTAAACTACTATTTAGGCTTATTAATCCTGACCTAACCTTAGACCAAATTAAGGGCCTCTGAATAAGCTTTCCAACAAGGTATCATATGTCTTAATTGGGCTTAAGAAGAGTAAGTTAGGCCCATTTAAGTGAAGGAACATCATTCATTGATCCGTGCCAGAGAAGTCGGAACCCAATTTATTTTCGATTTTGGCCTAATTTGACAATTCTTGTGAATCCTGAAATTGTCAGTCTCTTCCTTAACTTTCTAGGGATAGCAAGATCAACAAAATCCGATATCTGTTGCTCCAGTTATGCTCTGCACAAGGCAACAAGGTCAGGATGTGTGAAAAATCCGAAAATTAACAATGTTTAGCAATTAAGCCCAATTAAGCCCAATAATGTAAAAGCAAAAACAATGATTGTAAAAGTTGTCTAATTTCCATCTTTATCGGGCTTATGCGGCTGTAAACTGCTATTATTGCTTTTTAATTCCGATCTAACCCTAAACGAAATTAAGGGCCTCTGAATAAGCTTTCCAACATGGTATCATATGCTTTAATTGGGCTTAAGATGAGTAAGTTAGGCCATTTAAATGAAGGAACATCATGGACTGCGCACTGATCCCTGCTAGAGAACTCGGGACCCAATTTAGCCTTGATTTTGGCCTAAAATGACAATTCTTTTGAAACATGAAATTGTAGGTCTCTTCCTTATCTTTCTAGGGACAACAAGATCACCAAAATCCGATATATGTAGCTCTAGTTATTCACTGCACAAGGCAACAAGGTCAGGATGAGTGAAAAATACGAAAATTAACAATGTTTAGCAATTAAGCCCAATAATGTAAAAGCAAAAAAAATGATTGTAAAAGTTGTCTAATTTCTGTCTCTCTCTGGCTTGTGCGGCTGTAAACTGCTATTTATGCTTATTAATCCTGACCTAACCTTAGACCAAATTAAGGGCCTCTGAATAAGCTTTCCAACAAGGTATCATATGTCTTAATTGGGCTTAAGAAGAGTAAGTTAGGCCCATTTAAGTGAAGGAACATCATTCATTGATCCGTGCCAGAGAAGTCGGAACCCAATTTATCCTTGATTTTGGCCTAATTTGACAATTCTTGTGAATCCTGAAATTGTCAGTCTCTTCCTTATCTTTCTAGGGATAGCAAGATCAACAAAATCCGATATTTGTTGCTCTAGTTATGCTCTGCACAAGGCAACAAGGTCAGGATGTGTGAAAAATCCGAAAATTAACAATGTTTAGCAATTAAGCCCAATTAAGCCCAATAATGTAAAAGCAAAAACAATGATTGTAAAAGTTGTCTAATTTCCATCTTTATCGGGCTTATGCGGCTGTAAACTGCTATTATTGCTTTTTAATTCCGATCTAACCCTAAACGAAATTAAGGGCCTCTGAATAAGCTTTCCAACATGGTATCATATGCTTTAATTGGGCTTAAGATGAGTAAGTTAGGCCATTTAAATGAAGGAACATCATGGACTGCGCACTGATCCCTGCTAGAGAACTCGGGACCCAATTTAGCCTTGATTTTGGCCTAAAATGACAATTCTTTTGAAACATGAAATTGTAGGTCTCTTCCTTATCTTTCTAGGGACAACAAGATCACCAAAATCCGATATATGTAGCTCTAGTTATTCACTGCACAAGGCAACAAGGTCAGGATGAGTGAAAAATACGAAAATTAACAATGTTTAGCAATTAAGCCCAATAATGTAAAAGCAAAAAAAATGATTGTAAAAGTTGTCTAATTTCTGTCTCTCTCTGGCTTGTGCGGCTGTAAACTGCTATTTATGCTTATTAATCCTGACCTAACCTTAGACCAAATTAAGGGCCTCTGAATAAGCTTTCCAACAAGGTATCATATGCCTTAATTGGGCTTAAGAAGAGTAAGTTAGGCCCATTTAATTGAAGGAACATCATGGACTGTGCACTGATCCGTGCCAAAGAACCCGGGACCCAATTTAGCCTTGATTTTGGCATAATTTGACAATTCTTGTGATAACTGAAATTGTAGGTCTCTTCCTTATCTTTCTAGGGACAGCAAGATCACCAAAATCCGATATGTGTAGCTCAAGTTATGCTCTGCATAAGGCAACAAGGTCAAGATGAGTGAAAAATCCGAAAATTAACAATGTTTAGCTATGAAGCCCAATAATGTAAAATCAAAAACAATGATTGTAAAAGTTGTCTAATTTCCGTCTCTCTATGGCTTGTGCGACTGTAAACTGCTATTTAGGCTTATTAATTCTGACCTAACCTTAGACCAAATTAAGGGCCTCTGAATAAGCTTTCCAACAGGGTATCATATGTCTTAATTGGGCTTAAGAAGAGTAAGTTAGGCCCATTTAAGTGAAGGAACATCATGAACCGTGCATTGATCCGTGCCAGAGAACTCAGAACCCAATTTATCCATGATTTTGGCCTAATTTGATAATTCTTTACAATCCTGAAATTGTCAGACTCTTCCTTATCTTTCTAGGGACAGCAAGATCACCAAAATCCGATATTTGTAGCTCTAGTTATGCTCTGCACAAGGCAACAAGGTCAGGATGTGTGAAAAATCCAAAAATTAACAATGATTAGCAATTAAGCCCAATAATGTAAAAGCAAAACAATGATTGGAAAAGTTGTCTAATTCCAATCTCTATCGGGCTTATGCGGCTGTAAACTGCTATTATTGCTTTTTAATACCGATCTAACCGTTGACCAAATTAAGGGTCTCTGAATAAGCTTTCCAACAAGGTATCATATGCCTTAATTGGGCTTAAGATGAGTAAGTTAGGCCCATTTAAATGAAGGAACATCATGGACTGCGCACTGATCCCTGCCAGAGAACTCGGGACCCAATTTAGCCTTGATTTTGGCCTAAAATGACAATTGTTTTGATACCTGAAATTGTAGGTCTCTTCCTTATCTTTCTAGGGACAACAAGATCACCAAAATTCGATATCTGTAGCTCTAGTTATGCACTGCACAAGGCAACAAGGTCAGGATAGGTGAAAAATCTGAAAGTTAACAATGTTTAGCAATTAAGCGCAATTAAGCCCAATAATGTAATAGCAAAAACAATGATTGTAAAAGTTGTCTAATTTCTGTCTCTCTCTGGCTTGTGCGGCTGTAAACTGCTATTTATGCTTTTTAATCCTGACCTAACCCTAGACCAAATTAAGGGCCTCTGAATAAGCTTTCCAACAATGAATCATATGCCTTAATTAGGCTTAAGAAGAGTAAGTAAGGCCCATTTAAGTGAAGGAACATCATGAACCGTGCATTGATCCGTGCCAGAGAACTCAGAACCCAATTTATCCTTGATTTTGTCCTAATTTGACAATTCTTGTGAATCCTGAAATTGTCAGTCTCTTCCTTATCTTTCTAGGGACAGCAAGATCACCAAAATCCGATATCTGTAGCTCTAGTTATGCTCTGCACAAGGCAACAAGGTCAAGATGTGTGAAAAATCCGAAAATTAACAATGTTTAGCAATTAAGCCCAATTAAGCCCAATAATGTAAAAGCAAAAACAATGATTGTAAAAGTTGTCTAATTCCAATCTCTATCGGGCTTATGCGGCTGTAAACTGCTATTATTGCTTTTTAATCCCGATCTAACCCTAGACCAAATTAAGGGCCTCTGAACAAGCTTTCCAACAAGGTATCATATGCCTTAATTGGGCTTAAGATGAGTAAGTTAGGCCCATTTAAATGAAGGAACATCATGGACTGCGCACTGATCCCTGCCAGAGAACTCGGGACCCAGTTTAGCCTTGATTTTGGCCTAAAATGACAATTCTTTTGAAACTGAAATTGTAGGTCTCTACCTTATCTTTCTAGGGACAACAAGATCACCAAAATCCGATATTTGTAGCTCTAGTTATGCACTGCACAAGGCAACAAGGTCAGGATGGGTGAAAAACCTGGAAATTAACAATGTTTAGCAATTAAGCCCAATTAAGCCCAATAATGTAATAGCAAAAACAATGATTGTAAAAGTTGTCTAATTTCTGTCTCTCTCTAGTTTGGGCGGCTGTAAACTGCTATTTATGCTTTTTAATCCTGACCTAACCCTAGACCAAATTAAGGGCCTCTGAATAAGCTTTCCAACAAGGTATCATATGCCTTAATTAGGCTTAAGAAGAGTAAGTTAGGCCCATTTAAGTGAAGGAACATCATGAACCGTGCATTGATCCGTGCCAGAAAACTCGGAACCCAATTTATCCTTGATTTTGCCCTAATTTGACAATTTTTGTGAATCCTGAAATTGTCAGACTCTTCCTTATCTTTCTAGTGACAGCAAGATCACCAAAATCCGATATATGTAGCTCTAGTTATGCTCTGCACAAGGCAACAAGGTCAGGATGTGTGAAAAATCCGAAAATTAACAATGTTTAGCAATTAAGCCCAATTGAGCCCAATAATGTAAAAGAAAAAACAATGATTGTAAAAGTTGTCTAATTTCCATCTCTCTCGGTCTTATGCGGCTGTAAACTGCTATTATTGCTTTTTAATCCCGATCTAACCCTAGACCAAATTAAGGGCCTCTAAATAAGCTTTCCAACAAGGTATCATATGCCTTAATGGGGCTTAAGATGAGTAGGTTAGGCCCATTTAATTGAGGGAACATCATGGACTGCGCACTGATCCCTGCCAGAGAACTCGGGACCCAATTTAGCCTTGATTTTGGCCTAAAATGACAATTCTTTTGAAACCTGAAATTGTAGGTCTCTTCCTTATCTTTCTCGGGACAACAAGATCACCAAAATCCGATATCTGTAGCTCTAGTTATGCACTGCACAAGGCAACAAGGTCAGGATGAGTGAAAAATCTGAAAATTAACAATGTTTATCAATTAAGCCCAATTAAGCCCAATAATGTAATAGCAAAAACAATGATTGTAAAAGTTGTCTAATTTCTGTCTCTCTCTGGTTTGTGCTGCTGTAAACTGCTATTTATGCTTATTAATCATGACCTAATCCAAGACCAAATTAAGGGCCTCTGAATGAGCTTTCCAAGAAGGTATCATAAGCCTTAATTGGGCTTAAGATGAGTAGGTTAGGCGCATTTAAGTGAAGGAACTTCATGTACTGCGCACTGATCCGTGCCAGAGAACTCGGGACCCAATTTAGCCTTGATTTTGGCCTAATTTGAAAATTCTTTTGAAACCTGAAATTGTAGGTCTCTTCCTTATCTTTCTAGGGACATCAAGATCACCAAAATCCTATATTTGTAGCACTAGTTATGCATTGCGCAAGGCGACAAGGTCAGGAAGACTGAAAAATCCGAAAATTAACATTGTTTAGCAATTAAGCCCAATTAAGCCCAATAATGTAAAATCAAAAACAATGATTGTAAAAGTTGTCTAATTTCCATCTCTCTCTGGCTTGTGCTGTTGTAAACTGCTTTTTATGCTTATTAATCCTGGCCTAACCCCTGACCAAATTAGGGGCCTCTGAATAAGCATTCCCACAAGGTATCATATTCCTTAATTGGGCTTAAGATGAGTAAGTTAGGCGCATTTAAGTGAAGGAACATCATGGACTGTGCACTGATCCGCGCCAGAGAACTCGGGACCCAATTTAGCCTTGATTTTGGCATAATTTGACAATTCTTGTGAAAACTGAAATTGTAGGTCTCTTCCTTATCTTTCTAGGGACAGCAAGATCACCAAAATCCGATATATGTAGCTCAAGTTATGCTACGCATAAGGCAACAAGGTCAAGATGAGTGAAAAATCCGAAAATTAACAATGTTTAGCTATGAAGCCCAATAATGTAAAAGCAAAAACAGTGATTGTAAAAGTTGTCTAATTTTCGTCTCTCTCTGGCTTGTGCGACTGTAAACTGCTATTTAGGCTTATTAATCCTGACCTAACCTTAGAGAAAATTAAGGGCCTCTGAATAAGCTTTCCAACAGGGTATCATATGTCTTAATTGGGCTTAAGAAGAGTAAGTTAGGCCCATTTAAGTGAAGGAACATCATGAACCGTGCATTGATCTGTGCCAGAGAACTCGGGACCCAATTTACCTTTGATTTTGGCCTAATTTGACAATTCTTGTAAATCCTGAAATTGTCAGTCTCTTCCTTATCTTTCTAGGGACAGCAAGATCACCAAAATCCGATATCTGTAGCTCTAGTTATGCTCTGCACCAGGCAACAAGGTCAGGATGTGTGAAAAATCCGAAAATTAACATTGTTTCGCAATTAAGCCCAATTAAGCCCAATAATGTAAAAGCAAAAACAATGATTGTAAAAGTTGTCTAATTTCCATCTCTCTCGGGCTTATGCGGCTGTAAACTGCTATTATTGCTTTTAAATCCCGATCTAACCCTAGACCAAATTAAGGGCCTCTGAATAAGCTTTCCAACAAGGTATCATATGCCTTAATTGGGCTTAAGATGAGTAAGTTAGGCCCATTGAAATGAAGGAACATCATGGACTGCGCACTGATCCCTGCCAGAGAACTCGGGACCCAATTTAACCTTGATTTCGCCTAAAATGACAATTCTTTAGAAACCTGAAATTGTAGGTCTCTTCCTTATCTTTCTAGGGACAACAAGATCACCAAAATCCGATATCTGTAGCTCTAGTTATGCACTGCACAAGGCAATAAGGTCAGGATGAGTGAAAAATCTGAAAATTAACAATGTTTAGCAATTAAGCCCAATAATGTAATAGCAAAAACAATGATTGTAAAAGTTGTCTAATTTCTGTCTCTCTCTGGCTTGTGCTGCTGTAAAGTGCTATTTATGCTTATTAATCATGACCTAACCCAAGACCAAATTAAGGGTCTCTGAATCAGCTTTCCAACAAGGTATCATAAGCCTTAATTGGGCTTAAGATGAGTAGGTTTGGCGCATTTAAGTGAAGGAACATCATGTACTGCGCACTGATCCGTGCCAGATTACTCGGGACCCAATTTAGCCTTGATTTTGGCCTAATTTGAAAATTCTTTTGAAATCTGAAATTGTAGGTCTCTTCCTTATCTTTCTAGGGACATCAAGATCACCAAAATCCTATATTTGTAGCACTAGTTATGCATTGCGCAAGGCAACAAGGTCAGGAAGAGTGAAAAATCCGAAAATTAACAATGTTTAGCAATTAAGCCCAATTAAGCCCAATAATGTAAAATCAAAAACAATGATTGTAAAAGTTGTCTAATTTCCATCTCTCTCTGGCTTGTGCTGCTGTAAATTGCTTTTTATGCTTATTAATCCTGACCTAACCCATGACCAAATTAAGGGCCTCTGAATAAGCTTTCCAACAAGGCATCATATGTCTTAATTGGGCTTAAGATGAGTAAGTTAGGCGCATTTAAGTGAAGGAACATCATGGATTGTGCACTGATCCGAGCCAGAGAACTCAGGACCCAATTTAGCCTTGATTTTGGCATAATTTGATAATTCTTGTGAAAACTGAAATTGTAGGTCTTTTGCTTATCTCTATAGGGACAACAATATCACCAAAATCCGATATCTGTAGCTCAAGTTATGCTCTGCATAAGGCAACAAGGTCAAGATGAGTGAAAAATCCTAAAATTAACAATGTTTAGCTATGAAGCCCAATAATGTAAAAGCGAAAACAATGATTGTAAAAGTTGTCAACTTTTTGTCTCTCTCTGGCTTGTGCGACTGTAAACTGCTATTTAGGCTTGTTAATCCTGACCTAACCTTAGACCAAATTAAGGGCCTCTGAATAAGCTTTCCAACAGGGTATCATACGTCTTAATTGGGCTTAATAAGAGTAAGTTAGGCCCATTTAAGTGAAAGAACATCATGAACCGTGCATTGATCCGTGCCAGAGAACTCGGAACCCAATTTATCCATGATTTTGGCCTAATTTGACAATTCTTGTGAATCCTGAAATTGTCAGTCTCTTCCTTATCTTTCTAGGGACTACAAGATCACCAAAATCCGGTATTTGTAGCTCAAGTTATGCTCTGCACAAGGCAACAAGGTCAGGATGTGTGAAAAATCCAAAAATTTACAATGTTTAGCAATTAAGCCCAATTAAACCCAATAATGTAAAAGCAAAAACAATGATTGTAAAAGTTGTCTAATTTCCATCTCTCTCAGGCTTATGCGGCTGTAAACCGCTATTATTGCTTCTTAATCCCGATCTAATCCTAGACCAAATTAAGGGCCTCTGAATAAGCTTTCCAACAAGGTATCATATGCCTTAATTGGGTTTAAGATGAGTAAGTTAGGCCCATTTAAATGAAGGAACATCATGGACTGCGCACTCATCCCTGCCAGAGAACTCGGGACCCAATTTAGCCTTGATTTTGGCCTAAAATGACAAATCTTTTGAAACCTGAAATTGTAGGTCTCTTCCTTATCTTTCTAGGGACAACAAGATCACCAAAATCCGATATCTGTAGCTCTAGTTATGCACTGCACAAGGCAACAAGGTCAGGATGAGTGAAAAATCGGAAAATTAACAATGTTTAGCAATTAAGCCCAATTAAGCCCAACAATGTAATAGCAAAAACACTGATTGTAAAAGTTGTCTAATTTCTGTCTCTCTCTGGCTTGTGCGGCTGTAAACTGCTATTTATGCTTATTAATCATGACCTAACCCAAGACCAAATTAAGGGCCTCTGAATAAGCTTTCCAACAAGGAATCATATGCCTTAATTAGGCTTAAGAAGAGTAAGTTAGGCCCATTTAAGTGAAGGAACATCATGGACTGCGCACTGATCCGTGCCAGAGAACTCGGGACCCAATTTAGCTTTGATTTTGGCCTAATTTGACAATTCTTGTGAAACCTGAAATTGTAGGTCTCTTCCTTATCTTTCTAGGGACTGCAAGATCACCAAAATCCGATATCTGTAACTCTAGTTATGCTCTGCGCATGGCAACAAGGTCAGGATGAGTGAAAAATACGAAAATTAACAATGTTTAGCATTTAAGCCCAATAATGTAAAATCAAAAACAATGATTGTAAAAGTTGTCTAATTTCCATCTCTCTCTAGCTCGTGCTGCTGTGAACTGCTTTTTAGGCTTATTAATCCTGACCTATCCTTAGACGAAATTAAGTGCCTCTGAATAAGCTTTCCAACAAGGTATCATATGCCTTAATTGGGTTTAAGATGAGTAAGTTAGGCGCATTTAAGAGAAGGAACATCATGGATCGTGCACATCGAACGTGCAAGAGAACTCGGGACCCAATTTAGCATTGATTTTGGCATAATTTGACAATTCTTGTGAAAACTGAATTTGTGGGTCTCCTCCTTATCTTTCTAGGGACAGCAAGATCACCAAAATCCGATATCTGTAGCTCAAGTAATGCTCTGCATAAGGCAACAAGGTCAAGATGAGTGAAAAATCCGAAAATTAACAATGTTTAGCTATGAAGCCCAATAATGTAAAAGCAAAAACAATGATTGTAACAGTTGTCTAATTTTCGTCTCTCTCTGGCTTGTGCGGCTGTAAACTGCTATTTATGCTTATTAATCCTGACATAACCCAAGACCAAATTAAGGGCCTCTGAATGAGCTTTCCAATAAGGTATCATATGCCTTAATTGGGCTTAAGATGAGTAAGTTAGGCCCATTTAAGTGAAGGAACATCATGGACTACGCACTGACTCGCGCCACAGAACACGGGACCCAATTTAGCCGTGATTTTGGCCTAATTTGACAATTCTTGTGAAACCTGAAATTGTAGGTCTCTTCCTTATCTTTCTATGGACAGCAAGATCACCAAAATCCGATATCTGTAGCTCTAGTTATGCTCTACGCAAGGCAACAAGGTCATGATGAGTGCAAAATCCGAAAATTAACAATATTTAGCAATTAAGCCCAATTAAGCCCAATAATGTAAAGCAAAAACAATGATTGTAAAAGTTGTCTAATTTCCGTCTCTCTCTGGCTTGTGCGGCTGTAAACTGCTATTTATGCTTATTAATCCTGACCTAACCCAAGAACAAATTAAGGGCCTCTGAACAAGCTTTCCAACAAGGTTTCATATGCCTTAATTGGGCTTAAGATGAGTAAGTTATGCCCATTTAAGTGAAGGAACATCATAGACTGCACACTGATCCACACCATAGAACTCTGGACCCAATTTAGCCTTGATTTTGGCCTAATTTGACAACTCTTGTGAAACTTGAAATAGTAGGACTCTTCCTTATCTTTCTAGGGACAGTAAGATCATCAAAATCCTATATCTGTTGCTCTAGTTATGCTCTGCGCAAGGCAACAAGGTCAGGATGAGTGAAAAATCCAAAAATTTACAATGTTTAGCAATTAAGCCCAAGAATATAAAAGCAAAAACAATGATTGTAAAAGTTATCTAACTTCCGTCTCTCTCTGGCTTGTGCGGCTGTAAACTGCTATTTATGCTTATTAATCCTGACCTAACCCTAGATCAAATTAAGGGCTTCTGAATAAGCTTTCGAACAAGGTATCATATGCCCTAATTGGGCTTAGGATGAGTGAGTTATGCCCATTTAAGTGAAGGTACATCATGGACTGCGCAATGACCCGCACGAGAGAACTCGAGAACCAATTTAGCCTTGTTTTTAGCCAAATTTGACAACTCTTGTGAATCCTGAAATTGTAGGTCTCTTCCTTATCTTTCTAGGGACAGCAAGATCACCAAAATCCGATATCTGTAGCTCTAGTTATGCTCTGCACAAGGCAACAAGGTCAGGATGAGTGAAAAATCCGAAAATTAACAATGTTTATCAATTAAGCCCAATAATGTAAAAGAAAAAACAATGATTGTAAAAGTTGTCTAATTTCCGTCTCTCTCTGTCTTGTGTGGCTGTAAACTGGTATTTATGCTAATAAATCATGACCTAACCCTAGACCAAATTAAGGACCTCTGAATAAGCTTTCCAACAATGTATTATATGACTTAATTGGGCATAAGATGAGTAAGTTAGGCCCATTTAAGTGAAGGAGCATCATGGACTGCGCACTGATCCGCGCCAGAGAACTCGGGAATCGATTTAGCCTTGATTTTGGCCTAATTTGACAATTCTGGTAAAACCTTAAATTTTAGGTCTCTTCCTTATCTTTCTAGAGACAGCAAGATCACCAAAATCCGATATCTGTAGTTGAAGTTATGCTCTGCGCAAGGCAACAAGGTCAGGATGAGTGAAAAATCCGAAAATTAACGATGTTTAGCAATTATGCCCAATTAAGACCAATAATGTAAAAGGAAAAACAAAGATTGTAAAAGTTGTCTAATTTATGTCTCTCTCTGTCTTGGGCTGCTGTAAACTGCTATTTATGCTTATTAATCCTGACCTAACCCTAGACAAAATTAACGGCCAAAGAATAAGCTTTCCAACAAGGTATCATATGCCTTAATTGGGCTTTAGATGAGTAAGTTAGGCCCATTTAAGTGAAGGAACATCATGGACTGCGCACTGATCCGTGCCAGAGAACTCGGGACCCAATTTAGCCTTGATTTTGGCCTAATTTGACAATTCTTGAGGTACGAGAAATTGTAGGTCTCTTCCTTATCTTTCTAGGGACGGCAAGATCACCAAAATCCGATATCTGTAGCTCGAGTTATGCTGATCGCAAGGCAACAAGGTCAGGATGAGTGAAAAATCCGAAAATTAACAATGTTTAGCAACTAAGCCCAATTAAGCCTAACATTGTAAAAGCAAAAACAATGATTGTAAAAGCTGTCTAATTTCCGTCTCTCTCTAGCTTGTGCGGCAGTAAACTGCTATTTATGCTTATTAATCATGACCTAACCCTAGACAAAATTAAGGGCCTCTGAATAAGCTTTCGAAAAAGGTATCGTATGCCTTAATTGGGCATAAGATGAGTAAGTTAGGCCCATTTAAGTGAAGGAGAATCATGGACTGCGCACTAATCCACGCCAGAGAACTCGGAACCCAATTTAGCCTTGATGTTGGCCTAATTTGACAATTCTGGTGAAACCTGAAATTTTAGGTCTTTTCCTTATCTTTCTAGAGATAACAAGATCACAAAAATCCGATATCTGTAGCTCACGTTATGCTCATCGCAAGGCAACAAGGTCAGGATGAGTGAAAAATCCGAAAATAAACAATGTTTAGAAATTAAGCCCAATTAAGCCCAATAATGTAAAAGCAAAAACAATGATTGTAAAAGTTGTCTAATTTCCGCCTCTCTCTGGCTTGTACGATTGTAAACTTCTATTTATGCTTATTTATCCTGACCTAACCCTAGATCAAATTAAGGGCCTCTGAATAAGCTTTCCAACAAGGTATCATATGCCTTAATTGGGCTTAAGAAGAGTAAGTTAGGCCTATTTAAGTGATGGAACATCATGGACCGTGTACTGATCCACGCCAGAGAACTCCGGACCCAATTTAGCATTGATTTTGGCCTAATTTGACAATTCTTGTTACCTGAAATTGTAGGTCTCTTCCTTATCTTTCTAGGGACAGCAAGATCACCAAAATCCGATATCTGTAGTTCAAGTTATGCTCTGTGCAAGGCAACAAGGCCAGGATGAGTGAAAATCCGAAAATTAACAATGTTTAGCAATTAAGCCCAATAATGTAAAAGCAAAAACAATGATTGTAAAAGTTGTCTAATTTCCGTCTCTCTCTAGCTTGTATGGCTGTAAACTGCTATTTATGCTTACCAATCCTGACCTAACAATAGACGAAATTAAGGGCCTCTGAATAAGCCTTTCAACATGGTATCCAATGCCTTAATTGGGCTTAAGATGAGTAAGTTACGCTCATTTAAGTGAAGGAACATCATGGATTACGTACTGATCCGTGCCAGAGAACTCGGGACCCAATTTAGCCTTGATTTTGGCCTATTTTGACAATTCTGGTGAAACATGAAATTTTAGGTTTCTTCCTTATCTTTCTAGAGACAGCAAGATCACCAAAATCCGATATCTGTAGCTCAAGTTATGCTCATCGCAAGGCAACAAGTTCAGGATGAGTGAAAAATCTGAAAATAAACAATGTTCAGAAATTAAGCCTAATTAGGCCCAATATTGTAAATGCAAAAACAATGATTGTAAAAGTTGTCTAATTTCCGTCTCTCTGGCTTGTGCGACTGTATACTGCTATTTATACTTATTAATCCTGACCTAACCCTAGACAAAATTGAGGGCCTCTGAATAAGCTTTCCAACAAGGTATCATATGCCTTAATTGGGCTTTAGATGAGTAAGTTAGGCCCATTTAAGTTAAGGTACATCATGGACTGCGACAACCGCCCGCAGAACTCGGGACCTAATTTAGCCTTGATTTTGGCCTAATTTGAAAATTCTGTTAAACCTGAAATTTAGGTCCTTCCTTATCTTTTAGGGATGGGGGGGGGGGGGGGGGAGGATAACCAAAATCCTTTGGGACCCAATTTAGCCCCGTTTTGGCTAATTTGACACGTGAAACTGAATTTTAGGTCTCTTCTTATCTTTTTAGAGACAGAGGATAACCAAAATCCTTTACCCCAAGGCAACAAGGTCAGGATGAGTGAAAAATCCGAAAATAAACAATGTTTAGAAATTAAGCCCAATTAAGCCCAATAATGTAAAAGCAAAAACAATGATTGTAAAAGTTGTCTAATTTTCATCTCTCTCTAGCTTGTATGGCTGTAAACTGCTATTTATGCTAATTAATCCTGACCTAACCCTAGGCCAAATTAAGGGCCTCTGAATAAGCTTTCCAACAAGGTATCATATGACTTAATTGGGCTTAAGAAGAGTAAGTTAGGCCCATTTAAGTGAAGGAACATCATGGACCGCGTACTGATCCGCTCCAGAGAACTCCGGACCCAATTTAGCCATGATTTTGGCCTAATTTGACAATTCTTGTTCACCTGAAATTGTAGGTCTCTTCCTTATCTTTCTAGGGACAGTAAGATCACCAAAATCTGATATCTGTAGTTCAAGTTATGCTCTGCGTAAGGCAATAAGGTCAGGATGAGTGAAAAATCCGAAAATTAACAATGTTTAGCAATTAAGCCCAATAATGTAAAAGCAAAAACACTGATTGTAAAAGTTGTCTAATTTCCGTCTCTCTCTCTTGCTTGTGTGGCTGTAAACTGCTATTTATGCTTACTAATCCTGACCTAACAATAGACGAAATTAAGGGCCTCTGAATAAGCTTTCCAACAAGGTATCATATGCCTTAATTGGGCTTAAGATGGGTAAGTAAGGCCCATTTCAGTGAAGGAACATCATGGACTGCGCATTGATCCGCGCCAGAGAACTCGGGACCTAATCTGACAATTCTTGTGAAACCTGAAATTGAAGGTCTCTTCGTTATCTTTCTAGGGACAGCAAGATCACCGAAATCCGATATCTGTAGCTCTAGTTATGCTCTGCGCAAGGCAACAAGGTCAGGATGAGTGAAAAACCCGAAAATTAACAATGTTTAGCAATTGAACCCAATTATGCCCAATAATGTAAAAGCAGAAACAATGATTGTAAAAGTTGTGTAACTTCCGTCTCTCTCTATCTTGTGCGGCTGTAAACTACTATTTATGCTCATTAATCCTGACCTAGCCCTAGACGAAATTAAGGGCCTCTGAATAAGCATTCCAACAAGGTATCCAATGCCTTAATTGGGCTTAAGATGAGTAAGTTAGGCCCATTTAAGTGAAGGAACATCATGGACTGCGCACTGATCCGTGCCAGGGAACACGGGACCCAATTTAGCCTTTATTTTGGCCTAATTTGACAATTCTTGTGAAACCTGAAATTGTAGGAATCTTCCTTATCATTCTAGGGACAGCAAGATCACCAAAATCCGATATATGTAGCTCAAGTTATGCTGATCGCAAGGCAACAAGGTCAGGATGAGTGAAAAATCCAAAAATTAACAATGTTTAGCAATTAAGCACAATTAAGCCCAATAGTGTAAAAGAAAAAACAATGATTGTAAAAGTTGTCTAATTTCCGTCTCTCTCAGGCTTGTACGACTGTAAACTGCTATTTTTGCTAATTAATCCTGACCTAACCCTAGACCAAATTAAGGGCCTCTGAATAAGCTTTCCAACAAGGAATCATATGCCTTAATTGGGCATAAGATGAGTAAGTTAGGCCCATTTAAGTGAAGGAACATCATGGACTGCGCACTGATCCAAGCCATAGAACTCTGGACCTAATTTAGCCTTGATTTTGGCCTAATTTGACAACTCTTGTGAAACCTGAAATTGTAGGACTGTTCCTTATCTTTCTAGGGACAGAAAGATCATCAAAATCCTATATCTGTAGCTCTAGTTATGCTCTGCGCAAGGCAACAAGGTCAGGATGAGTGAAAAATCCGAAAATTAACAACGTTTAGCAATTAAGCCCAATAATATAAAAGTAAAAACAATGATTGTAAAAAATATCTAACTTCCGTCTCTCTCTAGCTTGTTTGGCTGTAAACTGCTATTTAAGCTTACTAATCCTGACCTAACAATAGACGAAATTAAGGGCCTCTGAATAAGCTATCTAACAAGGTATCATATGCCTTAATTGGGTTTAAGATGGGTAAGTAAGGCCCATTTAAGTGAAGGAACATCATGCACTGCACACTGATCCGCGCTAGAGAACTCGGGACCCAATTTAGCCTTGATTTTGGCCTAATTTGACAATTATGGTGAAACCTGAAATTTTAGGTCTTTTCCTTATCTTTCTAGAGATAGCAAGATCACCAAAATCCGATATTTGTAGCTCACGTTATGCTCATCGCAAGGCAACAAGGTCAGGATGAGTGAAAATTCCGAAAATAAACAATGTTTAGAAATTAAGCCCAATTAAGCCCAATAAGGTAAAAGCAAAAACAATGATTGTAAAAGTTGTCTAATTTCTGTCTCTCTCTGGCTTGTACGACTGTATACTGCTATTTATGCTTATTAATCCTGACCTAACCCTAAACCAAATTAAGGGCCTCTGAATAAGCTTTCCAACAAGGTATCATATGCCTTAATTGGGCTTAAGAAGAGTAAGTTAGGCCCATTTAAGTGAAGGAACATCATGGACCGCGTACTGATCAGCGCCAGAGAACTCCGGACCCAATTTAGCCTTGATTTTGGCCTAATTTGACAATTCTTGTTCACCGGAAATTGTAGGTCTCTTCCTTATCGTTCTAGGGACAGCAAGATCACCAAAATCCGATATCTGTAGTTCAAGTTATGCTCTGCACAAGGCAACAAGGTCAGGATGAGTGAAAAATCAAAAATTAACAATGTTTAGCAATTAAGCCCAATAATGTAAAAGCAAAAACACTGATTGTAAAAGTTATCTAATTTCCGTCTCTCTCAAGCATGTGTGGCTGTAAACTGCTATTTATGCTTACTAATCCAAACCTAACAATAGACGAAATTAAGGGCCTTTGAATAAGCTTTCCAACAAGGTATCATATGCCTTAATTGGGCTTAAGATGGGTAAGTAAGGCCCATTTAAGTGAAGGAACATCATGGACTGCGC
>JAUPTC010000017.1:742049-762552 GCA_030762895.1 Sophora flavescens
GATACCATGTTGGAAAGCTTAACAAGAGGCCCTAATTTGGTCTAACAGGTAAAACAGATTAATACATAACAATAGCTTACGTGCAAATGAACAAGTTGCAGAGAGACAAAAATTAGACAACTTTAACAATCATTGCTTTTGTTTTCACATTGTTGACTTATCAGTTTAATTTGTAAACATTGTAACTTCTTCGGATTTTTCACCTATCCCGACCTGTTGCTCCTTGGTGCCGCAGCATAACCAGAGCTGGCAGATATCTTGATTTAGGTTATCTTGATGTCCCCAGAAAGTGAGTAAGGAAGAGACCTGCTAATACAAGTTTCACAAGAATTGTCAAATTAGCCAAAATCAAGGCTAAATTAAAACCCAGTTTTCAACGGAATCAGTGCACAGTCCCATGATGTTCCTTCACTTAAATGTGGGCCTAACTTACTAATCTAAAGCCCAATTAAGGCACATACCTTGTTGGAAAGCTTAATCGAGGCCCTAAATTTGGTCTTAGGGTTAGGTCAGGATTACTACATAAATAGCAGTTTACAGCCGCACAAGCCGCAGAGCGACTAAAACTAGACAATCCTTTACAATCATTGTTTTTGCTTTTACATTATTGGGCTTAATTAAACAAACATTGTTAATTTTCGGATTTTTCACTCATCCTCGACTCTTTGTTGCCCGCACAGAGTATAAATTGAGCTACAGATATCGGATTTGGTGATCTTGCTGTCCCTAGAAAGATAAGGAAGAAACCAAATAATTACAGGTGTCGCAATAATTGTCAAATTAGGACAAAATCAAGTGCTAAATTAAACCTGATTTCTCCCGGGCGTGGATAGGTGTACCCATGATGTTATCTTCACTTAAATGTGCCTAACTTAGTCATTTTAAGTCCACTTAAGGCATATGATACTGCTTGGAAAGCTTATTCAGAGGTTCCTAATTTGCTCATAGGGTTGGGCCAGGATTACAAGCATAAATAGTGCAGCCATTTACTGCTGCTCATAGTTTTGTAGAGACAGTAATTAGACAAACTTTTACCATCATTGTTTTTGCTTTTTACATTATTGGGCTTAATTGGGCTTAATTGCTAAACATTGTTAATTTTCGAATTTTTCACCCATCCTCGACCTTGCTGTCTTGCGTTGGTAGAGCATAACTAGAGCTACGATATGGATTTTGGTGATCTTGTCAGTCTCCTAGAAAGATAAGGAAGAAACCTACAATTTCGTGTTTCGCTGAAGAATTGTCAAATTAGGCCAAATCATAAACAAATTGGGTCCCAGTTCTCTCCGCACGGATCAATAAGCATGGTTTCTGATGTTCTTCACTTAAATGTGCCTAACTTACTCATCTTAAGCCCTCCAATTAAGGAATATGATACCTCGTTGGAAAGTTTCATTTGCAGGCCCCACTGGTCTTTAGGGTTAGGTCCCTCGACACAGCATAAATAGCAGTTTGCCGCCGCACAAGCCAGAGAGAGACGAAAATTAGACAACTTTTACAATCATTGCTTTGCTTCAACATTGGTTGGGCTTAATTACAAACTTTGTTAATTTTGATTTCCCACTCATCCCACCTGGTTGCCTTGCGCTATGAGCATAATCGAGCGGCAAAATATCGGATTTGCGATCTTCCTGTTCTAGAAAGATAAGGAAGAGGCCTACAATTTCATAGTTTCAAAGAATTGCTCAAATTAAGCCAAAATCAAGGCAATTGGGTCCCGAGCTCTTCACCGCAGACATACGCTACCCCCGATGTTCCTTCACTTTAATGGGCCTAACTTACTCATCTTAAGCACAATATGGCATATGATACCCTGTTGGAAAGCTTATTCAGAGGCCCTTATTTTCGCCTAGGGTTAGGTCAGATTAATGAGCATAAATAGCAGTTTACAGCCGCACAAGCCAGAGTGAGACGCAAATTAGACAACTTTTACAATCATTGCTTTTGCTTTTACATTTTTGGGCTTAATTGCTAAACATTGTTAATTTTCGGATTTTCCACTAATCCCGACCTTGTTGCCTTGCGCAGGCATAACTAGAGCAACGATTTCGGATTTTGGTGATCTGCGTCCCCAAAAGATAAAGAAGAGACTTACAATTTAGGTTTCACAAGAATTGTCAAATAATGCCAAAATCAGGCTAAATTGGGTCCCGAGTTCTCTAGCGTGACAAGATCACGCCCATGATGTTCCTTCACTTAAATGGCCCTAACTTACTCATCTTAAGCCCACCCCGCATAGATAACTTGTTGGAAAGCTTATTCTGAGGCCCTTAATTTGGTCTAAGGTTAGGTCGATTAATAAGCATAAATAGTAGTTTACAGCCGACAAGCCGAGATAGACGAAAAATAGACAACTTTTTCAATCATTGTTTTTGCTTTCATAATTATTGGTCTTAATTTATACATTGTTAATTTTCTGGATTTTCACTCATCCCACCTTGTTACCTTGGAAAGCAGAGATAACTGGAAGCTAAGATATCGGATTTGGTGATCTTGCTGTCTCTAGAAAGATAAGGAAGAGACCTACAATTTCGTGTGTCACAAGAATTGTCAATTTAGGCCAAAATCATGGCTAAATTGGGTCCCGAGTTCTATGGCCGGCGGATCATGCGCACCATGATGTTCCTTCACTTAAATGGACCTAACTTACTCATCCTAAGCCCAACTAAGTCATTTGATACCTTGTTGGAAAGCTTATTCGGAGGCCCTTAATTTGGTCAAGGGATAGGTCGATTAATAAGCAAGGTAGGAGGCTACAGACAAGGGAGAGACGAAATTAGACAACTTTACAATCATTGTTTTTGCTTCTAAATTATTGGGCTTAATTGTTAAACATTTTTAATTTTCGGATTTTTCACTCATCCTGACTCTGTTGCCTCCGCTGAGCATAACTTGAGCTACGGACATCGGATTTTGGGATCCTGTTATCCCTAGAAAGATAAGGAAGAGACCTACAATTTCCGCGTTTCACAAGAATTGTCAAACGAGGCCAAAAGGAATGCTAAATTGTCCCGAGTTCTCCGGCACGGATCAAGTGCAGTCCATTATGTTCGTTAGTTAAATGGGCCTAACTTACTTATCTTAAGCCCAATTAAGGCATATGATACCTTGTTTGAAAGCTTATTCGGAGGCCCTTAATTTTGTCTAGGGTTAGGGTGTGATTAATAAGCATAAATAACAGTGATATCTGTACAAGCCAATTAGAGATAGGAATTAGACAACTTTTACAAACATTGTTTTTGCTTATACATTATTGGGCTTAATTGGGCTTAATTACAAACATTGTTAATTTTCGGATTTTTCACTCATCCTCGACCTTGTTGTCTTGCGCAGAGTATAACTAGAGCTACGTATATCGGATTTTGGTGATCTTGTTGTCCCTAGAAAGATAAGGATGAGACCTACAATTTCAGGTTTCACAAGAATTGTCAAATAACGCCAAAATCATGTGCTAAATTGGGTCCTGAGTTCTCTATCGTGGATCGTGCACAATCCATCATGTTCTTCACTTAAATGGGCCTAACTTATTCCATCTTAAGCTCAATTATGGCATACTATACTTTGTTGGAAAGCTTATTATAGGCCCTCAATTTGGTCTAGGTTTGGTCGATTAATAAGCATAAATAGAGTTTACGCAAGCCGAGAGAGACTAAAATTAGACAACTTTTACAATCATTGTTTTTGCTTTTACATAATTAGGCTTAATTGTAAACATTGTTAATTTTTGGATTTTTAACTCATCCCGACTTTGTTGCTTGGCGAGCATAACTAAAGCTATATATATGGGATTTTGGTGATCTTGCTATCCCCAGAAAGATAAGCAAGAGACCTATAATTTAGGTTTCATAAGAATTGTCAAATTAGGCCAAAATCGGCCAAATTAGGTCCCGAGTTCTTCTGTCGTGGATCAAGGTCATTCCCATGATGTTCCTTCACTTAAATGGGACTAACTTACTTCATCTTAAGCCCAATTAAAGCATATGATACCTTGTTGGAAAGCTTCTTCGAGGCCCTTAATTTGGTCTAGGGTTAGTCAGATTAATAAGCATAAATAGCGCTTACAGCCGCATAAGTCGAGGAGATAGAAATTAGACAACCTTTACAATCGTTGTTTTTGCTTACATTATTGGGTTTAAATTGCTAAACATTGTTAATTTTTCGATTTTTCACTCATCCCGACTTTGTTGCATTGCGCGCAGAGCATAACTAGGCTCGGATATCGTTTTGGTGATCTTGCTGTCCCCGTAAACATAAGGAAGAGACCTACAATTTTTCTACAAGAATTGTCAAATTAGGCCAAAATCAAGGCTAAATTAGGTTCCGAGCTCTCTCGCGCGGACCAGTGCACAGTTTATGATGTTCCTTCACTTAAATGGGCCTAACTTCCTCATCTTAAGCCCACTTAAGGCTGTGATACCTTACTGGAGTTTATTCAGAGGCCTTAACTTGGTCATGGTTAGTCAGATTAGTAAGCATAAATAGTAGTTTACAGCTGCACAAGCCAGAGAGAGACTAAAATTAGACAACTTTAACAATCTTTGGTTTTGCTTTACATTATTGGGCTTAATTGGGCTTAAAACATTGTTAATTTTCGATTTTCACTCATCCCGACCTTGTTGCCTGTTGGCAGGCACAACCAGAGCTACTCAATCGGATTTTGGTGATCTTGTGTTTCTAGAAAGATAAGGAAGAGACCACAATTTCAGGTGTCACATGAATTGTCAAATGAGGCCAAAATCAAGGCTAAATCGGGTCCCGAGTTCTCCCCGCATCGACCAAAGAATCTATGATGTTCCTTCACTTAAATTGGCCTAACTTACTCATCTTAGCCCAATTAAGGCATATGATACCTTGTTGGAAAGCTTCTTCGTGAGGTCCTTAATTTGGCTCTAGGGTTAGGTCAGATTAATACATAAATAGCAGCTTACAGCCCACATGCTTGAAAGAGATAGAAATTAGACAACTTTTACAATCATTATTTTTGCTTTTACATTATCAGTAGTAAACATTGTTAATTTTCGGATTTTCCACTTATCCCGACTTTTTTGCTTTTCGCAAAGAGAAAAACTAGAGCTACGTATATCTAACGGTGGTGATCTTCTGTCCTTAGAAAGATAAGGAAGAGACCTACAATTTCAAGTTTTCAAGAATTGTGAAAGTAGGCCAAAATCAAGGCTAAATTGCGTCCGATTTCTCGCGCGGATCGCCTGTCTATGATGTTCCTTCACTTAAATAGGTCTAACTTACTCATCTTAAGCCCAATTGAGGAATATGATAACTTGTTGGAAAGCTTATTCGTGAGGCCCAAAATTTGGTCATGTGTTAGGTCCGATTGGCACATAAATAGCAGTTTAAGCCGCACAAGCTCAGGGAGAGACGGAAATTAGACAACTTTACAATCATTGTTTTTACTTTACATTATTGGGCTTAATTACAAACATTGTTAATTTTCGGATTTTTCACTCATCCCGACCTTGTTGCCTTGCGCAGCATAACTAGAGCTCAGATATCGGATTTTGGTGATCTTGGTTGTTTCTAGAAAGATTAGGAAGAGGCTTACAATTTCTGTGTTTCACAGAATTGTCAAATTAGGCCAAAATCAAGGCTAAATTGGGTCCCGAGTTCTTTTGGCGGATCGGGCACCCCTCCCTGATGTTCCTTCACTTAAATGGGCCTAACTTACTCATCTTAAGCCCAATTAAGTCTTATGATACCTTGTTGGAAAGCTTATTCGGAGGCCCTTAATTGGTCTGTTAGGTCAGATTAATACATAAATAGCAGTTTACAGCCGCACAAGCCAGAGAGAGATGAAATTAGACAACTTTTACAATCATTTTTTGCTTTTACATTATTGGCCCACTATTGGGCTTAATTGCTAAACATTTTTAATTTTCGGATTTTTCACTCATCCCGACCTTGTTGCCTTGCGTAGAGCATAACTTGAGCTAGGGATATTGAATTTTGGTGATCTTGTGTCCTAGAAAGATAAGGAAGAGACCTACAATTTCAGGTTTCAGAAGAATTGTCAAATTAGGCCTAAATCAAGGCTAAATTGGGTCCCGAGTTCTCTGGTGCAGATTAGTGCACATCCATGATGGTCCTTCACTTAAATGGGCCTAACTTACTCATTTTAAGCCCAATTAGGCATATGATACCTTGTTGGAAAGCTTCTTCAGAGGTCCTTAATTTGGTCTAGGTTAGGTCAGATTAATAAGCATAAATAGCAGTTTACAGCGACAGCTGTAAAGAGACGGAAATTAGACAACTTTTACTATCATTGCTTTTGCTTTTACATTATTTGGCTTAATTGCTAAACGTTGTTAATTTCGGATTTTCCACTCATCCCGACCTTGTTGCCTTGCCCGGAGATAACTAGAGCAACGGATTTCGGATTTTGGTGATCTTGTTGTCCCCGTAAAGATAAAGAAGAGACCTACAATTTCAGGTTTCACAAGAATTGTCAACAATGCCAAAATCAAGGCTAAATTGGCTCCCAGTAAACCATGATGTTCCTTCACTTAAATGGCCCTTATCTTACTCATCTTAAGCCCAATTAAGGTATATGATACCTTGTTGGAAAGCTTATTCGTGGGCCCTAATTTGGTCTAGGTTAGGTAATTAATAAGCATAAATAGTAGTTTACAGCACATGCTTGAGATAGACTTAAAATTAGACAACTTTTTCAATCATTGTTTTTGCTTTGACATAATTGGTCTTAATTGCTAAGCATTGTTAATTTTCGGGTTTTCACTCATCCCGACCTTGTTACCCTGAGCAGAGCATAACTAGAGCTACAGACATCGGATTTTGGTGATCTTGCTGTCTCTAGAAAGATAAGGAAGAGACTCACAATTTCAGGTGCGCAAGAATTGTCAATTTAGGAAAAATCAAGGCTAAATTGGGTCCGTAGTTCTCATCGTGGATCACAGCACCATGATGTTCCTTCACTTAAATGGGACCTAACTTACTCATCCGAAGCCCAATTAAGTCATTTGATACCTTGTTGGAAAGCTTATTCGAGGCCCTTAATTTGGTCAAGGGATAGGTCAGATTAATAAGCAAAAGTAGCAGCTTACAGCCGCATAAGCCGAGAGAGACGGAATTAGACAACTTTTACAATCATTGTTTTTGCTTTTATCCCGGGTTGCTCTTTTCTCGTTTCACCCCGACCATAACTTGAGCTATGGACATTTGATTTTGGTGATCTTGTTGTCCCTAGAAAGATAAGGAAGAGACTCTACACCTCGGTTTCACAAGAATTGTCAAATGAGGCCAAAAGCAATGCTAAATTGGGTCCTGAAGGTCTCTCGGCACGGATCAGGCACCCATTATGTTCGCCTCACTTAAATGGGCCTAACTTACTTATCTTAAGCCCACTAAGGGCATATGATACCTTGTTGGAAAGCTTATTTAGAGGCCCTTAATTTTGTCTAGGTTAGGTCAGATTAATAAGCATAAATACGGTTTACGGCCCGAAGCCAAAGAGAGACGGAAATTAGACAACTTTTACAATCATTGTTTTTGCTATACATTATTGGGCTTAATTGGGCTTAATTTCTAAACATTGTTAATTTTCGGATTTTTCACTCATCCTGACCTTGTTGCCTTGCGCAGAGCATAACTTGAGCTACAGATATCGGATTTTGGTAATCTTGCTGTCCCCAGAAAGATAAGGAAGAGACCTACAATTTCAGGTTTCACAAGAATTGTCAAATAACCCCAAAATCAAGGCTAAATTGGGTCCCGAGTCCTCTATCGTGGATCAGTGCACAGTCCATCATGTTCCTTCACTTAAATGGACCTAACTTACTCATCTTAAGCCCAATTATGGCATATGATACCTTGTTGGAAAGCTTATTCATAGGCCCTTAATTTGGTCTAGGGTTTGGTCAGGATTAACAAGCATAAATAGCAGTTTACAGCCGAGCAAGCCAGAGAGAGACGAAAATTAGACAACTTTTACAATCATTGTTTTTGCTTTCACATAATTAGGCTTAATTGCTAAACATTGTTAATTTTCGGATTTTTAACTCATCCTGACTTTGTTGCCTTCCTGAGAGCATAACTAGAGCTACATATATCGGATTTTGGTGATCTTGCTATCCCTAGAAAGATAAGCAAGAGACATATAATTTCAGGTTTCACAAGAATTGTCAAATTAGGCCAAAATCATGGCCAAATTAGGTTCCGAGTTCTCTGTCGCGGATCAGTGCACAGTCCATGATGTTCCTTCACTTAAATGGGACTAACTTATCTTAAGCCCAATTAAAGCATATGATACCTAGTTGGAAAGCATCTTCAGAAGCCATAAATTTGGTCTAGGGTTAGGTCGGATTAATAAGCATAAATAGCAGCTTACAGCCGACAAGCCGTAGAGAGATAGAAATTAGACAACTTTACAATCGTTGTTTTTGCTTTTACATTATTGGGTTTTAATTGGGCATAATTGCTAAACATTGTTAATTTTCTGATTTTTCACTCATCTCGACCTTGTTGCCTTATGCAGAGCATAACTAGAGCTACGATATCGATTTTGATGATCTTGCTGTCTCTAGAAACATAAGGAAGAGACATAAAATTTCAGTTTTCACAAGAATTGTCAAATTTTGCCAAAATCAATGCTTAATTAGGTTCCGAGTTCTCTTGCGCGGATCCGTAGCAACCTATGATGTTCCTTCACTTAAATGGGCCTAACTTACTCATCTTAAACCCAATTAAGGCATATGATACCTTATTGGAAAGCTAATTAGAGGCCCTTAATTTGGCCAAGGGTTAGGTCAGGATTAATAAGCATAAATAGCAGTTTACAGCGGCACAAGCCGAGAGAGACGAAAAATTAGACAACTTTTAAAATCATTGTTTTTGCTTTTACATTATTGGGCTTAATTGGGCTTACTTGCTAAGCTTTGTTAATTTTCGCATTTTTCACTCATCCCGACCTTGTTGCCTTGCGAGAGAGCATAACTAGAGCTACCGATATCGGATTTTGGTGATCTTGGTTTCTCTAGAAAGATAAGGAAGAGACCCAATTTCAGATGCGGGTGTTTTGTCGTGTGCATTTCTGGTGTTCTCACTTTGAATTGTCAAATGAGGTCCTGGAAAGTCTTAGGTCCTTAATTTGGTCTAGGATTTCTGCCGAGTTTACGCCCACAAGCCAGGGATTAGCAACTTTACTCATTTTTTGCTTACATTATTGGGGTTCCTTCACATTAAATTGGCCTATTCCACTCATCCCCCTTGTTCCTTAAGCCCAATTAGAGCGATATGATTGGTGATCTTGTCTGGAAAGTAGGGGTCCGTGTTGGGGGCCTGGCTTGGGTTCGTTCTCCTTCCTTCCTTCATTAAAAGGCCCAAAATTTGGTCAAGTGTTAGGGTCGATTAATAAGCATAAATAGCAAATTCTAAAGAGAGAAAATTAGACAACTTTTACAATCATTGTTTTTGCTTTTACATTATTGGGGGGCTTAATTGCTAGACATTGTTAATTTTCGGATTTTCCACTCATCCCGACCTTGTTGCCTTGGCGCGAGCATAACCAGAGCTACAGATATCGATTTTGATGATCTTGCTGGATCTAGAAACATAAGGAAGAGACCTACAATTTCAGGTTTCACAAGAATTGTCAAATTAGGCCAAAATCAAGGGTAAATTAGGTTCCGAAGTTCTTCCCGGATCACGGATACTATGATGTTCCTTCACTTAAATGGGCCTAACCATCCTTGTTGGGCTTTCGTCCTAATTTGGTCTAGGTTAGGTCGATTAATAAGCATAAATAGCGGCTTACAGCCGCACAAGCCGTAGAGTGATAGAAATTAGACAACTTTTTCAATCATTGTTTTTGCTTTTACATTATTGGGCTTTATTGGGCTTAATTGCTAAACTTTGTTAATTTTCGCATTTTTCACTCATCCTGACCTTGTTGCCTTGCGCAGAGCATAACTAGAGCTACAGATATCGGATTTTGGTGATCTTGTTGTCTCTAGAAAGATAAGGAAGAGGCCTACAATTTCAGGTTTCACAGGAATTGTCAAATTAGGCCAAAATCAAGGCTAAATTGGGTCCCGAGTTCTCTAGCGCAGATCGGTGCACTGTCCCTGATGTTCCTTCACTTAAATGGGCCTAACTTACTCATCTTAAGCCCAATTAAGTCATATGATACCTTGTTGGAAAGCTTATTCAGAGGCCCTTAATTTGGTCTAGGGTTAGGTCAGGATTAATAAGCATAAATAGCAGTTTACAGCCGCACAAGCCAGAGAGAGACAGAAATTAGACAACTTTTACAATCATTTTTTTTGCTTTTACATTATTGGGCTCAATTGGGCTTAATTGCTAAACATTGTTAATTTTCGGATTTTTCACCCATCCTGACCTTGTTGCCTTGCGTAGAGCATAACTTGAGCTACAGATATTGAATTTTGGTGATCTTGCAGTCCCTAGAAAGATAAGGAAGATACCTACAATTTCAGGTTTCACAAGAATTGTCAAATTAGGCCAAAATCGAGGCTAAATTGGTTCCCGAGTTCTCTCGGGGCAGGACGCGCACAATCCATGATGTTCCTTCACTTAAATGGGCCTAACTTACTCATCTTAAGCCCAATTATGGCATATGATACCTTGTTGGAAAGCTTATTCAGAGGCCCTTAATTTGGTCTAGGGTTGGTCAGGATTAGTAAGCATAAATAGTAGTTTACAGCCGCACATGCCAGAGAGACAAAAATTAGACAACTTTTACAATCATCGTATTTACTTTTACATAATTGGGCTTAATTGCTAAACATTGTTAATTTTTGGATTTTTCACTCATCCTAACCTTGTTGCCTTATGCAGAGTGATGAGTGTGATTTCACCTCATATTTCATTGACATTTTGCATGCTTTTTCATATAGTTTAGGCATTTTTAATTTGATATTTGTTAGTTTTTACCTCGTAAAGGGTAAGGCGGTTTTGTGGTGTTGTTGTGCAGGAATTAAGGATTAAAATGCTCAAGATCAACCATGATGGAGCTTGAAAAGCAAGAAAATGAGCCAAACAGAATCGATCATGGTCGTAGTGGCGACCAAAAAAAAAAGACTTGCTTGTTTTCGTTTTTCCCCTTAGTGAGAAAAACATGGAGTCGCCACCAACTTTATTTTGTTTTCATGGAAGTTGGAAAACCTTTTAAGAAAAGCTTTGGGTCTCCGGGAGTCGATTATGTCTAGGAAGGTATGGAGACTTAACCCTACCGGCACCTGGAACATCCATAAATGGTTACCCAAAATTAGTTGTGTAAATTATTAGTAACTTCGAAACATTTGTTTTACCCGTTGTGGATCTCTTTATTGTGGCTAAAATGAGGTTGAACATGACACGTAAGTCCATAGGGCAACCCCTAAATCTGAAGGGTTGAACATGACACTTGTCATAGGGCAACCCAAAAAAGTTGTTTTAATCAAGTGATCATCCTTTTATTTTTCATATAAAATAAGTAATTTTTATTTCTTGAAAATGGGACAGAAATGTAGAAATGAGACCTTTTACCAACTTATTCAGAGAAACAGAAACACAGAGAAATAAGAGTGTCAAGAGAAATTTATTAATAATGTCAACTTAAAAGAACAAAGATTACCAAATGGGAGCAGTAATAAGAATGATTTTGTTTACTCCAAGTGGTAAGATTTCAAGATCGATGTCTTTACATTCAATCTCCCTGGCTCCTTCAGCTCTTTCTTCTTAACCACTTCTAATAATAGAGAAGAGAAAAGGAGGTTCATATTTCTGATCTCTCTTCCTCACAACAAAAATCTCTCTTTCTTTTCTCTTTTCTTTGTATCTTTCCTCTCTATCTCCTCTCTGATCTTTTGCTTCCTCTCAAGCACAGTGTTCTCCCCTCCAAAAAATGTCCCCCCCCCTGCCTCTCCTCTCCTTTTATAGACGGAGGAGAGGGCTTCTTGCTTCTTCCCGTTGATTTCAAGGCCTGGTTTGCACGAATACTTTGGGCTTGGGCCATTCTGAACAGCGGACGGGAGGGGATTTGATGTGAAGGTTGCACGCTTGAAAAAGGAAGGAGATGGGGGTTTTTGTCCGATGGGTAGGAATGCTTTTAGGGTTAGGAGTGAGGCTGCTAGGTTACGGCGAGGGAGGAGATGGAAGAAAAAAGAAAAGACCAATGGGTAGAGGCGGTGAAAAAAAATGGGTTATGAGCAGAGATAACGTGTGTCTAGATGGGGTGGTATGAGTAGCAGAAAGGTGGTGATTTGATGTGAGGGTTGCACGCTTGAAAAGAGAAAGGAGATGGGGGGGTTTTGAGCAGAAATAGCGTATGCCCAGACGGGGTGGCGTGAGTAGCAGAAAGGTGGTGATTTGATGTGAGGGTTGCACGCTTGAAAAGAGAAAGGAGATGGGGGTTTTTGTCGGATGTGCATGATGGCTTTTTAGGGTTAGGAGTAGGGTTACCAGGTTAAAACAAGGGAGGAGGCAAGGAAGAAGGAGGACCAATGGGTAGATGAGGGAAATAGGTCTTGCCTGGTATGTAAAGTGGGTATGAGGCGTAACTCAGCTTCCTTTACTCTTTGTTGATTGTCCTTTTCTCCTTGTTTTCTTCGTCCTTTCTTCCTTATCTTCTCCTTCTCCTTTAACCTTCAGCTTGAAAATAAAATTGCAGTGGACGGAATTTCTTCGTCCCAACAAAAAATTAGATATGCAAAAGTGGATATACACCGGATGGTCCTCCTCGTCCAACAAGAAAAGATAATTGCAGGGGACTGAACCTCCTCGTCCAACAGAAATTAAAGTAATTGAAGTGGGCGAACCCCCTCGTCCCAACGTAAATAAAAAGGGACAGATCGACGGGACCAACAAGCAGGTGCAAAGCAATGGACATGACCACCCCCGCCCACCAGCCAAGTGTAAGGACTGGACGGACCACCCCGGCCCATTGGCAAGTGTAGGGATCAGGCGCGCCAACAGAAGTGCCAAGCAATGGATCGGGACGGCCCAACAAAGAAGTGCCAAGCAATGGACGGACCACCACGCCTACCAAGTGCCAAGCAATAGACGCGGACCACCCCATCCACCAGCAAGTGTAAGGATCGGATGGGGACCACCCCGCCCATCGGCAACGCGCGGATCGACGGCGGTACAACAAAGAAGTGCCAAGCAATGGACGGGACCACCCCGCCCATCGCCAGAAGTGTAAGGACTGGACGGGCCACCCCGGCCCAATGGCAAGTACAAGGGGACGGATGGGACCAACAAGAAGTGTCAAGCAATGGATCGACGGGCCCACCAAAGAGTGCTGCAAGCAATGGACAGACCACCCCGGCCCACCAAAGAATTGTAAGGACCGGACGGGACCACCCCACCAATTGGCAAGTGCAGGGGATCGACGGGCCAACAAAGAAGTGCTAAGCAATGGATTGGACGGGTCCAACAAAGAAGTCCCATGTGATGGACGAGGCTTCCTCGCCCACAAAGAATGCAATGTGATGGACGGGACTTCCCTGGCCCTACAAGAAGTACAAATGTGATGGACGGACTTCCCCGCCCAAAGCAAGTACAAATGGGATGGACGGGACTTCCCGCCCAACAAAGAAGTCCTATATATGATGGGAGGGATTGGACCGCTGGCCCAACAAAAAGTCCACAAGCAGTGGACTAGCCTGGACCGCGGCCCAACAACAAGTTAATAATGTGATGGACGGGGACTTTCCCGCCCAACAAAAAATGTGATGGACTCGGGAAGGGATCACCCCGGCCCAACATCAAATCGAAGGTAATGGACTGGAACACCCCTCCTCCTTTCTTCATTTTTTTCTTTTTATTATTATTAGTCTCCTTGAAGTGTAATGTTACAATAAAAGACTGACAAAATGGGTGTTAATAGTTGCCTCTCTTACTTGTTACATACTAGAAGACATGATTAGCCGTGACATCTCATGTATTGTAGTAATGAACAAGTAAAGAAAATGAACACATATTTTGTTCGAAAAACATGAGGAGCTCGTAAGAAAACCTTACAGCTTTGGAAATGAAAATGCAGTGAGTCTCGGAGCTCGAAAGTAAAGATGCAAGTGGGACTGAACCTCCTCGCCCAACAGAAAGTAAATATGCAACGAGACCTCGCAGCTCAAAAATAAACTTGCAATGAGCCTCGCAGCTCGAGAATAAAAAGTGCAATGAGCCTCGGAGCTCAAAGTAAAGATGCAATGAGCCCCAGAGCTCGAAAATAAACTTACAACAAGCCTCGTGAGCTCGAAAAATAAAATTGCAAAGGAGCCTCGGAGCTCGGAAATAAAAATGCAGTGAGCCTCGAGAGCTCGAAAATAAACTTGCAAAGGAGCCTCGTAGCTCGAAAATAAAATTGTAGTGAGCCTCAGCTCGGAAATAAATTTGTTGTGAGCCTCATACCTCGAGAATAAAAATGCAGTGAGACTCAGAGCTCGAAATTAAATTTGTTGTGAGCCTCTGAGCTCGAGAATAAAAATGCAATGCGCCTCGAGCTTGAAAATAAAAGTGCGGTGAGCCTCGTGAGCTCGAAAATAAAATTGCAAAGAGCCTCAAAGCTCTGAAATAAAAATACAAGTGAGCCTCGTGAGCTCAAAAATAAACTTGCAAATGAGCTCGAAAATAAAATTGCAAAGTGAGCCTCGCAGGTCGGAAATAAATTTGTTGTGAGCCTCGGAGCTCGAGAATAAAATTTCAATGAGCCTCGCAGCTCGAAAATAAATTTGTTGTGAGCCTTAGAGCTCGAGAATAAAAATGCAATGAGCCTCGGAGCTCAAAAACAAACATGCAAAGTGGGACTGAACCTCTTTGTCCAACAGAAAATTAAATGCAATGGACGAAACCTCCTCGTCCATCGTAAAAATAAACATGCAATGGACTGAACCTCCTCGTCCCATCGAAAGTAAACATGCAATGAGCCTTAGAGTTCGAAAATAAAAGTACGGTGAGCCTCGTGAGCTCGAAAATAAAATTCAAGTGATCTCAAAACAAATGAGAATCCCTTCCTTTTGAGGACAAAGGAACCAATTGCTCCCTAGAAAACTTGGATCAACCAAACCCTTGTTCATCGGCCACTCTGGGACGAGGCATCACTCATTCTTTTAACAACATTGGTCACCCACTTAATCGATAAACTCCTGATGTTATGTAAGCTTATTTGCATCATTCTTTTGTCATCCAAAGGCATGCTACCTCTTCCACTCGAATCTGAGGTATTGAGCCCTCTTGGTTTAAAACCATTCATTGGTACTACCATTAGAGTTATCAAATCATACCATTAAACTTATATTTACTTTTATTGAGACATGAGAGTGAACACAACAGGGGAGTGTGGAAGAAAAACCTCTTGCCTTAATATGAGAATTTAGGTTGTTAAGAGACAATAACAATGAGAACAAAGTTACAAAAGGGATTAAAAAAACAAAGATAAGCAAAGGAAATTACTAAAATCACATAAAATTTGCCCCCGTGTTGGTCCCTTGATTTTCATTTAATTGATTCCCCTCGCCTTTTGATGACACAGATCTTGGCTCCGGCTTTCGATTCCTCAAACACACCTTCTTCGATCATTCCTTAACAATTTTGCCCCAAGATACTCAATGGATAAAATTACCCCAGTGGTGGTGAGTGCTTGCAGTAGTGTTGGACCATATCCTCCTCCTAGGTCTGTCTTTGCAAGTTTTCAGCCTAAGGTTTCTTTGCCCTAACTTTTGCCTAGGTTGTCCTTTCGGGTTTTCAACCTAGCGGGCCTTTACTTTTCTATTGTTCTTTTGCCCTAATTTTTGCCTAGGCTGCCCTTTTCGGGTTTTCAACCTAGCAGGCCTTTGTTTTCCTTTTGTTTTCATTGTTCTTTTGCCCTAACCTTTGCCTAGGCTGCCTTTTTGGGTTTTCAACCTAGCGGCCTTCAAGCGTAGAACTTTTTCACAAAGATCGAGCTTATCGGCCTTGGTAGCTCTTCCCCATCCATGTTTTGCGTAATCAAAGCACCTCCCGAGAACGCTTGTTTGACAATATAAGGACCTTCATAATTTGGTGCCCATTTTCCTGGGGATCCTCTTGATTAGGGAGGACTTTCTTTAAGACCAGGTCTCCTAAGACGAAATTCTCTAGGATGAACCTTTTTATTGAAAGCTCTTGCCATTCTGCTTTGATACAATTGCCCGTGATGATAGCCGCCACCTTTTTTCTTTTTATCATGTTCAACTCGCTCATATCGAAGTTTTCACCCGCTCGTATTCTTCTAAGTCTGCTTCCATCAAAACTCTTAACGAAGGGAGTTCTACTTGATAGGTGAGACAGCCTCCATCCCGTACACCGTAGAGAAAGGGGTTGCCCTAAAGTGCTTGATCGTATGTTAGTCCGATATGCATGTAGAGAATATGGCAGCATTTCGTGCCAGTCCTTATAGTTTACAACCATCTTGGCCACGATTTTCTTGACATTTTTGTTTGCTGCTTCAACTGCACCATTCATTTGAGGCCTATAAGGAGCCGAATTGTGGTGTTTGATTTTGAGACCTTCGCAAAACTTTTGAACCTCGGTACCATTAAGATTGGTAGCATTATCTGTGATTATCCTCTCTGGGATCCCGGATCTCTGCGACAATGTCCTTTTTGAGGAATTTGAGAAACACCCTTTGAGTTATGCTGGCATATGAAGCAGCTTCTACCCATTTAGTGAAATAGTCTATCGCCGCCAAAATGAAACGATGACCATTGGAAGCCTTGGGATTAATGGGACCGATGACATCTATTTCCCACATCGAAAAAGGCCATGGGGATGCTAAACTGTGCAATGGAAACGCAGGTGCATTAACCCGATCTACATGCATCTGGCATTTTTGGCATTTACAAACATGCTCCATGCAATCTGACTCCATAGTAGACCAATAATAGCCACTTCTTAAGATCTTCCTAGCCATCATGTGACCATTGGAATGAGTCCCACAGATTCCTTCTTGAACTTCAATCATGATCCATTTAGCTTCGCGAGCATCCACACATCTGAGTAGGGTACCATCATATCCTCTTTTGTACAAGATTTCCTTGTTTAAGAAAAAAGCCATAGCCAGTCTTCGGATGGTCTTTTTATTTACTTCGCTCGCCTCTACTGGGTATTCCTTGTTCTGAATATATTGCTTGATATCGTGATACCAAGGCTTACCATCGGGTTCTCCTTCCACATGAGCACAATATGCAGGGTCATCTTGCACTCTAACTTGGATGGGTTGGACATCGATATGGATATCCAACTTGGTCATGGCAGCTAGTGTGGTCAAAGCATCAGCAAATTGATTCCCTGCCTCGACTTAAATGAGAGAAAGTAATCTCGCCGAACTTTGCAATCAATCGAGTCAAGTATTTCAGATATGGGATCAACTTGGAGTCCTTGGTCCGCCACTCACCATTGACTTGATAAATGATTAAAGCTGAATCCTCGAAGACTTTCAACTACTTTATACCCAGCGTCAAGTGCCATTTGCAATCCACCAGCACATGCTTCGTATTCTGCAATATTATTTGTATTTTTGAATTTCAGCTTTACGGCCATCGGGTATTGCTTGCCACTTGGTGAGATAACCACTGCTCCTATACCACTGCCATGCATATTGACTGCTCCATCAAAATACATTTTCCACACATCTTCCTGTTCTTCGCCTTCCTCAAGGGACATTACCTCTCCATTCGAAACTCGTAATCGACAGGCCATCCATCCTCAAGAGGATTCTTCGCTAAATGGTCAGCAATCACACTTCCTTTGATGGACTTCTGGGTCACGTATTTGATGTCAAATTCTAACAATATCACTTGCCACTTCGAAACCCTTAAGGAGATATAAGGACTTTCGAAGATATACTTCAAAGGATCCATTCGAGAAATTAGCCAAGTGGTGTGATATAACATGTATTGTCTGAGTTTTCTGGAGGCCCATACTAGTGCACAACAAGTCTTCTCGATTGCCATATAACGACCCTCACAGGCGTTAAACTTCTTGCTCAGATAATAAATTGCCTGCTCCTTCCTGCCATATTCATCATGTTGCCCTAGCATTGCCCCCATTGAGGTTGGCAATATGGTGAGATAGAGTAATAATGGACGACCTCGGGTAGGTGGTACCAACACTGGCGGATTCAGTAGATATGCCTTTATCTTATCAAAGGCTTCTTGACATACCATCATCCCATCTTCCTGGATTATTCTTCCTGAGGAGTTTGAAGATTGGTTCACATGTGCTAGTCAGATTTGCAATGAAGCGCGCAATATAGTTCAATCTTCCAAGGAAACCCCTTACTTCACGCTCGTTCTTAGGTGCTGGCATGTCACGTATTGCTTCAACCTTGTTAGGGTCCACCTTTATTCCTTTTCTACTTACAACAAAGCCAAGTAAGTTCCCTACGGATGCACCGAAAGTACATTTTGCAGGGTTGAGGTGCAACTTGTACTTCCTTAGTCGCTCGAACAACTTTCTCAAAACTGCCACATGGCTTTCTCCTTCCTTCGACTTGGCCACTATATCATCGACGTATACCTCTACCTCCTTATGCATCATATCATGGAACAATGCCACCATAGCACGTTGGTAAGTGGCCCCATCGTTCTTTAATCCGAAAGGCATAACTTTGTAACAAAAAGTTCCCCAAGGAGTGATAAAAGTTGTCTTTTCTTTATCTTCATTGTCCATGAGGATCTGATTGTACCCAGAATACCCGGCCCATGAAAGAAAACCTGTGACTTCTCGGCTGTATCTGCCTACAAGGACATCAATATGAGATAGGGGGAAATCATCCTTTGACTGGCTTTATTCAGGTCTCAGAGTCCACGCACATTCTCGACCCCCTTCCATCCTTCTTTGGTACCAAACAATATTAGCTACCCATTCCGGGTGTCTAGCTACTTCCAGAAAGCCAGCCTCCAACTACTTGGTCACTTCTTCCTTGATCTTCAGCGACATCTCAGGATGCATTCTCCTTAATTTTTTCTTCTTTGGAGCCACATCTGGGTATAAGGGAATTTTATGCGTTGCTATCTCAGGATCTAAACCTGGCATATCTCTGTAGGACCATGCAAAAACATCCAGATATTCTTTGAATAGTGCAACCATTTCTTCTCGCTCTGGGTTATCCACTATTTTCAACTCCTTCTTATCTTCCTCCGTTCCCATATTGATCATTTCTGCAACCTCATCATTCGATCTAATCCCTTCCTCCTCGACCGCTTCACCACTTTTATGAATTCTTCAATGTCTTCTTCCTCCTCATCGGATTCAAGATTGTATTCATCAGCGTCATGAGGGAATCAATAAATGAGCTTTCAAAGTTCCTCTCCTTAGGTAAATCTTTAGTGGTAGAAGTATTCCCGGAAGAAAAAGTCAGAATAGGAGAAGTATAGGCAAGGGTTTTATTTATGACAGAAAAGCTTAAACAAAATAAATGAAAGAGAGAAAATAAATGATGGAATCAAAAGGAAAACACTGCATAAAGTGTTACATTCTCATTCATGTCTCAAAGAAAGTAAACATCAGTTCATAATTAGTACAATAAGATAATTACTTCATGGAAATAACATCAACAAATGGTTCAGATCGCCAATTGTTGAGAACTTCATCTACTTCGGAGTTTAAGTTTCTTCCTTCCTCGTGCATACGGCAGCCATCCTGGTCCGAGATCCGGTATCGTGAACTCGGGTTTGATTAGTGTCACCTTTCCTAGGTCGCGCAATAGTTCCCGAATCCTCGAAGGATATGACTCAGAAAGCATCCTAGAATCTCATTAGTAAACCCAAAATTTTTGTGTATGTATATGTATGCATGTGAAAGTTAACATCCTCTATTTGATCGCGAAAGTACTATCGTGAAGACTGTCGATATACCAATAGCAAGAAAACTCATCCCGCAATCAAATCTAGCGGTATGGTTCCCTCTAGTTTGAATGCAGTTGGTGTCAAGCCCAAGGAGAATCTACTCCTCGATGGGCCACACCCGCACTTTAGCTACATCCTTATTTTTACACAGAAAAACACGCCATTTTTAGGGTAAAAATATAGTTGATGACGTATCTAGGGAGAATGCACTCCTCGATAGATATCATCTAAAAAAATGCTCACAGATACTGGATGAAAACTTCCACTTCATTATAAATATTTCGATACAAATCATGGGTCTTTGATCAAAAAAGTACATTGATGGTTTCCATCCTTCTCCAAGGTCCACAAGGTTCTATGTTAAGAGCCTCATCTTCTTTTTTTCTGAACCCTCCGACAAGTTTCCCAAAATGATTGAAGAACCTTGTCACCTTCGGTGGAAGTTGAAGGAAATGGTTCACACGCATGTGGATGGATGCCTCTTCAAACCGCTCCACCACCTGGGAAGTGTGATATTGGAGCTCATCCATCACGCCCTCGTATATTCTCTTCCATGCTTCCTTTTCATTCATTATATCTTTCACCACCAATTTCCATCCCTTTACCCATTCTCGCGTGACGGTGAGCTTCAACCCTCTCGCAGTCTTTTACCTTGTTTCGAG
>JAUPTC010000017.1:763052-899404 GCA_030762895.1 Sophora flavescens
TGCTTATTAATCCGACCTAACCAAGACCAAATTAAGGGCCTCTGAATAAGCTTTCACCAGCAAGGGTATCCTTATGCCTGGATGGGCTTAAGAAGAATGAATTAGTCCCACATTCAGTGAAGAGGACATCATTAGTTTAGATCTGTGCCAAGGAAAACTAGAAACCCAATTAATCTATGATTTTGGCAGAATTTGACAATTCTTGTGATCCACGAAATTGTGGAGTCTCTTCCTGCTCTTTCCGGGGGACGGCCAAGATCAACACAAGTGAGATACTCCACATGGCTCTAGTTGTGCACTGCTGGGTATGAGAATTCGGGATTAATAGAAGAAAAGTCAAAAATTAACAATGTTTAGCAATTAAGCCCAGGCCAAATTATGCAAGCAAAAGCAATGATTGTAAAGTTGTCTAATTTCCATCTCTCGAGGCTTATACGGCTGTAGACTGCTATTATTGCTTTTTAATTAGTCATTCCCTAAACGAAATTAAGGGCACCTCTAAATAAAGCTTTCCAATAAGGTATATTATGCATAGTGGGCTTAAAGATGAGTAAGTTAGGGCCCATTTAAATACAGGAACATCAGGGACTGCTCGTCCGCTCCAGCCCGCAGAACTCGACCCACTTTAGCCTTGATTTTGGCATAATTTGACAATTCTTGTGGCTTGAAATTGTAGGTCTCTTCCTTATCTTTCTAGGGACTGCAAGATCACCAAAATCCGATATCTGTAGCTCAAGTTATGCTCGCACAAGGCAACAAGGTCAAGATGAGTGAATAATCCGAAAATTAACAATGTTTAGCTATGAAGCCCAATAATGTAAAAGCAAAAACAATAATTGTAAAAGTTGTCTAATTTTCGTCTCTCTCTGGCTTGTGCGACTGTAAACTGCTATTTAGGCTTATTAATCATGACCTAACCTTAGACCAAATTAAGGGCCTCTTAATAAGCTTTCCAACAGGGTATCATATGTCTTAATTAGGCTTAAGAAGAGTAAGTTAGGCCCATTTAAGTGAAGGAACATCATGAACCGTGCATTGATCCGTGCCAGAGAACTCGGAACCCAATTTATCCTTGATTTTGGTCTAATTTGACAATTCTTGTGAATCCTGAAATTGTCAGTCTCTTCCTTATCTTTCTTGGGACAGCAAGATCACCAAAATCCGATATCTGTAGCTCTAGTTATGCTCTGCACAAGGCAACAAGGTCAGGATGTGTGAAAAATCTGAAAATTAACAATGTTTAGCAATTAAGCCCAATTAAGCCCAATAATGTAAAAGCAAAAACAATGATTGTAAAAGTTGTCTAATTCCAATCTCTATCGGGCTTATGCGGCTGTAAACTGCTATTATTGATTTTTAATCCCGATCTAACAATAGACCAAATTAAGGGCCTCTGAATAAGCTTTCCAACAAGGAATCATATGCCTTAATTAGGCTTAAGAAGAGTAAGTTAGGCCCATTTAAGTGAGGGAACATCATGGACTGCAAACTAATCCATGCCAGAGAACTCGGGACCCAATTTAGCCATGATTTTGGCCTAATTTGAAAATTCTTTTGACACCTGAAATTGTAGGTCTCTTCCTTATCTTTCTAGGGACATCAAGATCACCAAAATCCTATATTTGTAGCACTAGTTATGCATTGCGCAAGGCAACAAGGTCAGGAAGAGTGAAAAATCCGAAAATTAACAATGTTTAGCAATTAAGCCCAATAATGTAAAATAAAAAACAACGATCGTAAAAGTTGTCTAATTTCGTCTCTCTCTGGCTTGTACGACTGTAAACTCCTATTTATGCTTATTAATCCTGACCTAACCCATGACCAAATTAAGGGCCTCTGAATAAGATTTCCAACAAGGTATCATATGCCTTAATTGGGCTTAAGATGAGTAAGTTAGGCGCATTTAAGTGAAGGAACATCATGGAATGTGCACTGATCCGTGCCCAAGAACCCGGGACCCAATTTAGCCTTGATTTTGGCATAATTTGACAATTCTTGTGAAAACTGAAATTGTAGGTCTCTTCCTTATCTTTCTAGGGACAGCAAGATCACCAAAATCCGATATGTGTAGCTCAAGTTATGCTCTGCATAAGGCAACAAGGTCAAGATGAGTGAAAAATCCGAAAATTAACAATGTTTAGCTATGAAGCCCAATAATGTAAAATCAAAAACAATGATTGTAAAAGTTGTCTAATTTCTGTCTCTCTATGGCTTGTGCGACTGTAAACTGCTATTTAGGCTTATTAATTCTGACCTAACCTTAGACCAAATTAAGGGCCTCTGAATAAGCTTTCCAACAGGGTATCATATGTCTTAATTGGGCTTAAGAAGAGTAAGTTAGGCCCATTTAAGTGAAGGAACATCATGAACCGTGCGCGTGCAGAGAACTCGGAACCCAATTTATCCATGATTTTGGCCTAATTTGATAATTCTTTAAAATCCTGAAATTGTCAGACTCTTCCTTATCTTTCTAGGGACTGCAAGATCACCAAAATCCGATATTTGTAGCTCTAGTTATGCTCTGCACAAGGCAACAAGGTCAGGATGTGTGAAAAATCCAAAAATTAACAATGTTTAGCAATTAAGCCCAATAATGTAAAAGCAAAACAATGATTGGAAAAGTTGTCTAATTCCAATCTCTATCGGGCTTATGCGGCTGTAAACTGCTATTATTGCTTTTTAATACCGATCTAACCGTTGACCAAATTAAGGGCCTCTGAATAAGCTTTCCAACAAGGTATCATATGCCTTAATTGGGCTTAAGATGAGTAAGTTAGGCCCATTTAAATGAAGGAACATCATGGACTGCGCACTGATCCCTGCCAGAGAACTCGGGACCCAATTTAGCCTTGATTTTGGCCTAAAATGACAATTGTTTTGATACCTGAAATTGTAGGTCTCTTCCTTATCTTTCTAGGGACAACAAGATCACCAAAATTCGATATCTGTAGCTCTAGTTATGCACTGCACAAGGCAACAAGGTCAGGATAGGTGAAAAATCTGAAAGTTAACAATGTTTAGCAATTAATGCCAATAAGCCCAATAATGTAATAGCAAAAACAATGATTGTAAAAGTTGTCTAATTTCTGTCTCTCTCGGCTTGTGCGGCTGTAAACTGCTATTTATGCTTTTTAATCTGACCTAACCTAGACCAAATTAAGGGCCTCTGAATAAGCTTTCCAACAATGAATCATATGCCTTAATTAGGCTTAAGAAAAAAAAAAAAGCCCATTTAAGTGAAGGAACATCATGAACCGTGCATTGATCCGTGCCAGAGAACTCAGAACCCAATTTATCCTTGATTTTGTCCTAATTTGACAATTCTTGTGAATCCTGAAATTGTCAGTCTCTTCCTTATCTTTCTAGGGACAGCAAGATCACCAAAATCCGATATCTGTAGCTCTAGTTATGCTCTGCACAAGGCAACAAGGTCAAGATGTGTGAAAAATCCGAAAATTAACAATGTTTAGCAATTAAGCCCAATTAAGCCCAATAATGTAAAAGCAAAAACAATGATTGTAAAAGTTGTCTAATTCCAATCTCTATCGGGCTTATGCGGCTGTAAACTGCTATTATTGCTTTTTAATCCCGATCTAACCCTAGACCAAATTAAGGGCCTCTGAACAAGCTTTCCAACAAGGTATCATATGCCTTAATTGGGCTTAAGATGAGTAAGTTAGGCCCATTTAAATGAAGGAACATCATGGTGCATCGCCACTCTGCCCAGAGAACTCGGGACCCAGTTTAGCCTTGATTTTGGCCTAAAATGACAATTCTTTTGAAACTGAAATTGTAGGTCTCTACCTTATCTTTCTAGGGACAACAAGATCACCAAAATCCGATATTTGTAGCTCTAGTTATGCACTGCACAAGGCAACAAGGTCAGGATGGGTGAAAAACCTGGAAATTAACAATGTTTAGCAATTAAGCCCAATAATGTAATAGCAAAAACAATGATTGTAAAAGTTGTCTAATTTCTGTCTCTCTCTGGTTTGGGCGGCTGTAAACTGCTATTTATGCTTTTTAATCCTGACCTAACCCTAGACCAAATTAAGGGCCTCTGAATAAGCTTTCCAACAAGGTATCATATGCCTTAATTAGGCTTAAGAAGAGTAAGTTAGGCCCATTTAAGTGAAGGAACATCATGAACCGTGCATTGATCCATGCCAGAAAACTCGGAACCCAATTTATCCTTGATTTTGCCCTAATTTGACAATTCTTGTGAATCCTGAAATTGTCAGACTCTTCCTTATCTTTCTAGTGACAGCAAGATCACCAAAATCCGATATATGTAGCTCTAGTTATGCTCTGCACAAGGCAACAAGGTCAGGATGTGTGAAAAATCCGAAAATTAACAATGTTTAGCAATTAAGCCCAATGGAATAATGTAAAAGAAAAAACAATGATTGTAAAAGTTGTCTAATTTCCATCTCTCTCGGGCTTATGCGGCTGTAAACTGCTATTATTGCTTTTTAATCCCGATCTAACCCTAGACCAAATTAAGGGCCTCTAAATAAGCTTTCCAACAAGGTATCATATGCCTTAATGGGGCTTAAGATGAGTAGGTTAGGCCCATTTAATTGAGGGAACATCATGGATGCATTGATCCCACCGCCCGAGAACTCGGGACCCAATTTAGCCTTGATTTTGGCCTAAAATGACAATTCTTTTGAAACCTCGAAATTGTAGGTCTCTTCCTTATCTTTCTCGGGACAACAAGATCACCAAAATCCGATATCTCGTAGCTCTAGTTATGCCACTGCACAAGGCAACAAGGTCGGGATGAGTGAAAAATCTGAAAATTAACAATGTTTATCCCAATTAAGCCCAATAATGTAATAGCAAAAACAATGATTGTAAAAGTTGTCTAATTTCTGTCTCTCTCTGGTTTGTGCTGCTGTAAACTGCTATTTATGCTTATTAATCATGACCTAACCCAAGACCAAATTAAGGGCCTCTGAATGAGCTTTCCAAGAAGGTATCATAAGCCTTAATTGGGCTTAAGATGAGTAGGTTAGGCGCATTTAAGTGAAGGAACTTCATGTACTGCGCACTGATCCGTGCCAGAGAACTCGGGACCCAATTTAGCCTTGATTTTGGCCTAATTTGAAAATTCTTTTGAAACCTGAAATTGTAGGTCTCTTCCTTATCTTTCTAGGGACATCAAGATCACCAAAATCCTATATTTGTAGCACTAGTAATGCATTGCGCAAGGCGACAAGGTCAGGAAGACTGAAAAATCCGAAAATTAACATTGTTTAGCAATTAAGCCCAATTAAGCCCAATAATGTAAAATCAAAAACAATGATTGTAAAAGTTGTCTAATTTCCATCTCTCTCTGGCTTGTACTGTAAACTGCTTTTATGCTTATTAATCTGGCCTAACCTCCGACCAAATTAGGGGCCTCTCGAATAAGCATTCCCACAAGGTATCATATTCCTTAATTGGGCTTAAGATGAGTAAGTTAGGCGCATTTAAGTGAAGGAACATCATGGGACTGCGCATTGATCCGCGCCAGAGAACTCGGGACCCAATTTAGCCTTGATTTTGGCATAATTTGACAATTCTTGTGAAAACTGAAATTGTAGGTCTCTTCCTTATCTTTCTAGGGACAGCAAGATCACCAAAATCCGATATCTGTAGCTCAAGTTATGCTACGCATAAGGCAACAAGGTCAAGATGAGTGAAAAATCCGAAAATTAACAATGTTTAGCTATGAAGCCCAATAATGTAAAAGCAAAAACAGTGATTGTAAAAGTTGTCTAATTTTCGTCTCTCTCTGGCTTGTGCGACTGTAAACTGCTATTTAGGCTTATTAATCCTGACCTAACCTTAGAGAAAATTAAGGGCCTCTGAATAAGCTTTCCAACAGGGTATCATATGTCTTAATTGGGCTTAAGAAGAGTAAGTTAGGCCCATTTAAGTGAAGGAACATCATGAACCGTGCATTGATCTGTGCCAGAGAACTCGGGACCCAATTTACCTTTGATTTTGGCCTAATTTGACAATTCTTGTAAATCCTGAAATTGTCAGTCTCTTCCTTATCTTTCTAGGGACAGCAAGATCACCAAAATCCGATATCTGTAGCTCTAGTTATGCTCTGCACCAGGCAACAAGGTCAGGATGTGTGAAAAATCCGAAAATTAACATTGTTTCGCAATTAAGCCCAATTAAGCCCAATAATGTAAAAGCAAAAACAATGATTGTAAAAGTTGTCTAATTTCCATCTCTCTCGGGCTTATGCGGCTGTAAACTGCTATTATTGCTTTTAAATCCCGATCTAACCCTAGACCTAATTAAGGGCCTCTGAATAAGCTTTCCAACAAGGTATCATATGCCTTAATTGGGCTTAAGATGAGTAAGTTAGGCCCATTGAAATGAAGGAACATCATGGATCATCACCGATCCCCCGCAGAGAACTCGGGACCCAATTTAACCTTGATTTCGCCTAAAATGACAATTCTTTAGAAACATGAAATTGTAGGTCTCTTCCTTATCTTTCTAGGGACAACAAGATCAAAAAACACAATCCCCTTTTTTCCAAAAAAAAAAAAAAGAGAGGTGAAAAATCTCAAAATGAACAATGTTTAGAAATTAAGCCCAATGAAATTTAATAGCAAAAACAATGATTGTAAAAGTTGTCTACATCTCTCTGCTTGTGCTGCTGTAAAGTGCTATTTATGCTTATTAATCATGACCTAACCCAAGACCAAATTAAGGGATCATAACAACAAGGTTTCATTGGCCTTAATTTGAAAATTCTTTTTAGCCTTATTTTGGCCTAATTTGAAAATTCTTTTGAAACCTGAAATTGTAGGTCTCTTCCTTATCTTTCTAGGGACATCAAGATCACCAAAATCCTATATTTGTAGCACTAGTTATGCATTGCGCAAGGCAACAAGGTCAGGAAGAGTGAAAAATCCGAAAATTAACAATGTTTAGCAATTAAGCCCAATTAAGCCCAATAATGTAAAATCAAAAACAATGATTGTAAAAGTTGTCTAATTTCCATCTCTCTCTGGCTTGTGCTGCTGTAAATTGCTTTTTATGCTTATTAATCCTGACCTAACCCATGACCAAATTAAGGGCCTCTGAATAAGCTTTCCAACAAGGCATCATATGTCTTAATTGGGCTTAAGATGAGTAAGTTAGGCGCATTTAAGTGAAGGAACATCATGGATTGTGCACTGATCCGAGCCAGAGAACTCAGGACCCAATTTAGCCTTGATTTTGGCATAATTTGATAATTCTTGTGAAAACTGAAATTGTAGGTCTTTTGCTTATCTCTATAGGGACAACAATATCACCAAAATCCGATATCTGTAGCTCAAGTTATGCTCTGCATAAGGCAACAAGGTCAAGATGAGTGAAAAATCCTAAAATTAACAATGTTTAGCTATGAAGCCCAATAATGTAAAAGCGAAAACAATGATTGTAAAAGTTGTCAACTTTTTGTCTCTCTCTGGCTTGTGCGACTGTAAACTGCTATTTAGGCTTGTTAATCCTGACCTAACCTTAGACCAAATTAAGGGCCTCTGAATTAGCTTTCCAACAGGGTATCATACGTCTTAATTGGGCTTAATAAGAGTAAGTTAGGCCCATTTAAGTGAAAGAACATCAAGAACCGTGCATTGATCCGTGCCAGAGAACTCGGAACCCAATTTATCCATGATTTTGGCCTAATTTGACAATTCTTGTGAATCCTGAAATTGTCAGTCTCTTCCTTATCTTTCTAGGGACTACAAGATCACCAAAATCCGGTATTTGTAGCTCAAGTTATGCTCTGCACAAGGCAACAAGGTCAGGATGTGTGAAAAATCCAAAAATTTACAATGTTTAGCAATTAAGCCCAATTAAACCCAATAATGTAAAAGCAAAAACAATGATTGTAAAAGTTGTCTAATTTCCATCTCTCTCAGGCTTATGCGGCTGTAAACCGCTATTATTGCTTCTTAATCCCGATCTAATCCTAGACCAAATTAAGGGCCTCTGAATAAGCTTTCCAACAAGGTATCATATGCCTTAATTGGGTTTAAGATGAGTAAGTTAGGCCCATTTAAATGAAGGAACATCATGGACTGCGCACTCATCCCTGCCAGAGAACTCGGGACCCAATTTAGCCTTGATTTTGGCCTAAAATGACAAATCTTTTGAAACCTGAAATTGTAGGTCTCTTCCTTATCTTTCTAGGCACAGCAAGATCACCAAAATCCGATATCTGTAGCTCTAGTTATGCACTGCACAAGGCAACAAGGTCAGGATGAGTGAAAAATCGGAAAATTAACAATGTTTAGCAATTAAGCCCAATTAAGTCCAACAATGTAATAGCAAAAACACTGATTGTAAAAGTTTTCTAATTTCTGTCTCTCTCTGGCTTGTGCGGCTGTAAACTGCTATTTATGCTTATTAATCATGACCTAACCCAAGACCAAATTAAGGGCCTCTGAATAAGCTTTCCAACAAGGAATCATATGCCTTAATTAGGCTTAAGAAGAGTAAGTTAGGCCCATTTAAGTGAAGGAACATCATGGACTGCGCACTGATCCGTGCCAGAGAACTCGGGACCCAATTTAGCTTTGATTTTGGCCTAATTTGACAATTCTTGTGAAACCTGAAATTGTAGGTCTCTTCCTTATCTTTCTAGGGACTGCAAGATCACCAAAATCCGATATCTGTAACTCTAGTTATGCTCTGCGCATGGCAACAAGGTCAGGATGAGTGAAAAATACGAAAATTAACAATGTTTAGCATTTAAGCCCAATAATGTAAAATCAAAAACAATGATTGTAAAAGTTGTCTAATTTCCATCTCTCTCTAGCTCGTGCTGCTGTGAACTGCTTTTTAGGCTTATTAATCCTGACCTATCCTTAGACGAAATTAAGTGCCTCTGAATAAGCTTTCCAACAAGGTATCATATGCCTTAATTGGGTTTAAGATGAGTAAGTTAGGCGCATTTAAGAGAAGGAACATCATGGACTGTGCACTGAACCGTGCAAGAGAACTCGGGACCCAATTTAGCATTGATTTTGGCATAATTTGACAATTCTTGTGAAAACTGAATTTGTGGGTCTCCTCCTTATCTTTCTAGGGACAGCAAGATCACCAAAATCCGATATCTGTAGCTCAAGTAATGCTCTGCATAAGGCAACAAGGTCAAGATGAGTGAAAAATCCGAAAATTAACAATGTTTAGCTATGAAGCCCAATAATGTAAAAGCAAAAACAATGATTGTAACAGTTGTCTAATTTTCGTCTCTCTATGGCTTGTGCGACTGTAAACTGCAATTTAGGCTTATTAATCCTGACCTAACCTTAGACCAAATTAAGGGCCTCTGAATAAGCTTTCCAACAGGGTATCATATGTCTTAATTGGGCTTAAGAAGAGTAAGTTAGGCCCATTTAAGTGAAGGAACATCATGAACCGTGCATTGATCCGTACCAGAGAACTCGGAACCCAATTTATCCTTGATTTTGGCCTAATTTGACAATTTTTGTGAATCCTGAAATTGTAGGTCTCTTCCTTATCTTTCTAGGGACAGCAAGATCACCAAAATCCGATATCTGTAGCTCTAGTTATGCACTGCGCAAGGCAACAAGGTCAGGATGAGTGAATAATCTGAAAATTAACAATTTTAGCAATTAAGCCCAATAATGTAAAAGCAAAAAAATGATTGTAAAAGTTGTCTAATTTCCATCCCTCTCTGGCTTGTGCGGCTGTAAACTGTTATTTATGCTTATTAATCCTGACATAACCCAAGACCAAATTAAGGGCCTCTGAATGAGCTTTCCAATAAGGTATCATATGCCTTAATTGGGCTTAAGATGAGTAAGTTAGGCCCATTTAAGTGAAGGAACATCATGGACTACGCACTGACTCGCGCCACAGAACACGGGACCCAATTTAGCCGTGATTTTGGCCTAATTTGACAATTCTTGTGAAACCTGAAATTGTAGGTCTCTTCCTTATCTTTCTATGGACAGCAACATCACCAAAATCCGATATCTGTAGCTCTAGTTATGCTCTACGCAAGGCAACAAGGTCATGATGAGTGCAAAATCCGAAAATTAACAATATTTAGCAATTAAGCCCAATTAAGCCCAATAATGTAAAGCAAAAACAATGATTGTAAAAGTTGTCTAATTTCCGTCTCTCTCTGGCTTGTGCGGCTGTAAACTGCTATTTATGCTTATTAATCCTGACCTAACCCAAGAACAAATTAAGGGCCTCTGAACAAGCTTTCCAACAAGGTTTCATATGCCTTAATTGGGCTTAAGATGAGTAAGTTATGCCCATTTAAGTGAAGGAACATCATAGACTGCACACTGATCCACACCATAGAACTCTGGACCCAATTTAGCCTTGATTTTGGCCTAATTTGACAACTCTTGTGAAACTTGAAATAGTAGGACTCTTCCTTATCTTTCTAGGGACAGTAAGATCATCAAAATCCTATATCTGTTGCTCTAGTTATGCTCTGCGCAAGGCAACAAGGTCAGGATGAGTGAAAAATCCAAAAATTAACAATGTTTAGCAATTAAGCCCAAGAATATAAAAGCAAAAACAATGATTGTAAAAGTTATCTAACTTCCGTCTCTCTCTGGCTTGTGCGGCTGTAAACTGCTATTTATGCTTATTAATCCTGACCTAACCCTAGATCAAATTAAGGGCTTCTGAATAAGCTTTCGAACAAGGTATCATATGCCCTAATTGGGCTTAAGATGAGTGAGTTATGCCCATTTAAGTGAAGGTACATCATGGACTGCGCAATGACCCGCACGAGAGAACTCGAGAACCAATTTAGCCTTGTTTTTAGCCAAATTTGACAACTCTTGTGAATCCTGAAATTGTAGGTCTCTTCCTTATCTTTCTAGGGACAGCAAGATCACCAAAATCCGATATCTGTAGCTCTAGTTATGCTCTGCACAAGGCAACAAGGTCAGGATGAGTGAAAAATCCGAAAATTAACAATGTTTATCAATTAAGCCCAATAATGTAAAAGAAAAAACAATGATTGTAAAAGTTGTCTAATTTCCGTCTCTCTCTGTCTTGTGTGGCTGTAAACTGGTATTTATGCTAATAAATCATGACCTAACCCTAGACCAAATTAAGGACCTCTGAATAAGCTTTCCAACAAGGTATTATATGACTTAATTGGGCATAAGATGAGTAAGTTAGGCCCATTTAAGTGAAGGAGCATCATGGACTGCGCACTGATCCGCGCCAGAGAACTCGGGAATCGATTTAGCCTTGATTTTGGCCTAATTTGACAATTCTGGTAAAACCTTAAATTTTAGGTCTCTTCCTTATCTTTCTAGAGACAGCAAGATCACCAAAATCCGATATCTGTAGTTGAAGTTATGCTCTGCGCAAGGCAACAAGGTCAGGATGAGTGAAAAATCCGAAAATTAACGATGTTTAGCAATTATGCCCAATTAAGACCAATAATGTAAAAGGAAAAACAAAGATTGTAAAAGTTGTCTAATTTATGTCTCTCTCTGTCTTGGGCTGCTGTAAACTGCTATTTATGCTTATTAATCCTGACCTAACCCTAGACAAAATTAACGGCCAAAGAATAAGCTTTCCAACAAGGTATCATATGCCTTAATTGGGCTTTAGATGAGTAAGTTAGGCCCATTTAAGTGAAGGAACATCATGGACTGCGCACTGATCCGTGCCAGAGAACTCGGGACCCAATTTAGCCTTGATTTTGGCCTAATTTGACAATTCTTGAGGTACGAGAAATTGTAGGTCTCTTCCTTATCTTTCTAGGGACGGCAAGATCACCAAAATCCGATATCTGTAGCTCGAGTTATGCTGATCGCAAGGCAACAAGGTCAGGATGAGTGAAAAATCCGAAAATTAACAATGTTTAGCAACTAAGCCCAATTAAGCCTAACATTGTAAAAGCAAAAACAATGATTGTCAAAGCTGTCTAATTTCCGTCTCTCTCTAGCTTGTGCGGCAGTAAACTGCTATTTATGCTTATTAATCATGACCTAACCCTAGACAAAATTAAGGGCCTCTGAATAAGCTTTCGAAAAAGGTATTGTATGCCTTAATTGGGCATAAGATGAGTAAGTTAGGCCCATTTAAGTGAAGGAGAATCATGGACTGCGCACTAATCCACGCCAGAGAACTCGGAACCCAATTTAGCCTTGATGTTGGCCTAATTTGACAATTCTGGTGAAACCTGAAATTTTAGGTCTTTTCCTTATCTTTCTAGAGATAACAAGATCACAAAAATCCGATATCTGTAGCTCACGTTATGCTCATCGCAAGGCAACAAGGTCAGGATGAGTGAAAAATCCGAAAATAAACAATGTTTAGAAATTAAGCCCAATTAAGCCCAATAATGTAAAAGCAAAAACAATGATTGTAAAAGTTGTCTAATTTCCGCCTCTCTCTGGCTTGTACGATTGTAAACTGCTATTTATGCTTATTTATCCTGACCTAACCCTAGATCAAATTAAGGGCCTCTGAATAAGCTTTCCAACAAGGTATCATATGCCTTAATTGGGCTTAAGAAGAGTAAGTTAGGCCTATTTAAGTGATGGAACATCATGGACCGCGTACTGATCCACGCCAGAGAACTCCGGACCCAATTTAGCATTGATTTTGGCCTAATTTGACAATTCTTATTACCTGAAATTGTAGGTCTCTTCCTTATCTTTCTAGGGACAGCAAGATCACCAAAATCCGATATCTGTAGTTCAAGTTATGCTCTGTGCAAGGCAACAAGGCCAGGATGAGTGAAAATCCGAAAATTAACAATGTTTAGCAATTAAGCCCAATAATGTAAAAGCAAAAACAATGATTGTAAAAGTTGTCTAATTTCCGTCTCTCTCTAGCTTGTATGGCTGTAAACTGCTATTTATGCTTACCAATCCTGACCTAACAATAGACGAAATTAAGGGCCTCTGAATAAGCCTTTCAACATGGTATCCAATGCCTTAATTGGGCTTAAGATGAGTAAGTTACGCTCATTTAAGTGAAGGAACATCATGGATTACGCACTGATCCGTGCCAGAGAACTCGGGACCCAATTTAGCCTTGATTTTGGCCTATTTTGACAATTCTGGTGAAACATGAAATTTTAGGTTTCTTCCTTATCTTTCTAGAGACAGCAAGATCACCAAAATTCGATATCTGTAGCTCAAGTTATGCTCATCGCAAGGCAACAAGTTCAGGATGAGTGAAAAATCTGAAAATAAACAATGTTCAGAAATTAAGCCTAATTAGGCCCAATATTGTAAATGCAAAAACAATGATTGTAAAAGTTGTCTAATTTCCGTCTCTCTGGCTTGTGCGGCTGTATACTGCTATTTATACTTATTAATCCTGACCTAACCCTAGACAAAATTGAGGGCCTCTGAATAAGCTTTCCAACAAGGTATCATATGCCTTAATTGGGCTTAAGATGAGTGAGTTAGGCCCATTTAAGTGAAGGAACATCATGGACCGCGTACTGAACCGCGCCAGAGAACTCCTGACCTAATTTAGCCTTGATTTTGGCCTAATTTGAAAATTCTTGTTAAACCTGAAATTGTAGGTCACTTCCTTATCTTTCTAGGGACAGCAAGATTACCAAAATCCGATATCTGTAGTTCAAGTTATACTCTGCGCAAGGCAACAAGGTCAGGATGAGTGAAAAATCCGAAAATTAACAATGTTTAGCAATTATGCCCAATTAAGCCCAATAATGTAAAAGCAAAAACAAATATTGTAAAAGTTGTCTAATTTTTGTCTCTCTCTGTCTTGGGCGGCTGTAAACTACAATTTATGCTTATTAATCCTGACCTAACCCTAGACAAAATTAAGGGCCTCTGAATAAGCTTTCCAACAAGGTATCATATGCCTTAATTGGGCTTTAGATGAGTAAGTTAGGCCCATTTAAGTTAAGGTACATCATGGACTGCACACTGATCCGCCCCAGAGAACTTGGGACCCAATTTAGCCCTGATTTTGGCCTAATTTGACAATTCTGGTGAAACCTGAAATTTTAGGTCTCTTCCTTATCTTTTTAGAGACAGCAGGATAACCAAAATCCTTTATCTGTAGCTCACGTTATGCTCATCGCAAGGCAACAAGGTCAGGATGAGTGAAAAATCCGAAAATAAACAATGTTTAGAAATTAAGCCCAATTAAGCCCAATAATGTAAAAGCAAAAACAATGATTGTAAAAGTTGTCTAATTTTCGTCTCTCTCTAGCTTGTATGGCTGTAAACTGCTATTTATGCTAATTAATCCTGACCTAACCCTAGGCCAAATTAAGGGCCTCTGAATAAGCTTTCCAACAAGGTATCATATGACTTAATTGGGCTTAAGAAGAGTAAGTTAGGCCCATTTAAGTGAAGGAACATCATGGACCGCGTACTGATCCGCTCCAGAGAACTCCGGACCCAATTTAGCCATGATTTTGGCCTAATTTGACAATTCTTGTTCACCTGAAATTGTAGGTCTCTTCCTTATCTTTCTAGGGACAGCAAGATCACCAAAATCTGATATCTGTAGTTCAAGTTATGCTCTGCGTAAGGCAATAAGGTCAGGATGAGTGAAAAATCCGAAAATTAACAATGTTTAGCAATTAAGCCCAATAATGTAAAAGCAAAAACACTGATTGTAAAAGTTGTCTAATTTCCGTCTCTCTCTTGCTTGTGTGGCTGTAAACTGCTATTTATGCTTACTAATCCTGACCTAACAATAGTCGAAATTAAGGGCCTCTGAATAAGCTTTCCAACAAGGTATCATATGCCTTAATTGGGCTTAAGATGGGTAAGTAAGGCCCATTTCAGTGAAGGAACATCATGGACTGCGCATTGATCCGCGCCAGAGAACTCGGGACCTAATCTGACAATTCTTGTGAAACCTGAAATTGAAGGTCTCTTCGTTATCTTTCTAGGGACAGCAAGATCACCGAAATCCGATATCTGTAGCTCTAGTTATGCTCTGCGCAAGGCAACAAGGTCAGGATGAGTGAAAAACCCGAAAATTAACAATGTTTAGCAATTGAACCCAATTATGCCCAATAATGTAAAAGCAGAAACAATGATTGTAAAAGTTGTGTAACTTCCGTCTCTCTCTATCTTGTACGGCTGTAAACTACTATTTATGCTCATTAATCCTGACCTAGCCCTAGACGAAATTAAGGGCCTCTGAATAAGCATTCCAACAAGGTATCCAATGCCTTAATTGGGCTTAAGATGAGTAAGTTAGGCCCATTTAAGTGAAGGAACATCATGGACTGCGCACTGATCCGTGCCAGGGAACACGGGACCCAATTTAGCCTTTATTTTGGCCTAATTTGACAATTCTTGTGAAACCTGAAATTGTAGGAATCTTCCTTATCATTCTAGGGACAGCAAGATCACCAAAATCCGATATATGTAGCTCAAGTTATGCTGATCGCAAGGCAACAAGGTCAGGATGAGTGAAAAATCCAAAAATTAACAATGTTTAGCAATTAAGCACAATTAAGCCCAATAGTGTAAAAGAAAAAACAATGATTGTAAAAGTTGTCTAATTTCCGTCTCTCTCATGCTTGTACGACTGTAAACTGCTATTTTTGCTAATTAATCCTGACCTAACCCTAGACCAAATTAAGGGCCTCTGAATAAGCTTTCCAACAAGGAATCATATGCCTTAATTGGGCATAAGATGAGTAAGTTAGGCCCATTTAAGTGAAGGAACATCATGGATCATGGCACTGATCCAAGCCATAGAACTCTGGACCTAATTTAGCCTTGATTTTGGCCTAATTTGACAACTCTTGTGAAACCAGAAATTGTAGGACTCTTCCTTATCTTTCTAGGGACAGAAAGATCATCAAAATCCTATATCTGTAGCTCTAGTTATGCTCTGCACAAGGCAACAAGGTCAGGATGAGTGAAAAATCCGAAAATTAACAACGTTTAGCAATTAAGCCCAATAATATAAAAGTAAAAACAATGATTGTAAAAAATATCTAACTTCCGTCTCTCTCTAGCTTGTTTGGTTGTAAACTGCTATTTAAGCTTACTAATCCTGACCTAACAATAGACGAAATTAAGGGCCTCTGAATAAGCTATCCAACAAGGTATCATATGCCTTAATTGGGTTTAAGATGGGTAAGTAAGGCCCATTTAAGTGAAGGAACATCATGCACTGCACACTGATCCGCGCTAGAGAACTCGGGACCCAATTTAGCCTTGATTTTGGCCTAATTTGACAATTATGGTGACACCTGAAATTTTAGGTCTTTTCCTTATCTTTCTAGAGATAGCAAGATCACCAAAATCCGATATTTGTAGCTCACGTTATGCTCATCGCAAGGCAACAAGGTCAGGATGAGTGAAAATTCCGAAAATAAACAATGTTTAGAAATTAAGCCCAATTAAGCCCAATAAGGTAAAAGCAAAAACAATGATTGTAAAAGTTGTCTAATTTCTGTCTCTCTCTGGCTTGTACGACTGTATACTGCTATTTATGCTTATTAATCCTGACCTAACCCTAAACCAAATTAAGGGCCTCTGAATAAGCTTTCCAACAAGGTATCATATGCCTTAATTGGGCTTAAGAAGAGTAAGTTAGGCCCATTTAAGTGAAGGAACATCATGGACCGCGTACTGATCAGCGCCAGAGAACTCCGGACCCAATTTAGCCTTGATTTTGGCCTAATTTGACAATTCTTGTTCACCGGAAATTGTAGGTCTCTTCCTTATCGTTCTAGGGACAGTAAGATCACCAAAATCCGATATCTGTAGTTCAAGTTATGCTCTGCACAAGGCAACAAGGTCAGGATGAGTGAAAAATCCAAAAATTAACAATGTTTAGCAATTAAGCCCAATAATGTAAAAGCAAAAACACTGATTGTAAAAGTTATCTAATTTCCGTCTCTCTCAAGCTTGTGTGGCTGTAAACTGCTATTTATGCTTACTAATCCAAACCTAACAATAGACGAAATTAAGGGCCTTTGAATAAGCTTTCCAACAAGGTATCATATGCCTTAATTGGGCTTAAGATGGGTAAGTAAGGCCCATTTAAGTGAAGGAACATCATGGACTGCGCATTGATCCGCGCCAGAGAACTCGGTACCCAATTTAGCCTTGATTTTGGCCTAATCTGACAATTCTTGTGAAACCTGAAATTGAAGGTCTCTTAGTTATCTATCTAGGGACAGCAAGATCACCAAAATCCGATATCTGTAGCTCTAGTTATGCTCTATGCAAGGCAACAAGGTCAGGATGAGTGAAAAACCTGAAAATTAACAATGTTTAGCAATTGAGCCCAAATATTGTGCAGCTGTAAACTACTATTTATGCTTATTAATCCTGACCTAACCCTAGACGAAATTAAGGGCCTCTGAATAAGCTTTCCAACAAGGTATCCAATGCCTTAATTGGGCTTAAGATGAGTAAGTTAGGCCCATTTAAGTGAACGAACATCGTGGACTGCGCACTGATCCGCGCCAGAGAACTCAGGACCCAATTTAGCCTTGATTTTGGCCTAACTTGACAATTCTTGTGAAACCTGAAATTGCAGGAATCTTCCTTATCTTTGTAGGGACAACAAGATCACCAAAATACGATATCTGTAGCTCAAGTTATGCTCATCGCAAGGCAACAAGGTCAGGATGAGTGAAAAATCCGAAAATTAACAATGTTTAGCAATTAAGCCCAATTAAGCCAAATATTGTAAAAGCAAAAACAATGATTGTAAAAGCTGTCTAATTTCCGTCTCTCTCTGGATTGTTCGGATGTAAACTGCTATTTATGCTTATTAATCATGACCTAACCCTAGACAAAATTGAGGGCCTCTGAATAATCTTTCCAACAAGGTATCATATGCCTTAATTGGGCTTAAGATGAGTGAGTTTGGCCCATTTAAGTGAAGGAACATCATGGACAGCACACTAATCCGCGCCAGAGAACTCGGGACCCAATTTAGCCTTGATTTTGGCCTAATTTGACAATTCTTGTGAAACTTGAAATTGTAGGAATCTTCCTTATCTTTCTAGGGACAACAAGATCACCAAAATCCGATATCTGTAGCTCAAGTTATGCTCATCGCAAGGCAACAAGGTCAGGATGAGTGAAAAATCCGAAAATTAACGATGTTTAGCAATTAAGCCCAATTAAGCCTAATATTGTAAAAGCAAAAACAATGATTGTAAAAGCTGTCTAATTTCTGTCTCTCTCTTGATTGGTCGGCTGTAAACTGCTATTTATGCTTATTAATCATGACCTAACCCTAGACAAAATTGAGGGCCTCCGAATAAGCTTTCCAACAAGGTATCATATGCCTTAATTGGGCTTAAGATGAGTGAGTTTGGCCCATTTAAGTGAAGGAACATCATGGACAGCACACTAATCCGCACCAGAGAACTCGGGACCCAATTCAGCCTTGATTTTGGCCTAATTTGACAATTCTTGTGAAACCTGAAATTGTAGGTCTCTTCCTTATCTTTCTAGGGACAGCAAGATCACCAAAATCCGATATCTATAGCTCTAGCTATGCTCTGCGCAAGGCAACAAGGTCAGGATGAGTGAAAAATCCGAAAATTAACAATGTTTAGCAATTAAGTTCAATTATGCCCAATAATGTAAAAACAAAAAAAATAATTGTAAAAGTTGTCTAATTTCCGTCTCTCTCTGGCTTGTGTGGCTGTAAACTACTATTTATGCTTATTAATCCTAACCTAATCCTAGACCAAATTAAAGGCCTCTGAATAAGCTTTCCAACAAGGTATCATATGCCTTAATTGGGCTTAAGATGAGTAAGTTAGGCCCATTTAAGTGAAGGATCATCATGAACTGTGCACTGATCCGTGCCAGAGAACTCGGTACCCAATTTAGCCTTGATTTTATCCTAATTTTACAATTCTTGTGAAACCTGATATTGTAGGAATCTTCCTTATCATTCTAGGGATACCAAGATCACCAAAATCCGATATTTGTTGCTCTAGTTATGCTCTGCGCAAGGAAACAAGGTCAGGATGAGTGAAAAATCCGAAAATTAACACTGTTTAGCAATTAAACCCAATTAAGCCCAATAATGTAAAAGCAAAAACAATGATTGTAAAAGTTGTCTAATTTTCGTCTTTCTCTGGCTTGTGCGGCTGTAAACTGCTATTTATTCTTATTAATCCTGGCCTAACCCTCGACCAAATTAAGGGCATGTGAATAAGCTTTCCAACAAGGTATCATATGCCTTAATTGGGCTTAAGATGGGTAAGTTAGGCCCATTTAAGTGAAGGAACATCATGGACTGCGCACTGATCCGCGCCATAGAACTCGGGACCCAATTTAGCCTTGATTTTGTCCTAATTTGACAATTCTTGTGAGACATGTAATTGTAGGTCTCTTCCTTTTCTTTCTATGGACAGCAAGATCACCAAAATCCGATATCTGTAGCTCAAGTTATGCTCATCGCAAGGCAACAAGGTCAGGATGAGTGAAAAATCCGAAAATTAAAAATGTTTAGCAATTAAGCCCAATTAAGCCTAATATTTTAAAAGCAAAAACAATGATTGTAAAAGCTGTCTAATTTCCGTCTCTCTCTGGCTTGTGCGGCTGTAAACAGCTATTTATGCTTATTAATCCGGACCTAACCCTAGACCAAAATATGGGCCTCTGAATAAGCTTTCCAACAAGGTATCATACGCCTTAATTGGGCTTAAGATGAGTGAGTTTGGCCCATTTAAGTGAAGGAACATCATGGACAACACACTAATCCGTGCCAGAGAACTCGGGACCCAATTTAGCCTTGATTTTGGCCTAATTTGACAATTCTTTTAAACCTGATATTGTAGGTCTCTTCCTTATCTTTCTAGGCACAGCAAGATCACCAAAATCCGATATTTGTAGCTCTAGTTATGCTCTGCGCAAGGCAACAAGGTCAGGATGAGTGAAAAATCCGAAAATTAACAATATTTAGCAGTTAATCCCAATTATGCCCAGTAATGTAAAAGCAAAAACAATGACCGTAAAAGTTGTCTAATTTCCGTCTCTCACGGGCTTGTGCGGCTGTAATCTAATATTTATGCTTATTAATCCTGACCTAACCCTAGACCAAATTAAGGGCCTCTGAATAACCTTTCCAACAAGGTATCATATGCCTTAATTGGGCTTAAGTTGAGTAATTTACGCCCATTTAAGTGAACGAACATCATGGACTGCGCACTAATCTGTGTCAGAGAACTCGGGACCCAATTTAGCTTTGATTTTGGCCTAATTTGACAATTGTTGTGAAACCTGAAATTGTAGGAATCTTCCTTATCATTCCAGGGACAGTAAGATCACAAAAATCCGATATCTGTAGCTCTAGTTATGCTCTGCGTAAGGAAACAAGGTCAGGATGAGTGAAAAATCCGAAAATTAACAATGTTAAGCAATTAAGCCCAATTAAGCCCAATAATGTAAAAGCAAAAACAATGATTGTAAAAGTTGTCTAATTTCCGTCTCTCTCTAGCTTGTGCGGCTGTAAACTGCTATTTATGCTTATTAATCCTGACCTAACCCTAGACCAAATTAAGGGCCTCTGAATAAGCTTTCCAACAAGGTATCATATGCCTTAATTGGGCTTAAGAGACTTACATTGTCCCCAATGTAAATAATCAAGTTGGAGAGAGGAGAAAAATGGAACAACTCACCGAGGTGGTAGAGGGTGTTGGCTCGCATGCCAGTCATAGAGATGCTAGAAAATGTGTCACGGTCGTGATGCTTATCACGACTAGGCCGTGATCAATTCTGGTATGTAGGAGCTGGCCTGGCACGGCCGTGACTTCCATCATTTCTAGGCCGTGATATATTCTGATCTTCAGGGTCCTTCTCATCACACCCGTGATGGATATCACGGCTGGGCCATGATCCTTTCTGATCCTCTTTGGTTAGCTAATCACGGCCGTGACGACTCCTAACTTTATTTTTCCTTGCCTTTTTGCTCTTACTGCTTTCATAACCTGAAAATACTTGGCAAAACATTCAATTAGTGATCTTTCTTCTCTTAACCTCCTCAAATTATTCAGAAACAAAATTCAAAAACAAATGGAAAAGGGAAAGGAAACTTGGCTTGCCTCCCAAGAAGCACTTATTTACGGTCTTAAGCTTGACCATACTTCTTTCAATCAACCGGGGTTGACTGGGCCTAGAAGTGGAAGAACACTTCTCTTACATGGAAGTCCTTCAAAGAGCCGATTTTGTTCATATGGCTAATTGCTCTTTCGCTTTGCTCTTTTCACTCTGAGTTTCATGGCCTTACTTCCTCCCGGCGGAAGTTTTATCTCCACATGATGAGCAACTCCAACTTCATCACCCTTTGGTGCATCGTTCGTCATGCAAAGCTTCGGAGTTGCTTCCATCTTAGGCTCTTCCTTCACCTCTGGAGGCATTATCTCAATCCTGCACACATGACTCTCAAAAGGAGGGTTGTTATATGAGTTAGTCAAACCAAAATCTACCCCACCTTCCTCTACATTCAGAGAGAGTTTGCCATTCTTTACATCTATTATCGCTCCAGCTGTGGCCAAGAATGGCCTTCCAAGAATGATAGGGAATTTAGAATTCCCGTTCATATCCAACACCATGAAATCGATAGGAATGAAAAATTTCCCTACCTTTACGGGGACATTCTCTAGTATGCCTAGAGGAGTTTTAGTTGAGCCATCCGCAAATTGTAAAGAGAATTTGGATGGACTCAATTCCTTGGTTCCTAACCTCTCAAAGATAGTAAGCGGCATCAAACTCGCACTAGCCCCTAAGTCACATAAGGCTTGGTCTATTTTCACTTCTCCGATTGAGCAAGCAATAGAGAAACTACCTGGATCTTTTAGTTTAGGAGGCATATTAGTTTTTATCATGGCATTGTGCTCCTCAATTAAGCTCTTAGTTTCTATTTCTACTTGCTTTTTCTTGACCAACCTTTGTGGGAAAGGTATTGGGGGTTGGTAAGGTGGTGGAGGGACATACTTTGGCTCTATCTCTTCTCTTTGCTCATGTCCTCCTCACATTCTACATCCTTTTCAACCACCCCAAGCTTATCATCCCTCAAGTATATGGCATTACAATGTTCATTGGGATTAACTTCGGGTTGTCCCGGAAATGTACCCTTAGTTCTGGTATATGTACTAGCTTGTTGGGCAATCTGAGTTTCTAACATCTTATTATGGATGGCTAAGTTAGCTACCTTAGATGCTAACTCTTTTATTGCCTCATTGACTGCCCTACCTTGTTGCCTAAACTCTTCATTTTGTTTTGTTTGAGTTTCAACAAAATTTTCCGTAAAGAGACTCGAGTCTAGACTTTTGTACCTGAGGGTACCCCGATGCGGGTTTCCTATTACCTTGACCTTCCTGGAATTCGTGGTTCAGGGTGTTGTTGTAGTTCCCGTAGGAGAGGTAAGGGCTATTCTTCCTTCCTTGGTTGTAAGAATTTGGGGGAACATAGTTTGGAAACTTCGGGTTTGTGTCATAGAAGTTGTGACAAGAGTTCACTTGTTCCCCCGAAGCACCGGATCCAGGCGCAATACCACGTGGGCACTCCATTATGTCATGTCCCTGCATTCCACAAATCTCACAAACAATGTTAGTAGCACCTATTGAACTCACATTAGCCTTTTTCAAGCTGATCAAAGCGTTTATTCAATGAGTCAATTTTAGACATAATGAGATCAGCGCTATTCATTTCAAACTTACCCCCCGAAAGCTTTTTCGGGTTATTACCTCTTTCCGAGCCCCACCGGTGGTAGTTGGTGGCTACGTTTTCAATGATATTGAATGCTACGGTCAGAGGTCTGTTCATAAAGGCTCCGCCAGCTGCGGAGTCAAGTGACACCTTCGAAGAGTAATCCAATCCGTTGTAGAAGGTGTGCACTAATAACCACCTCTCGAGTCCATGATGTGGGCAGGACTCTAGCAATCCCTTGTAGCGATCCCAAGCTTCGGATAAGCATTCTCCATCCTTTTGGAAGAAGCCGATGATCTGAATTCGTAGGTAAGCCGTCTTGGATGGAGGGAAGAATCTCTCCAAGAATGCCTGCTCCATTTGGTCCCAAGTCGACAAGGTATTAGCGAGAACTTGCTTCAGCCAAGCTTTTGCCTTTCCAGTAAGAGAGGAGGGGACAACCTCAAGCGAATAGCATCAATCGGGGCGCCATGAATTCTAATTGCATTGGTGAACTCCAAGAATGTCTCCAAATGATCAGTCGGGTCCTCCGAGGGCAATCCTCCGAATTGATGTTGCCTAATCATGCTAATTAGCATAGGCGGTACAATGTAGTTCTCCGCCTCGATCTCTGGTCTAGCAATCCCAGTTCGCAAACCCCTCGCATTTGGGGCTCCATACTCCTTTAATGGTTTGGTATCCGGTAGATTCGCCATGAGTGGAATGGGAATCAACCTCTCTCTCTCTTTGTAGTCTCCTACGTCTATGAATGGTCCTTTCGATTTCGGGGTCAACTTCAATAAGGTTTCCAAGACTTAGGGATCTTTGCATAAAAGAGAAAAACACAGAGAGATAGATACTCTAGGAAGAAAAAGAGATAAATGAAAAAAGAAATTTATTTTTTTTAACAAAAAACAGTTAAAAAGAAAAATAAAAAGTCCAGAAAAATCAATTTAAAAATTAAATTGAGATTCAAGAAAGCACAGTCCCCGGCAACGGCACCAAAAACTTGATGTGCGTGAATTCCGGCAAGTGTACCGGATTCGTCGCCAAGTAATAAAAAGATCGATCCCACAGAGACCGTGATCTCAAATCACAATTAATTATTAAATCAATCAAACTGGACTATATAAAAAAAGGATTTTGAAAAGATTTGGTTTTTGAAATAAGAATCAAGTAACAATCAAATTTAAAATTTGCAATTAAACAAAATAGGAAAGTAAATCAATTTGGGGTTTTTCAAATCTAAAGAGATTCCTAGGAATTGGGTTACCAACAAGATTGTTCATGTTACCAAATTGACCACCACTTGTTAATTATCAAAATTACCTTGAAGGCGAATTTATCCTAAATAAGTTCATGCTCCCTCTCGGGTTAAAAAAACCGTGCCCAATTAAACTAACCCCTACTCTCGTGGTAGTTGAATTTAGATTGAACCCTTTAAGCTTTGTGACAATTCGTTAACCCTCGAAGGACCGCTTCTAACTCTCATGATTTAAGTCCTAAGTCTGATTCTATAGATCCGATACCTAAGTTCACCGCTAGGTTCCTCCTTAGAGTATCTACGACACGCAAATAAGTGGCCACCGAATTTACGAGTAATTAAAACAATAGAAATCAGATCTAAAGCAAAATCGAAATTAACAAAGGTAAAACATCAATTCATAACATAAATCAGATCTTGGGCATAGCCCCAATCCCTAGAAATAAAGCTACTACTCACGCATTGCCATGGTGATGACAAGCTTAGTTAACAAAAACATGAAATAAAACCTAAGAGAAGAGAAGAAGAAGAAGAAGAAGAGAATCCTAATTTTACCTAAGTGTAGCAGCCCCAAAAGTCCCTCCAAAGTCTCTGCCTAATTGCCCTATTTATAGATTAGGGTAATTTGAATCCCAATCAAACACAAATTCAGATCAAATCAGTTTCTACAGATCCAAATATTGCGCGTCACGGCCATGATGGCTATCACGGCCAGGCCGTGACGGGTTCTGCCTTGGAGGTTGCTTCACTGGTTGGTCTGTCACGGCCGTGACCACCATCACGGCTAGGCCGTGATCAGTTCTGCTTGTGAGGGTCTGGTTCAGCTGACATGTCACGGCTGTGATGGACATCACGGCTTGGCCGTGACCAGCTATGACTTTTCCATTCTTTCTTTTCAGCTCTACCCGATCATGGCCGTTGTAGCGACCTAAAAAAAAAGACTTGCTTGTTTTCTTTTTTCCCCTTAGAGAGAAAACATGGAGTCACCACCAACTTTATTTTGTTTTCAAGGAAGTTGGAAAACCTTTTAAGAAAAGCTTTGGGTTCGGGAGTCGATTATGTCTAGGGAAGGCATGGAGACTTAACCCCATGGCACCCTGGAACATCCATAAATGGTTACCCAAAATTAGTTGTGTAAATTATTAGTAACTTCGAAACATTTGTTTTACCCGTTGTGGATCTCTTTATTGTGGCTAAAATGAGGTTGAACATGGCACGTAAGTCCATAGGGCAACCCCTAAATCTAAAGGGTTGAACATGACACTTGTCATAGGGCAACCCAAAAAAGTTGTTTTAATCAAGTGATCATCCTTTTATTTTTCATATAAAATAAGTAATTTTTATTTCTTGAAAAAGGGACAGAAACGTAGAAATGAGACCTTTTACCAACTTATTCAGAGAAACAGAAACACAGAAATAAGAGTGTCAAGAGAAATTTATTAATAATGTCAACGAAAAGAACAAAGATTACCAAATCGGAGCAGAATAAGAATGATTTTATTTACTCCCAGTGGTAAGATTTCAAGATCGAAGTCTTTACATTCAATCTCACTGGCTCCTTCAGCTCTTTCTTCTTAACCACTTCTAATAATAGAGAAGAGAAAAGGAAGTTCAGATTTCTGATCTCTCTTCCTCACAACAAAAGTCTCTCTTTCTTTTCACTTTTCTTTGTATCTTTCCTCTCTATCTCCTCTCTGATCTTTTGCTTCCTCTCAAGAACAGTGTTCTCCCCTTCAAAAAATGTCCCCCCCCCCGCGCGTTCTCCTCTCTTTTTCCTCTCTTTTTATAGACGGAGGAGAGGGCTTCTTGCTTCTTCCCCGTTGACTTCAAGGTCGGTTTGTACGAATACTTAGGGCTTGGGCCATTCTGAACAGCGGACAGGAGGGGATTTGATGTGAGGGTTGCACGCTTGAAAAGGGAAGGAGATAGGGGTTTTTGTCTGATGGGTATGAAGGCTTTTTAGGGTTAGGAGTGAGGCTGCTAGGTTACGGCGAGGGAGGGGATGGAAGAAAAAAGAAAAGACTAATGGGTAGAGGAGGTGAAAAAAAAGGGGTTCTGAGCAGAGATAACGTGTGTCCAGATAGGGTGGTATGAGTAGCAGAAAGGTGGTGATTTGATGTGAGGGTTGTACGCTTGAAAAGAGAAAGGAGATGGGGGGTTTTTGTCTGATGTGCATGATGGATTTTAAGGGTTAGGAGTAGGGTTACCAGGTTAAAACAAGGGAGGAGGCAAGGAAGAAGGAGGACCAATGGGTAGAGGAGGGAAAGAGGTCTTACCTGGTATGTAAAGTGGATAGGAGGCGTAACTCAGCTTCCTTTCCTCTTTGTTGATTGTCTTTTTCTCCTTGTTTTCTTCGTCCTTTCTTCCTTATCTTCTCCTTCTTCTTTCTTTATTCTTTAGCCTTCAGCCTGAAAATAAAATTGCAGTGGATGGAATCTCTTCGTCCCAACAGAAAATTAGATATGCAAAAGTGGATATACACTGGACAGACCTCCTCGTCCAACAAGAAAAGATAATTGCAGTGGATGGAACCTCCTCGTCCAACAGAAATTAAAGTAATTGAAGTGGACGAAACCCTCTCGTCCAACAGAAATAAAAAGGGACAGGACTGGACGGGACCAACAGCAGGTGCAAAGCAATGGACGGGACCACCCCGTCCACCAGCAAGTGTAAGGATTGGACGGGACCACCCCGTCCATTGGCAAGTGCAGTGGACTGGATGGGGCCAACAGCAAGTGCCAAGCAATGGACTGGACGGGCCCAACAGCAAGTGCCAATAAAGCAATGGACGGGACCACCCCGTCCACCAGCAAGTACCAAGCAATGGACGGGACCACCCCGTCCACCAGCAAGTGTAAGGACTGGACGGGACCACCCCATCCATTGGTAAGTGCAGTGGACTGGACGGTGCCAACAGCAAGTGCCAAGCAATGGACGGGACCACCCCATCCATCAGCAAGTGTAAGGACTAGACGGGACCACCCTGTCCATTGGCAAGTGCAGTGGACTGGACGGGGCCAACAGCAAGTGCCAAGCAATGGACTGGACGGGCCCAACAACAAGTGACAAGCAATGGACGGGACCACCCTGTCCACCAGCAAGTGTAAGGACTGGACGAGACCACCCCGTCCATTGGCAAGTGCAGTAGACTGGACGGGGCCAACAGCAAGTGCCAAGCAATGGACTGGACGGGCCCAACAGCAAGTCCCATGTGATGGACGAGGCTTCCCCGTCCACAGCAAATGCAAATGTGATGGACGAGACTTCCCCGTCCAACAGTAAGTACAAATGTGATACAAATGTGATGGACGGGACTTCCCTGTCCAACAGCAAGTACAAATGTGATGGACGGGACTTCCCCGTCCAACAGCAAGTCCCATATATGATGGGCGGGATTGGACCGCGTCCAACAACAAGTCCACAGCAAGGGACTGGCCTGGACCGCGTCCAACAACAAGTTAATAATGTGATGGACGTGACTTTCCCATCCAACAGCAAATGTGATAGACTGGAAGGGATCACCCCATCCAACATCAAATCCAAGGTAATGGACTGGAACACCCCCTCCTTTCTTCATTTTTTCTTTTTATTATTATTAGTCTCCTTGAAGTGTAATGTCACAATAAAAGACGAACAAAATGGGTGTTCACGGTTAGAAGTGGTTAAGAAGAAAGAGCTGAAGGAGCCAGGGAGATTGAATGTAAAGACTTCGATCTTGAAATCTTACCACTGGGAGTAAACAAAATCATTCTTATTCTGCTCCCATTTGGTAATCTTTGTTCTTTTCGTTGACATTATTAATAAATTTCTCTTGACACTCTTATTTCTGTGTTTCTGTTTCTCTGAATAAGTTGGTAAAAGGTCTCATTTCTACGTTTCTGTCCCTTTTTCAAGAAATAAAAATTACTTATTTTATATGAAAAATAAAAGGATGATCACTTGATTAAAAAAACTTTTTTGGGTTGCCCTATGACAAGTGTCATGTTCAACCCTTCAGATTTAGGGGTTGCCCTATGGACTTACGTGCCATGTTCAACCTCATTTTAGCCACAATAAAGAGATCCACAGCGGGTAAAACAAATGTTTCGAAGTTACTAATAATTTACACAACTAATTTTGGGTAACCATTTATGGATGTTCCAGGGTGCCGTGGGGTTAAGTCTCCATGCCTTCCCTAGACATAATCGACTCCCGAACCCAAAGCTTTTCTTAAAAGGTTTTCCAACTTACTTGAAAACAAAATAAAGTTGGTGGCGACTCCATGTTTTCTCTCTAAGGGGAAAAACGAAAACAAGCAAGTCTTTTTTTTAGGTCGCTACAGATTGGCGACTCCACTGGGGACTTCTTTAAAGAGAGTCAAGCCCATAAAAATTGGTTTTGCAAATTTTTAGTAACTTGTAGCTTATTTGTTTTACCTTTTATGGCTGTATCTTACCGTTTTTTCTCCTTGCAATAATTAAATGACAAAACATGTTTTTATTTGCAGTCTTTGTTTGTTTGGATTGTCCTTTTGGTTGGGTTTTTCCTCTTATTTAAATAAGAAGAGTTAGTGGTGCAGGCGTTTTAACTCACGTTATTATGATATATGTTTCACTAACAATGTTTTTGATTCCTCCTCCTTTCTTTTCTTTTCCCATGTTTTAACAATAGGATAGAGGACTTATAACCATTTTTATATATATCTATGTTTGTGTTTTGCAGGTTCTTCTTGTCTTCTCTTTTTATTTTTACTTTTAAGTGTTACAGGTTTGTATGCCCCCTTTCACACACATCACTATCACATATTGCACACACACTTAGCTCTATACCCGAGCTTGCTCAAAAACCCAAGGATTAGGCGGTGCTCTGACGTTGTTATTGAAGAGGTCTTGTACCTCCCTAATACTGGTCAGTTCACCACTCAGATTGTACATGAGGTCATGGAATAGTCATATTGAGAGGGTTTTTTCCTACTTGTGGCTAGATTCATGGATCATACTCTTATGAGGGCAATCTGGGGACCATGACTTTTAGAGGTCTAGACCCGTCCCAACTCTCACTAATAGAGCAGACCTAGTGGCCAACCTGTTTAGAGTCCTAACCTTAAGGCGTGTCCATCCTTAGGTTTTACCTGGCTTAGGGCAAAAGGGGGCGTACTTTCTTTCCCTCCTCTATCATCATAAGCATAAATTGTCATGCATGCTCATCGTGAATATTCACGAAACTAGGGGCGCCACATTGCTGCCTCAAACCTGAATGACATGTTCGAATATTATTGCATATCTAATAGGCGATATGTCGTAATGAAGGTGATGCGTACCCATCAGGGTTTTCAACCCCATCGGGTCCCCTATAACATGAATCAAGCAAGATATATTTGCTTCACTATACTCATTTTTTTTGTCTCTCTTTGTTAGAAGATTTTGGTATTCACCTTATAGCAAGAAAATGGAAAAGCTTGGTTCAGAGAAGAGTACTAGCAACGCGAGTTGTCCCAAGAAAAATATCAAGATCGATGTGACGCTCAATGACGTGAAGAGATTGTGTGAATTCAGCCAGCAAATGCCAGAAGAAGCACGCTCAGACTTTACCAGCAATTATGGTAGAATATTAGACCTGTTGCATGCTCCACTGGAAGCTGCCGCTCTGAGTGCATTGGCCCAATGTTGGAACTTAACTTTGAGGTGTTTTGAATTGCCTAACTTGGACATCACTCCAACCATGGAAGAGTATGCTTATATGCTAAGACTGCCCATTCAAAAGAAGACTCGTTTCTACATGTATTATGGCCAATATGTAACGGATTGGAAGATAGCAAGTCTGTTGGAGCTTCCACCGGGACAAATAGAGAAAACAGAAAAGGGAACCACCAAAGGGTTGAAGAGGCGGTTTTTGGAGGTGTACCTCAACAAGCTGGGCCAGCAACAACGATGGGTTACATTCAACAAAGTACTAGCCCTCATGATATATGGGTTGGTGCTCTTTCCTTTTGTACCAGATCTGATTGATCAGTCGGCCATGGATGTTTTCTATAGGGTCGAAGAATATGGTGTGAACCCGATCCCCGCTATCTTAGCTGAAACCTTCCTCTCCCTACAGGTTTGTCATCAGAATCAACAAGGGAAACTGCGATGTTGTGCATCAATGTTGTATGTTTGGATCACGACTCACTTGTACGCTCGTGATAAAATTGATAGAACAGATGACCCACTGAAAGGGTTCACTCGCATGCAACTAAAGCCACGTAAGCCATACGAGTGGAAACAAGAGTTTGATCAAATCGACCCTCGGTCATTTAGTTGGATGTGTCCATGGTATAATGGAGATTCGGTTGTATTCAGCTGTGGAAGTTTGTCAAATGTCCCATTAATGGGTCCTAGAGGTTGTGTTTCATACTCGCTAGCTTTGGTAATGCGTCAACTCAAGTGGACACAGGATGAACCCCCCAAAGAGCTACTCGATGGGATATTCTTCCTATACCAAGAAGGTGAAGGCACCAAAAGTCAAACGATAACAGTGAGGTCAGCATGGAATGATATTCATGTAAAGGGACCGGAGGAATTAGGAAGGCTAATCATAGCTCACACAAAAAGATATGAAGTATGGAGAGAGGCAAGAAGAGGTCTTCCTCCAAGACCTACATCCCATCTCCATAAAGAAAACAATCCCCTAACCAAAGATCAAATGTTGTAAGAGATCGAAGTTTTAAAAGCTCAAATGAGGATTTTTGATGAGAAAGACCAAGCTGCCGAAGTAACCATTATCACGCTCCAAAGACAAGTGCAGAAGCTGAGTTTACAAATTGAGCATTTGAAGAATGAGTGTGCTGATGCCCATGAAGCCCCGAATCGGATGAAAAGGGCAAGAAAAGACAAAGAAGCAGAAATTCAGGAGCTGCTGGCAAAAATAGGATGTCAAGAGAAGATGCTTGTCAAGCTTCAAAAGAAGAAAAAAGAGCTTGAGACAAGTGTAGGGGATCACATTGAAACGATACATATACTAGAAGAGAGGGTTGAATCCCTGCAGGAATCCTTAGCCCAAACAGAAGTGTACTCTGATCGAGGATGGAACTAAGCAGCCAAGTATCGTGAGCTACTGGCAGAAGCCAGCATGAGAGAAGATTGGCTCAGAAACAAGGTAAAAGACTCTGAGAGGGTTGAAGCTCACCGTCACGCAGAATGGGTAAAGGGATGGAAATTGGTGGTGAAAGATATAATGAATGAAAAGGAAGCATGGAAGAGAATATACGAGGACGTGATGGATGAGCTCCAATATCACACTTCCCAGCTGGTGGAGCGGTTTGAAGAGGCATCCATCCACATGCGTGTGAACCATTTCCTTCAACTTCCACCGAAGGTGACCGAGTTCTTCAATCATTTTGGGAAACTTGTCAGAGGGTTCAGAAAAAAGAAGATGAGGCTCTTAACATAGAACCTTGTGGACCTTGGAGAAGGATGGAAACCATCAATGTACTTTTTTGATCAAAGACCCATGATTTGTATCGAAATATTTATAATGAAGTGGAAGTTTTCATCCGTATCTGTGAGCATTTTTTTAGATGATATCTATCGAGGAGTGCATTCTCCCCTAGATACGTCATCAACTATATTTTTACCCTAAAAATGACGTGTTTTCTGTGTAAAAATAAGGATGTAGCTAGTACGGGTGTGGCCCATCGAGGAGTAGATTCTCCCTTGGGCTTGACACCAACTGCATTCAAACTAGAGGGAACCATACCGCTAGATTTGATTGCAGGATGAGTTTTCTTGCTATTGGTATATACGACAGTCTTCCTGATAGTACTTTCGCGATCAAATAGAGGATGTTAACTTTCACATGCATACATATACATACACAAAAATTTTGGGTTTACTAATGAGATTCTAGGATGCTTTACAGAGTCATATCCTTCTGAGGATTCGGGAACTATTGCGCGACCTAGGAAAGGTGACACTAATCAAACCCGAGTTTACGATACCAGATCTCGGACCAGGATGGCTGCCCGTATGCCTGAGGAAGGAAGAAACTTAAACTCTGAAGTAGATGAAGTTCTCAACAATTGGCGATCTGAACCATTTGTTGATGTTATTTCCATGAAGTAATTATCTTATTGTACTAATTATGAACTGATGTTTACTTTCTTTGAGACATGAATGAGAATGTAACACTTTGTCTGGTGTTTTCCTTTTGATTCCATCATTTATTTTCTCTCTTTCATTTATTTTGTTTAAGCTTTTCTGTCATAAATAAAACCCTTGCCTATACTTCTCCTATTCCTGACTTTTTCTTCCAGGAATACTTCTACCACTAAAGATTTACCTAAGGAGAGGAACTTTGAAAGCTCATTTATTGATTCCCTCGCGGCCGCTGATGAATACAATCTTGAATCCGATGAGGAGGAAGAAGACATTGAAGAATTCATAAAAGTGGTGAAACGGTCAGAGGAAGGGATTAGATCGAATGATGAGGTTGCAGAAATGATCAATATGGGAACGGAGGAAGATAAGAAGGAGTTGAAAATAGTGGATAACCCAGAGCGAGAAGAAATGGTTGCACTATTCAAAGAATATCTGGATGTTTTTGCATGGTCCTACAGAGATATGCCAGGTTTAGATCCTGAGATAGCAACGCATAAAATTCCCTTATACCCAGATGTGGCTCCAAAGAAGAAAAAATTAAGGAGAATGCATCCTGAGATGTCGCTGAAGATCAAGGAAGAAGTGACCAAGTAGTTGGAGGCTGGCTTTCTGGAAGTAGCTAGACACCCGGAATGGGTAGCTAATATTGTTTGGTACCAAAGAAGGATGGAAGGGTCAGAATGTGCGTGGACTACCGAGACCTGAATAAAGCCAGTCCAAAGGATGATTTCCCCCTATCTCATATTGATGTCCTTGTAGACAGTACAGCCAGAAGTCACAGGTTTTCTTTCATGGACGGGTATTCTGGGTACAATCAGATCCTCATGGACAATGAAGATAAAGAAAAGACAACTTTTATCACTCCTTGGGGAACTTTTTGTTACAAAGTTATGCCTTTCGGATTAAAGAACGATGGGGCCACTTACCAACGTGCTATGGTGGCATTGTTCCATGATATGATGCATAAGGAGGTGGAGGTATACGTCGATGATATAGTGGCCAAGTCGAAGGAAGGAGAAAGCCATGTGGCAGTTTTGAGAAAGTTGTTCGAGCGACTAAGGAAGTACAAGTTGCACCTCAACCCTGCAAAATGTACTTTCGGTGCATCCGCAGGGAACTTACTTGGCTTTGTTGTAAGTAGAAAAGGAATAAAGGTGGACCCTAACAAGGTTGAAGCAATACGTGACATGCCAGCACCTAAGAACGAGCGTGAAGTAAGGGGTTTCCTTGGAAGATTGAACTATATTGCGCGCTTCATTGCAAATCTGACTAGCACATGTGAACCAATCTTCAAACTCCTCAGGAAGAATAATCCAGGAAGATGGGATGATGACTGTCAAGAAGCCTTTGATAAGATAAAGGCATATCTACTGAATCCGCCAGTGTTGGTACCACCTACCCGAGGTCGTCCATTATTACTCTATCTCACCATATTGCCAACCTCAATGGGGGCAATGCTAGGGCAACATGATGAATCTGGCAGGAAGGAGCAGGCAATTTATTATCTGAGCAAGAAGTTTAACGCCTGTGAGGCTCGTTATATGGCAATCGAGAAGACTTGTTGTGCACTAGTATGGGCCTCCAGAAAACTCAGATAATACATGTTATATCACACCACTTGGCTAATTTCTCGAATGGATCCTTTGAAGTATATCTTCGAAAGTCCTTATATCTCCTTAAGGGTTTCGAAGTGGCAAGTGATATTGTTAGAATTTGACATCAAATACGTGACCCAGAAGTCCATCAAAGGAAGTGTGATTGCTGACCATTTAGCGAAGAATCCTCTTGAGGATGGATGGCCTGTCAGTTCTGAGTTTCCGAATGGAGAGGTAATGTCCCTTGAGGAAGACGAAGAACAGGAAGATGTGTGGAAAATGTATTTTGATGGAGCAGTCAATATGCATGGCAGTGGTATAGGAGCAGTGGTTATCTCACCAAGTGGCAAGCAATACCCGATGGCCGTAAAGCTGAAATTCAAAAATACAAATAATATTGCAGAATACGAAGCATGTGCTGGTGGATTGCAAATGGCACTTGAACTGGGTATAAAGTAGTTGAAAGTCTTCGGGGATTCAGCTTTAATCATTTATCAAGTCAATGGTGAGTGGCAGACCAAGGACTCCAAGTTGATCCCATATCTGAAATACTTGACTCAGTTGATTGCAAAGTTCGACGAGATTACTTTCTCTCATTTAAGTCGAGACAGGAATCAATTTGCTGATGCTTTGACCACACTAGCTGCCATGACCAAGTTGGATATCCATATCGATGTCCAACCCATCCAAGTTAGAGTGCAAGATGACCCTGCATATTGTGCTCCTGTGGAAGGAGAACCCGATGGTAAGCCTTGGTATCACGATATCAAGCAATATATTCAGAACAAGGAATACCCAGTAGAGGCGAGCGAAGTAAATAAAAAGACCATCCGAAGACTGGCTATGGCTTTTTTCTTAAACAAGGAAATCTTGTACAAAAGAGGATATGATGGTACCCTACTCAGATGTGTGGATGCTCGCGAAGCTAAATGGATCATGATTGAAGTTCAAGAAGGAATCTGTGGGACTCATTCCAATGGTCACATGATGGCTAGGAAGATCTTAAGAAGTGGCTATTATTGGTCTACTATGGAGTCAGATTGCATGGAGCATGTTTGTAAATGCCAAAAATGCCAGATGCATGTAGATCGGGTTAATGCACCTGCGTTTCCACTGCACAGTTTAGCATCCCCATGGCCTTTTTCGATGTGGGAAATAGATGTCATCGGTCCCATTAATCCCAAGGCTTCCAATGGTCATCGTTTCATTTTGGCGGCGATAGACTATTTCACTAAATGGGTAGAAGCTGCTTCATATGCCAGCATAACTCAAAGGGTGTTTCTCAAATTCCTCAAAAAGGACATTGTCTGTAGATACGGGATCCCAGAGAGGATAATCACAGATAATGCTACCAATCTTAATGGTACCGAGGTTCAAAAGTTTTGCGAAGGTCTCAAAATCAAACACCACAATTCGGCTCCTTATAGGCCTCAAATGAATGGTGCAGTTGAAGCAGCAAACAAAAATGTCAAGAAAATCGTGGCCAAGATGGTTGTAAACTATAAGGACTGGCACGAAATGCTGCCATATTCTCTACATGCATATCGGACTAACATACGATCAAGCACTGGGGCAACCCCTTTCTCTCTGGTGTACGGGATGGAGGCTGTCTCACCTATCGAAGTAGAACTCCCTTCGTTAAGAGTTTTGATGGAAGCAGACTTAGAAGAATCTGAGCGGGTGAAAACTCGATATGAGCAGTTGAACATGATAAAAGAGAAAAGGCTGGCAGCTATCTGTCACGGGCAATTGTATCAAAACAGAATGGCAAGAGCTTTCAATAAAAAGGTTCATCCTAGAGAATTTCGTGCCGGAGACCTGGTCTTAAAGAAAGTCCTCCCTAATCAAGAGGATCCCCGAGGAAAATGGGCACCAAATTATGAAGGTCCTTATATTGTCAAACAAGCGTTCTCGGGAGGTGCTTTGATTCTGCAAAACATGGATGGGGAAGAGCTACCAAGGCCAGTAAACTCTGATGCTGTGAAAAAGTTCTACGCTTGAAGGCCCGCTAGGTTGAAAACCCAAAAAGGCAGCCTAGGCAAAGGTTAGGGCAAAAGAACAATGAAAACAAAAGGAAAACAAAGGCCTGCTAGGTTGAAAACCCGAAAGGGCAGCCTAGGCAAAAATTAGGGCAAAAGAACAATAGAAAAGTAAAGGCCCGCTAGGTTGAAAACCCGAAAGGACAACCTAGGCAAAAGTTAGGGCAAAGAAACCTTAGGCTGAAAACTTGCAAAGACAGCCTAGGAGGAGGATATGGTCCAACACTTCTGCAAGCACTCACCACACTGGGGTAATTTTATCCGACTGAGTATACTGGGGCAAAATTGTTAAGGAATGATCGAAGAAGGTGTGTTTGAGGAATCAGAAACAGGAGCCAAGATCTGTGTCATCAAAAGACTGAGGGGAATCAATTAAATGAAAATCAAGGGACCAACACAGGGGCAAATTTTATGTGATTTTAGTAATTTCCTTTGCTTATCTTTGTTTTTTTAATCCCTTTTGTAACTTTGTTCTCATTGTTATTGTCTCTTAACAACCTAAATTCTCATATTAAGGCAAGAGGTTTTTCTTCCACACTCCCCTGTTGTGTTCACTCTCATGTCTCAATAAAAGTAAATATAAGTTTAATGGTATGATTTGATAACTCTAATGGTAGTACCAATGAATGGTTTAAACCAAGAGGGCTCAATACCTCAGATTCAGTGGAAGAGGTAGCATGCACTGGATGACAAAAGAATGATGCAAATAAGCTTACATAACATCCGGAGTTTATCAGATTCGTGGGTGACCAATGTTGTTAAAAGAATGAGTGATGCCTCGTCCCAGAGTGGCCGATGAACAAGGGTTTGGTTGATCCAAGTTTTTCTAGGGAGCAATTGGTTCCTTTGTCCTCAAAAGGAAGGGATTCTCATTTGTTTCAGATCACTGAATTTTATTTTCGAGCTCTGAGGCTCACCGTACTTTTATTTTCGAACTCTAAGGCTCATTGCATGTTTACTTTCTGATGGACGAGGAGGTTCCGTCCATTGCATGTTTATTTTCTGATGGACGAGGAGGTTTCGTCCATTGCATTTAATTTTCTGTTGGACAAAGAGGTTCCGTCCACTGCATGTTTGTTTTTGAGCTCTGAGGCTCATTGCATTTTTATTCTCGAGCTCTAAGGCTCACAACAAATTTATTTTCGAGCTCTGAGGCTCACTGAAATTTTATTCTCGAGCTCTGAGGCTCACAACAAATTTATTTCCGACCTCTGAGGCTCACTGCAATTTTATTTTCGAGCTCTGACTGCAAGTTTATTTTCGAGCTCTGAGGCTCACTGTATTTTTATTTCCGAGCTTTGAGGCTCACTGCAATTTTATTTTCGAGCTCTGAGGCTCACCGCACTTTTATTTTCAAGCTCTGAGGCGCATTGCATTTTTATTCTCGAGCTCAGAGGCTCACAACAAATTTATTTTCGAGCTCTGAGGCTCACTGCAATTTTATTCTCGAGCTCTGAGGCTCACAACAAATTTATTTCCGAGCTGAGGCTCACTACAATTTTATTTTCGAGCTCTGAGGCTCACTGCAAGTTTATTTTCGAGCTCTGAGGCTCACTGCATTTTTATTTCCGAGCTCTGAGGCTCACTGCAATTTTATTTTCGAGCTCTGAGGCTTGCTGTAAGTTTATTTTCGAGCTCTGAGGCTCATTGCATCTTTACTTTCGAGCTCTGAGGCTCACTGCACTTTTTATTCTCGAGCTCTGAGGCTCATTGCAAGTTTATTTTTGAGCTCTGAGGTTTGCTGCATATTTACTTTCCTGTTGGACGAGGAGGTTCCGTCCACTGCATCTTTACTTTCGAGCTCTGAGACTCACTGCATTTTCATTTCCAAACTGTAAGGTTTTCTTCTGAGCTCCTCATGTTTTTCAAACAAAATATGTGTTCATTTTCTTTACTTGTTCATTACTACAATACATGAGATGTCACGGCTAATCATGTCTTCTAGTATGTAACAAGTAAAGAGGGGCAACTGTTAACACCCATTTTGTCCGTCTTTTATTGTAACATTACACTTCAAGGAGACTAATAATAATAAAAAGAAAAAAATGAAGAAAGGAGGGGGTGTTCCAGTCCATTACCTTCGATTTGATGTTGGACGGGGTGATCCCTTCCAGTCCATCACATTTGCTGTTGGACGGGAAAGTCCCGTCCATCACATTATTAACTTGTTGTTGGACGCGGTCCAGGCTAGTCCCTTGCTGTGGACTTTTTGTTGGACGCGGTCCAATCCCTCCCATCATATATAGGACTTGCTGTTGGACGGGGAAGTCCCGTCCATCACATTTGTACTTGCTGTTGGACGGGGAAGTCCCGTCCATCACATTTGTACTTACTGTAGGACGGGGAAGTCCCGTCCATCACATTTGCATTTGCTGTGGACGAGGAAGCCTCGTCCATCACATGGGACTTGCTGTTGGACCCGTCCAATCCATTGCTTGGCACTTGCTGTTGGCCCCGTCCAGTCCACTGCACTTGCCAATTGACGGGGTGGTCCCGTCCAGTCCTTACAATTGCTGGTGGACGGGGTGGTCCTGTCCATTGCTTGGCACTTGCTGGTGGGCCCGTCCAGTCCATTGCTTGACACTTGCTGTTGGTCCCATCCAGTCCACTGTACTTGCCATTGGACGGGGTGGCCCATCCAGTCCTTACACTTGCTGATGGACGGGGTGGTCCCGTCCATTGCTTGGCACTTGCTGTTGGCACCGTCCAGTCCACTGCACTTGCCAATGGACGGGGTGGTCCCGTCCAGTCCTTACACTTGCTGGTGGATGGGGTGGTCCCGTCTATTGCTTGGCACTTGCTGGTAGACGTGGTGGTCCCGTCCATTGCTTGGCACTTGCTGTTGGGCCCGTCCAGTCCATTGCTTGGCACTTGCTGTTGGCGCCGCCCAATCCACTACACTTGCCAATGGACGGGGTGGTCCCGTCCAGTCCTTACACTTGCTGGTGGACGGGGTGGTCCTGTCCATTGCTTTGCACCTGCTGTTGGTCCCGTCCAGTCCTGTCCCTTTTTATTTCTGTTGGACGAGGGGGTTCCGCCCACTTCAATTACTTTAATTTCTGTTGGACGAGGAGGTTCCGTCCCCTGCAATTATCTTTTCTTGTTGGACGAGGAGGACCATCCAGTGTATATCCACTTTTGCATATCTAATTTTTTGTTGGGACGAAGAAATTCCGTCCACTGCAATTTTATTTTCAAGCTGAAGGTTAAAGGAGAAGGAGAAGATAAGGAAGAAAGGACGAAGAAAACAAGGAGAAAAGGACAATCAACAAAGAGGAAAGGAAGCTGAGTTACGCCTCCTACCCACTTTACATACCAGGCAAGACCTATTTCCCTCATCTACCCATTGGTCCTCCTTCTTCCTTGCCTCCTCCCTTGTTTTAACCTGGTAACCCTACTCCTAACCCTAAAAAGCCATCATGCACATCCGACAAAAACCCCCATCTCCTTTCTCTTTTCAAGCGTGCAACCCTCACATCAAATCACCACCTTTCTGCTACTCACGCCACCCCGTCTGGGCATACGCTATTTCTGCTCAAAACCCCCCCATCTCCTTTCTCTTTTCAAGCGTGCAACCCTCACATCAAATCACCACCTTTCTGCTACTCACGCCACCCCGTCTGGGCATACGCTATTTCTGCTCAAAACCCCCCCATCTCCTTTCTCTTTTCAAGCGTGCAACCCTCACATCAAATCACCACCTTTCTGCTACTCATACCACCCCATCTAGACACACGTTATCTCTGCTCATAACCCATTTTTTTTCACCGCCTCTACCCATTGGTCTTTTCTTTTTTCTTCCATCTCCTCCCTCGCCGTAACCTAGCAGCCTCACTCCTAACCCTAAAAAGCCTTCATACCCATCAGACAAAAACCCCCCATCTCCTTCCTTTTTCAAGCGTGCAACCTTCACATCAAATCCCCTCCCGTCCGCTGTTCAGAATGGCCCAAGCCCAAAGTATTCGTGCAAACCGACCTTGAAATCAACGGGGAAGAAGCAAGAAGCCCTCTCCTCCGTCTATAAAAGGAGAGGAGAACCGGGGGGGGGGGGGGGGACATTTTTTGGAGGGGAGAACACTGTGCTTGAGAGGAAGCAAAAGATCAGAGAGGAGATAGAGAGGAAAGATACAAAGAAAAGAGAAAAGAAAGAGAGATTTTTGTTGTGAGGAAGAGAGATCAGAAATATGAACTTCCTTTTCTCTTCTCTATTATTAGAAGTGGTTAAGAAGAAAGAGCTGAAGGAGCCAGGGAGATTGAATGTAAAGACTTCGATCTTGAAATCTTACCACTTGGAGTAAACAAAATCATTCTTATTCTGCTCCCATTTGGTAATCTTTGTTCTTTTCGTTGACATTATTAATAAATTTCTCTTGACACTCTTATTTCTCTGTGTTTCTGTTTCTCTGAATAAGTTGGTAAAAGGTCTCATTTCTACATTTCTGTCCCATTTTCAAGAAATAAAAATTACTTATTTTATATGAAAAATAAAAGGATGATCACTTGATTAAAACAACTTTTTTGGGTTGCCCTATGACAAGTGTCATGTTCAACCCTTCAGATTTAGGGGTTGCCCTATGGACTTACGTGTCATGTTCAACCTCATTTTAGCCACAATAAAGAGATCCACAACGGGTAAAACAAATGTTTCGAAGTTACTAATAATTTACACAACTAATTTTGGGTAACCATTTATGGATGTTCCAGGGTGCCGTGGGGTTAAGTCTCCATACCTTCCCTAGACATAATCGACTCCCGAACCCAAAGCTTTTCTTAAAAGGTTTTCCAACTTCCTTGAAAACAAAATAAAGTTGGTGGCGACTCCATGTTTTCTCACTAAGGGGAAAAACGAAAACAAGCAAGTCTTTTTTTTTAGGTCGCTACAACGACCATGATCGGTTCTGTTTGGCTCATTTTCTTGCTTTTCAAGCTCCATCATGGTTGATCTTGAGCATTTTAATCCTTAATTCCTGCACAACAACACCACAAAACCGCCTTACCCTTTCTGAGGTAAAAACTAACAAATATCAAATTAAAAATGCCTAAACTATATGAAAAAGCATGCAAAATGTCAATGAAATATGAGGTGAAATCACACTCATCACTCTGCGCAAGGCAACAAGGTTAGGATGAGTGAAAAATCCGAAAATTAACAATGTTTAGCAATTAAGCCCAATTATGTAAAAGTAAAAACGATGATTGTAAAAGTTGTCTAATTTTTGTCTCTCTGGCATGTGCGGCTGTAAACTACTATTTATGCTTACTAATCCTGACCAACCCTAGACCAAATTAAGGGCCTCTGAATAAGCTTTCCAACAAGGTATCATATGCCATAATTGGGCTTAAGATGAGTAAGTTAGGCCCATTTAAGTGAAGGAACATCATGGATTGTGCACTGATCTGCACCAGAGAACTCGGGACCCAATTTAGCCTTGATTTTGGCCTAATTTGACAATTCTTGTGAAACCTGAAATTGTAGGTCTCTTCCTTATCTTTCTAGGGACTGCAAGATCACCAAAATTCAATATCTGTAGCTCAAGTTATGCTCTACGCAAGGCAACAAGGTCAGGATGAGTGAAAAATCCGAAAATTAACAATGTTTAGCAATTAAGCCCAATTGAGCCCAATAATGTAAAAGCAAAAAAAATGATTGTAAAAGTTGTCTAATTTCTGTCTCTCTCTGGCTTGTGCGGCTGTAAACTGCTATTTATGCTTATTAATCCTGACCTAACCCTAGACCAAATTAAGGGCCTCTGAATAAGCTTTCCAACAAGGTATCATATGACTTAATTGGGCTTAAGATGAGTAAGTTAGGCCCATTTAAGTGAAGGAACATCATAGACTGCGGACTGATCCGCGCCAGAGAACTCGGAACCCAATTTAGCCTTGATTTTGGCCTAATTTGACAATTCTTGTGAAACCTGAAATTGTAGGTCTCTTCCTTATGTTTCTAGAGACAGCAAGGTCATCAAAATCTGATATATGTAGCTCTAGTTATGCTCTGCGCAAGGCAACAAGGTCAGGATGAGTGAAAAATCAGAAAATTAACAATGTTTAGCAATTATGCTCAATTAAACCCAATAATGTAAAAGCAAAAACAACGATTGTAATAGTTGTCTAATTTCTATCACTCTCTGGCTTGTGCGGCTGTAAACTGCTATTTATGCTTATTAATCCTGACCTAACCCTAGACCAAATTAAGGACCTCTGAATAAGCTTTCCAACAAGGTATCATATGACTTAATTGGGCTTAAGATGAGTAAGTTAGGCCCATTTAAGTGAAGGAACATCATAGACTGCGCACTGATCCGCGCCAGAGAACTCGGAACCTAATTTAGCCTTGATTTTGGCCTAATTTGACAATTCTTGTGAAACCTGAAATTGTAGGTCTCTTCCTTATGTTTCTAGAGACAGCAAGATCATCAAAATCTGATATCTGTAGCTCTAGTTATGCTCCGCGCAAGGCAACAAGGTCAGGATGAGTGAAAAATGCGAAAATTAACAAAGTTTAGCAATTAAGCCCAATTAAGCCCAATAATGTAAAAGCAAAAACAATGATTGAAAAAGTTGTCTAATTTCCGTCTCTCTCTGGCTTGTGCGGCTGTAAACTGCTATTTATGCTTATTAATCCTGACCTAACACTTGACCAAATTTTGGGCCTATTTAAGTGAAGGAACATCATGGACAACGAACGGATCCGTGCCAGAGAACTCGGAACCCAATTTAGCCTTGATTTTGGCCTACTTTCACAATTCTTGAGAAACCTGAAATTGTAGGTCTCTTCCTTATCTTTCTAGATACAGCAAGATCACCACATTCCGATATCTGTAGCTCTAGTTATGCTCTGCGCAAGGCAACAAGGTCAGGATGAGTGGAAAATCCGAAAATTAACAATGTTTAGCAATTAAGCCCAATAATGTAAAAGCAAAAACAATGATTGTAAAAGTTGTCTAATTTCTGTCTCTTTCTGGCTTGTGCGGCTGTAAACTGCTATTTATGCTTATTAATCCTGACCTAACCCTAGACCAAATTAAGGACCTCTGAAGAAGCTTTCCAACAAGGTATCATATGCCTTAATTGGGCTTAAGATGAGTAAGTTAGGCCAATTTAAGTGAAGGAACATCATAGATTGCGCACTGATCCGCGGCAGAGAACTCGGGACCCAATTTAGCCTTGATTTTGGCCTCATTTGACAATTCATGTGACACCTTAAATTGTAGGTCTCTTCCTTATCTTTCTAGAGACAGCAAGATCACCAAAATCCGATATCAGTAGCTCTAGTTATGCTCTACGCAAGGCAACAAGGTCAGGATGAGTGAAAAATGCGAAAATTAACAAAGCTTAGCAAGTAAGCCCAATTAAGCCCAATAATGTAAAAGCAAAAACAAAGATTGTAAAAGTTGTCTAATTTTCGTCTCTCTCTGGCTTGTGCCGCTGTAAACTACTATTTATGCTTATTAATCCTGACCTAACCCTTGGCCAAATTAAGGGCCTCTGAATTAGCTTTCCAATAAGGTATCATATGCCTTAATTGGGTTTAAGATGAGTAAGTTAGGCCCATTTAAGTGAAGGAACATCATAGACTGCGCACAGATCCGCGCCAGAGAACTCGGAACCTAATTTAGCCTTGATTTTGGCCTAATTTGACAATTCTTGTGAAACCTGAAATTGTAGGTCTCTTCCTTATGTTTCTAGAGACAGCAAGATCATCAAAATCTGATATATGTAGCTCTAGTTATGCTCTGCGCAAGGCAACAAGGTCAGGATGAGTGAAAAATCAGAAAATTAACAATGTTTAGCAATTATGCCCAATTAAACCCAATAATGTAAAAGCAAAAACAACGATTGTAAAAGTTGTCTAATTTCTATCTCTCTCTGGCTTGTGCGGCTGTAAACTGCTATTTATGCTTATTAATCCTGACCTAACCCTAGACCAAATTAAGGGCCTCTGAAGAAGCTTTCCAACAAGGTATCATATGCTTTAATTGGGCTTAAGATGAGTAAGTTAGTCCCATTTAAGTGAAGGAACATCATGGACTGTGCACTGATCCGCGACAGAGAACTCGGAACCTAATTTGGCCATGATTTTGGCCTAATTTGACAATTCTTGTGAAACTTGAAATTATATGTCTCTTGCTTATCTTTCTAGGGATAGCAAGATCACCAAAATCCGATATATGTAGCCCTAGTTATGCTCTCAGCAAGGCAGCAAAGTCAGGATGAGTTAAAAATCCGAAAATTAACAATGTTTAGCAATTAAGCCTAATTATGTGAAAGCAAAAACAATGATTGTAAAAGTTGTCTAATTTTCGTCTCTCTCTGGCTTGCTCGGCTGTAAACTGCTATTTATGCTTATTAATCCTGACCAAACCCTAGACCAAATTAAGGGCCTATGAATAAGCTTTCCAACAAGGTATCATATGCCATAATTGGGCTTAAGATGAGTAAGTTAGGACCATTTAAGTGAAGGAACATGATGGACTGTGCACTGATCCACGATAGAGAACTCGGGACCCAATTTAGCCTTGATTTTGGCGTTATTTGACAATTCTTGTGAAACCTGAAATTGTAGGTCTCTTCCTTATCTTTCTGGGGACAGCAAGATCACCAAAATCCGATATCTGTAGCTCTAGTTACGCTCTGCGCAAGACAACAAGGTCAGGATGAGTGAAAAATCCGAAAATTAACAATGTTTAGCAATTAAGCCCAATTAAGCCCAATAATGTATAAGCAAAAACAATGTTTGTAAAAGTTGTCTAATTCCTGTCTCTCTTTGGCTTGTGCGGCTGTAAACTGTTATTTATGCTTATTAATCCTGACCTAACCCTAGACAAAATTAAGGGCCTCTAAATAAGCTTTCCAACAAGGTATCATATGCCTTAATTGGGCTTAAGATAAGTAAGTTAGGCCCATTTAAGTGAACGAACATAATGGACTGTGCACTGATCCGTGCCAGAGAACTCGGGACCCAATTTAGCATTGCTTTTGGCCTCATTTGACAATTCTTGTGAAACCTGAAATTGTAGGTCTCTTCCTTATCTTTCTAGGGACAACAAGATCACCAAAATCCGATGTCCATAGCTCAAGTTATGCTCTGCGCGAGGCAACAAGGTCAGGATGAGCAAAAACAATGATTGTAAAAGTTGTCTAATTTCTGTCTCTCTCTGGCTTATGCGGCTGTAAACTGCTACTTTTGCTTATTAATCCTGACCTATCCCTTGACCAAATTAAGGGCCTCTGAATAAGCTTTCCAACAAGGTATCAAATGACTTAATTGGGCTTCAGATGAGTAAGTTAGGTCCATTTAAGTGAAGGAACATCATGGACTGCGCACTGATCCACGATAGAGAACTCGGGACCCAATTTAGCCTTGATTTTTCCTAAATTGACAATTCTTGTGGCACCTGAAATTGTAGGTCTCTTCCTTATCTTTCTAGAGACAGCAAGATCACCAAAATCCGATATCTGTAGCTCTAGTTATGCTCTGCTCAAGGTAACAAGGTCAGGATGAGTGAAAACCCGAAAATTAACAATGCTTAGCAATTAAGACCAATTATGTCAAAGCAAAAACAATGATTGAAAAAGTTGTCTAATTTTCGTCTATCTCTGGCTTGTGCGGCTGTAAACTACTATTTATGCTTATTAATCCTGACCTAACCTTAGACCAAATTAAGGGCCTCTGAATAAGCTTTCCAACAAGGTATCATATGCCTTAATTGGGCTTAAGATGAGTAAGATAGGGCCATTTAAGTGAAGGAACATCATGGACTGCATACTGATCCGCGCTAGATTACTCGGGACCCAATTTAGCCTTGATTTTGGCATTATTTGACAATTCTTGTGAAACCTGAAATTGTAGGTCTCTTCTTTATCTTTCTGGGGACAGCAAGATCACCAAAATCCGAAATCCGTTGCTCTAGTTATGCTCTTGGCAAGGCAACAAGGTCGGGATGAGTGGAAAATCCGAAAATTAACAATGTTTAGCAATTAAACCCAATAATGTAAAAGCAAAAGCAATGATAGTAAAAGTTGTCTAATTTCAGTCTCTTTATGGCTTGTGCGGCTGTAAACTGCTATTTATGCTTATTAATCCTGACCTAACCCTAGACCAAATTAAGGACCTCTGAAGAAGCTTTCCAACAAGGTATCATATGCCATAATTGGGCTTAAAATGAGTAAGTTAGGCCCATTTAAGTGAAGGAACATCATGGATTGTGCACTGATCTGCACCAGAGAACTCGGGACCCAATTTAGCCTTGATTTAGGCCTAATTTGACAATTCTTGTGAAACCTGAAATTGTAGGTCTCTTCCTTATCTTTCTAGGGACTGCAAGATCACCAAAATTCAATATCTGTAGCTCAAGTTATGCTCTACGCAAGGCAACAAGGTCAGGATGAGTGAAAAATCCGAAAATTAAAAATGTTTTGCAATTAAGCCCAATTGAGCCCAATAATGTAAAAGCAAAAAAATGATTGTAAAAGTTGTCTAATTTCTGTCTCTCTCTGGCTTGTGCGGCTGTAAACTGCTATTTATGCTTATTAATCCTGACCTTACCCTAGACCAAATTAAGGGCCTCTGAATAAGCTTTCCAACAAGGTATCATAAGACTTAATTGGGCTTAAGATGAGTAAGTTAGACCCATTTAAGTGAAGGAACATCAGGGACAGTGCACCGATCTGCGCCAAAAAACTCAGGACCCAATTTAGCCTTGATTTTGGCCTAATTTGACAATTCCTGTGAAACCTGAAATTGTAGGCCTCTTCCTAATCTTTCTAGAGACAACAAGATCACCAAAATCCGATATATGTAGCTCTAGTTATGCTCTGCGCAAGGCAACAAGGTCAGGATGAGTGAAAAATGCGAAAATTAACAATGTTTAGCAATTAAGCCCAATAATGTAAAAGTAAAAACAATGATTGTAAAAGTTGTCTAATTTCCGTCTCTCTCTGGCTTGTGCGGCTGTAAACTGCTATTTATGCTTATTAATCCGGACCTAACACATGACCAAATTTTGGGCCTCTGAATAAGTTTTCCAACAAGTTATCATATTCCTCAATTGGGCTTAAGATGAGTAAGTTAGGCCTATTTAAGTGAAGGAACATCATGAACAACGAACTGATCCGCGCCAGAGAACTCGGAACCCAATTTAGCCTTGATTTTGGCCTACTTTCACAATTCTTGAGAAACTTGAAATTGTAGGTCTCTTCCTTATCTTTCTAAGGACAGCAAGATCACCACATTCCGATATCTGTAGCTCTAGTTTTGCTCTGCGCAAGGCAACAAGGTCAGGATGAGTGGAAAATCCGAAAATTAACAATGTTTAGCAATTAAGCCCAATAATGTAAAAGCAAAAATAATGATTGTAAAAGTTGTCTAATTTCTGTCTCTTTCTGGCTTGTGCGGCTGTAAACTGCTATTTATGCTTATTAATCCTGACCTAACCCTAGACCAAATTAAGGACCTCTGAAGAAGCTTTCCAACAAGGTATCATATGCCTTAATTGGGCTTAAGATGAGTAAGTTAGGCCAATTTAAGTGAAGGAACATCATAGATTGCGCACTGATCCGCGGCAGAGAACTCGGGACCCAATTTAGCCTTGATTTTGGCCTCATTTGACAATTCATGTGACACCTGAAATTGTAGGTCTCTTCCTTATCTTTCTAGAGACAGCAAGATCACCAAAATCCGATATCAGTAGCTCTAGTTATGCTCTACGCAAGGCAACAAGGTCAGGATGAGTGAAAAATGCGAAAATTAACAAAGCTTAGCAAGTAAGCCCAATTAAGCCCAATAATGTAAAAGCAAAAACAAAGATTGTAAAAGTTGTCTAATTTTCGTCTCTCTCTGGCTTGTGCCGCTGTAAACTGCTATTTATGCTTACTAATCCTGACCTAACCCTTGGCCAAATTAAGGGCCTCTGAATTAGCTTTCCAATAAGGTATCATATGCCTTAATTGGGCTTAAGATGAGTAAGTTAGGCCCATTTAAGTGAAGGAACATCATAGACTGCGCACAGATCCGCGCCAGAGAACTCGGAACCTAATTTAGCCTTGATTTTGGCCTAATTTGACAATTCTTGTGAAACCTGAAATTGTAGGTCTCTTCCTTATGTTTCTGGAGACAGCAAGATCACCAAAAACTGATATCTGTAGCTCTAGTTATGCTCTGCGCAATGCAACAACGTCAGGATGAGTGAAAAATCAGAAAATTAACAATGTTTAGCAATTATGCCCAATTAAACCCAATAATGTAAAAGCAAAAACAACGATTGTAAAAGTTGTCTAATTTCTATCTCTCTCTGACTTGTGCGGCTGTAAACTGCTATTTATGCTTATTAATCATGACCTAACCATAGACCAAATTAAGGGCCTCTGAAGAAGCTTTCCAACAAGGTATCATATGCTTTAATTGGGCTTAAGATGAGTAAGTTAGTCCCATTTAAGTGAAGGAACATCATGGACTGTGCACTGATCCGCGACAGAGAACTCGGAACCTAATTTGGCCATGATTTTGGCCTAATTTGACAATTCTTGTGCAACCTGAAATTATAGGTCTCTTGCTTATCTTTCTAGGGATAGCAAGATCACCAAAATCCCATATATATAGCTTTAGTTATGCTCTCAGCAAGGCAACAAAGTCAGGATGAGTTAAAAATCCGAAAATTAACAATGTTTAGCAATTAAGCCTAATTATGTAAAAGCAAAAACAATGATTGTAAAAGTTGTCTAATTTTCGTCTCTCTCTGGCTTGCTCGGCTGTAAACTGCTATTTATGCTTATTAATCCTGACCAAACCCTAGACCAAATTAAGGGCCTATAATAAGCTTTCCAACAAAGTATCATATGCCATAATTGGGCTTAAGATGAGTAAGTTAGGTCCATTTAAGTGAAGGAACATGATGGATTGTGCACTGATCCACGATAGAGAACTCGGGACCCAATTTAGCCTTGATTTTGGCGTTATTTGACAATTCTTGTGAAACCCGAAATTGTAGGTCTCATCCTTATCTTTCTAGGGACAGCAAGATCACCAAAATCCGATATCTGTAGCTCTAGTTATGCTCTGCGCAAGACAACAAGGTCAGGATGAGTGAAAAATCCGAAAATTAACAATGTTTAGCAATTAAGCCCAATTAAGCCCAATAATGTATAAGCAAAAACAATGTTTGTAAAAGTTGTCTAATTCCTATCTCTAATTGGCTTGTGCGGCTGTCAACTGTTATTTATGCTTATTAATCCTGACCTAACCCTAGACAAAATTAAGGGCCTCTGAATAAGCTTTCCAACAAGGTATCATATGCCTTAATTGGGCTTAAGATAAGTAAGTTAGGCCCATTTAACTAAACGAACATAATGGACTGTGCACTGATCCGTGCCAGAGAACTCGGGACCCAATTTAGCATTGCTTTTGGCCTCATTTGACAATTCTTGTGAAACCTGAAATTGTAGGTCTCTTCCTTATCTTTCTAGGGATAACAAGATCACCAAAATCCGATGTCCATAGCTCAAGTTATGCTCTGCGTGAGGCAACAAGGTCAGGATGAGTGAAAAATCCGAAAATTAAAAATGTTTAACAATTAAGCCCTATTAAGCCCAATAATTTAGAAGCAAAAACAATGATTGTAAAAGTTGTCTAATTTCTGTCTCTCTCTGGCTTATGCGGCTGTAAACTGCTACTTTTGCTTATTAATCCTGACCTATCCCTTGACCAAATTAAGGGCCTCTGAATAAGCTTTCCAACAAGGTATCAAATGACTTAATTGGGCTTCAGATGAGTAAGTTAGGTCCATTTAAGTGAAGGAACATCATGGACTGCGCACTGATCCGCGCCATAGAACTCGGGACCCAATTTAGCCTTGATTTTGGCCTAAATTGACAATTCTTGTGACACCTGAAATTGTAGGTCTCTTCCTTATCTTTCTAGAGACAGCAAGATCACCAAAATCCGATATCTGTAGCTCTAGTTATGCTCTGCTCAAGGTAACAAGGTCAGGATGAGTGAAAATCCGAAAATTAACAATGCTTAGCAATTAAGACCAATTATGTCAAAGCAAAAACAATGATTGAAAAAGTTGTCTATTTTTCGTCTATCTCTGGCTTGTGCGGCTGTAAACTACTATTTATGCTTATTAATCCTGACCTAGCCTTAGACCAAATTAAGGGCCTCTGAATAAGCTTTCCAACAAGGTATCATATGCCTTAATTGGGCTTAAGATGAGTAAGTTAGGGCCATTTAAGTGAAGGAACATCATGGACTGCATACTGATCCGCGCTAGAGAACTCGGGACCCAATTTAGCCTTGATTTTGGCATTATTTGACAATTCTTGTGAAACCTGAAATTGTAAGTCTCTTCTTTATCTTTCTGGGGACAGCAAGATCACCAAAATCCGAAATCCGTTGCTCTAGTTATGCTCTGCGCAAGGCAACAAGGTCGGGATGAGTGGAAAATCTGAAAATTAACAATGTTTAGCAATTAAGCCCAAAAATGTAAAAGCAAAAGCAATGATTGTAAAAGTTGTCTAATTTCCGTCTCTATCTGGCTTGTGCGGCTGTAAACTGCTATTTATGCTCATTAATCCTGACCTAACCCTAGACCAAAATAAGGGCCTCTGAATAAGCTTTCCAACAAGGTATCATATGCCATAATTGTGCTTAAGATGAGTAAGTTAGGCCCATTAAAGTGAAGGAACATCAGGGACTGTACACTGATCTGCGCCAGAGAACTCGGGACCCAATTTAGCTTTGATTTTGGCCTAATTTGACAATTCTTCTGAAACATGAAATTGTAGGCCTCTTCCTTATCTTTCTAGAGACAGGAAGATCACCAAAATCCGATATTTGTAGCTCCAGTTATGCTCTGCGCAAGGCAACAAGGTCAGGATGAGTGAAAAATCCGAAAATTAACAAAGTTTAGCAATTAAGCCCAATAATGTAAAAGCAAAAACAATGATTGTAAAAGTTGTCTAATTTTCGTCTCTCTCTGGCTTGTGCGGCAGCAAACTGCTATTTATGCTTATTAATCGTGACCTATCCCTAGACCAAATTAAGGGCCTCTAAATAAGCTTTCCAACAAGGTATCATATTCCTTAATTGGGCTTAAGATGAGTAAGTTAGGCACATTTAAGTGAAGGAACATCAAGGACTGCGCACTAATCCGTGCCAGAGAACTCGGGACCCAATTTAGCCCTGATTTTGGCCTAATTTGACAATTCTTGTGAAACCTGAAATTGTAGGTTTCTTCCTTATCTTTCTAGGGACAGCAAGATCACCAAAATCCATATCTGTAGCTCTAGTTATGCTCTGCGCAAGGCAACAAGGTCAGGATGAGTGAAAAATCCGAAAATTAACAATGTTTAGCAATTAAGCCCAATTAAGCCCAATAATGTAAAAGCAAAAACAATGATGGTAAAAGTTGTCTAATTTTCATCTCTCTCGGGCTTGTGCAGCAGTAAACTGCTATTTATGCTTATTAATCCTGACCCAACCCTAGACCAAATTAAGGGCCTCTGAATAAGCTTTCCAACAAGGTATCATATGCCTTAATCGGGCTTAAGATGACTAAGTTAGGCACATTTAAGTGAAGTAACATCATGGACTGCACACTATCCACGCCAGAGAAATCGGGACCCAATTTAGCCTTGATTTTGTCCTAATTTGACAATTATTGTGACACCTGTAATTGTTGGTTTCTTCCTTATCTTTCTAGGGACAGAAAGATCACCAAAATCCGATATCTGTAGCTCAATTTATGCTTTGTGCAGGGCAACAAGGTCAGGATGAGTGAAAAATCCGAAAATTAACAATGTTTAGCAATTAAGCCCAATAATGTAAAAGCAAAAACAATGATTGTAAAAGTTGTCTAGTTTCCGTCGCTCTCTGGCTTGTGCGGCTGTAAACTGCTATTTATGCTTATTAATCCTGACCTAACCCTAGACCAAATTAAGGGCCTCTGATTAAGCTTTCCAACAAGGTATCATGTGCCTTAATTGGGCTTAAGATGAGTAAGTTAGGCCCATTTAAGTGAAGGAACATCATGGACTGTGCACTGATCCGCGCCAGAGAACTCGGGACCCAATTTAGCCTTGATTTTGGCCTAATTTGACAATTCTTGTGAAACTTCAAATTGTAGGTCTCTTCCTTATCTTTCTAGGGACATCAAGATAACCTAAATCCGATATCTGTAGCTCTAGTTATGCTCTGTGCAAGGCAACAAGGTCAGGATGAGTGAAAAATCCGAAAATTTACAATGTTTACAATTAAGCCCAATTAAGTCCAATAATGTGAAAGCAAAAACAATGATTGTAAAAGTTGTCTAATTTTTGTCTCTCTCTGGCTTGTTCGACTGTAAACTGCTATTTATGCTTATTAATCCTGACCTAACCTTAGACCAAATTAAGGGCCTCTTAATAAGCTTTCCAACATGGTATCATGTGCTTTAATTGGGCTTAAAATGAGTAAGTTAGGCCCATTTAAGTGAAGGAACATCAAGGACTGCGCACGGATCCGCGCCAGAGAACTCGTGACCCAATTTAGTATTGATTTTGGCCTAATTTGACAATTCTTGTGACACCTGAAATTATAGGTCTCTTCCTTATCTTTCTAGGGACAGCAAGATCACCAAAATCAAATATCTGTAGCTGTAGTTATGCTCTGTGCCAGGCAACAAGGTCAGATGATGAGTGTGATTTCACCTCATATTTCATTGATATTTTGCATGCATTTTCAAATAGCTTAGGCATATTTAATTTGATTTTTGTTAGTTTTTACCTTGGAACGGGTAAGGTGGTTTTGTGGTGTTGTTTTACAGGAATTAAGGATTAAATGCTCAAGAGTAGCCATGATGGAGCTTGCATGAAGATAGGGCTTGAAAAGTGAAGAAAATGAGCCAAACAGAGCCCATCACGGCCTAGCCGTGACAACCATAACGGCCATGATTGAGTAGAGCTTAAAAGAAAGAATGGAAAAGTTAGAACTGGTCACGGCCTAGCCGTGATGAGCATCACTGCCGTGACAGACCAATCAGTGAAGTAGTGCCCAAGGCAGAATTGGTCACGGCCCGACCGTGATGGCCATCACAGCCGTGACGCTTAATATTTGGATATGAAGAAACTGATTTCATCTGAATTTGTGTTTGATTAGGATTCAAATTACCCTAATCTATAAATAGGGCCATTAGGCAGAGAGTTAGGGGGGACTTTTGGGCTGCTATACTTAGGGGGGACTTTTGGGCTGCTATACTTAGGCAATTTTTTAGGATCTCTCTTCTTCTTCTTCTTCTCTTCTCTTATTTTTTATTTCATGTTGTTGTTAACCAAGCTTGTCATCACCATGGCAAGGCTTGAGTAGTAGCTTTATTTCTAGGGATTGGGGCTATGCCCAAGATCTGATTCATGTTATGAATTGATGTTTTATCTTTGTTAATTTTGATTTTGCTTTAGATCTGATTTCTATTGTTTTAATTACTCGTAAATTCGGTGGCCACTTGTTTGCGTGTCTTAGATATTCTAAGGAGGAACCTAGCGGTGAACTTAGGTATCGGATCTATAGAATCAAACTTAGGACTTAAATCACAAGAGTTAGAAGCGGTCCTTCGAGGATTAACGAATTGTCACGAAACGTAAAGGGTTCAATCTAAATTCGACTACCACGAGAGTAGGGGTTGATTTAATTGGGCACGATTTTTGTAACCCGAGAAGGAGCATTAACTATTTGAGGATAAATTCGCCTTCAAAGCATTTTTTGATAATTAACAAGGAGTAGTGAATTTAGTAACATAAACAATCTTGTTGGTAACCCAAATTCCTAGGAATCCCTTTAGATCTGAAAAACCACAAATTTATTTACTTTCTGTTTTACTTGATTGCATTCCTTATCTGGTTTTCTAAGTTATCTCTTATTTCAAAAAAATCAAAACCTTTTCAAAATCTTTTTTTTACATAGTCCAGTTTAATCGATTTGATAATTAGTTGTGATTTGAGATCACGGTCTCTGTGGGATCGATATCTTTTTATTACTTGGCGACGAATCTAGTACACTTGCCGGAACGCACACATCAAGTTTTTGGCGCCGTTGCCGGGGACTGTGCTTTCTTGAATCTCAATTTAATTTTTAAATTGATTTTTCTGGACTTCTTCATTTTCTTTTTAATTGTTTTTTTTTGTTAAAAAAATTTTTCTCATTTATCTCTTTTCCTTCTAGAGTATCTATCTCTCTGTGTTTTTCTCTTTTATGCAAAGATCCCTAAGTCTTGGAAGCCTTATTGAGGTTGACCCCGAAATCGAGAGGACCTTTTATAGACGTAGGAGACTACAAAGAGAGAGAGAGAGAGAGAGAGGTTGATTCCCATTCCTCTCATGGCGAATCTTCCGGATACCAAACCATTGAAGGACTACGCAGCCCCAGATGCGAGGGGTTTGCGAACTGGGATTGCTAGGCCAGAGATCGAGGCGGAGAACTACACTATACCGCCTATGCTAATTAGCATGATTAGGCAACATCAATTCGGAGGATTGCCCGCGGAGGACCCGACTGATCACGTGGAGACATTCATGGAGTTCACTGATGCAATTAGAATTCATGGCGCCCCGATTGATGCTATTCGCTTGAGGTTGTTCCCTTCCTCTCTTACTGGGAAGGCAAAAGCTTGGCTGAAGCAAGTTCCCGCTAATACCTTGACGACTTGGGACCAACTGGAGCAGGCATTCTTGGAGAAATTCTTCCCTCCATCCAAGACGGCTTACCTACGAACTCAGATCACCGGCTTCTTCCAAAAAGATGGAGAATGCTTATCCGAAGCTTGGGATCGCTACAAGGGATTGCTAGATTCATGCCCACATCATGGACTCGAGAGGTGGTTATTAGTGCACACCTTCTACAACGGATTGGACTACTCTTCGAAGGTGACACTTGACTCAGCAGCTGGCGGAGCCTTTATGAACAGACCTCTGACCGAAGCATTCAATATCATTGAAAACGTAGCCACCAACTACCACCAATGGGGCTCGGAAAGAGGTAATAACCCGAAAAAGATTTCGGGGGGTAAGTTTGAAATGAATAGAACCGATCTTATTATGTCTAAAATTGACTCCCTGAATAAACGTTTTGATTAGCTTGAAAAGGCTAATGTGAGTTCAATAGGTGCTACTAATATTGTTTGTGAGATTTGTGGAATGCAGGGACATGACATAATGGAGTGCCCACGAGGTATTGCCCATGGATCCGGTGCTTCGGGGGAACAAGTGAACTCTTGTCACAACTTCTATGACATGAACCCGAAGTTGCCAAATTATGCTCCCCCAAATCCTTACAACCAAGGAATGAAGAATAGCCCTTACCTCTCGTACGGGAACTACAGCAACACGCTAAACCATGAATCCCAAGAAGGACAAGGTAATAGGAAACCCGCATCGGGGTATCCTCAGGTACAAAAGTCTAAACTTGAGTCTCTTTTGGAAAGTTTTGTTGAAACTCAAACAAAACAAAATGAAGAGTTTAGGCAACAAGGTAGGGCAGTCAACGAGGCAATAAAAGAGCTAGCATCTAAGGTAGATAACTTAGCTGTCCATAATAAGATGTTAGAAACGCAGATTGCCCAACAAGCTAGTACATACACTAGACCTAAGGGTACGTTTCCGGGACAACCCAAAGTTAATCCCAATGAACATTGTAATGCTATATACTTAAGGGATGATAAGCTTGGGGTAGTTGAAAAGGATGTGGAATGTGAGGAGGACATGAGCAAAGATGAAGAGATAGAGCCAAAGTATGTCCCTCCACCACCTTACCAACCCCTAATACCTTTCCCACAAAGGTTGGTCAAGAAAAAGCAAGTAGGAATAGAAACTAAGAGCTTAATTGAGGAGCACAATGCCACGATAAAAACTAATATGCCTCATAAACTAAAAGATCCAGGAAGTTTCTCTATTGCTTGCTCAATCGGAGAAATGAAAATAGACCAAGCCTTATGTGACTTAGGGTCTAGTGCGAGTTTGATGCCGCTTACTATCTTTGAGAGGTTAGGAGCCGAGAAATTGAGTCCATCCAAATTCTCTTTACAATTTGCGGATGGCTCAACTAAAACTCCTCTAGGCATACTAGATAATGTCCCCGTAAAGGTAGGAAAATTTTTCATTCCTACCAACTTCATGGTATTGGATATGAACGGGAATTCTAAATTCCCTATCATTCTTGGAAGGCCATTCTTGGCCACAGCTGGAGCAATAATAGACGTAAAAAATGGCAAGCTCTCTTTAAATGTAGAAGAAGGTAGGGTAGATTTTGATTTGACTAACTCATGTAACAACCCTCCTTTTGAGAGTCATGTGTGCAGGATCGATATAATGTCTCCAAAGGTGAAGGAAGAGCTTAACATGGAAGCAACTCCGAAGAATTGCATGCCAAATGATGCACCAAATGGTGATGAAGTTGGAGTTGCTCATCATGAGGAAATAAAACTTCCGTCGGGAGGAAGTAAGGCCATGAAACTCAGAGTGAAAAGAGCAAAGCGAAAGCGCAATTGGCCATATGAACAAAATCGGCTCTTTGAAGGACTTCCATGGAAGAGAAGTGTTCTTGCACTTCCAAGCCCAGTCGATCCCGGTTGATTGAAAGAACTATGGTCAAGCTTAGGACTGTAAATAAGCGCTTCTTGGGAGGCAACCCAAGTTTTCTTTCCCTTTTCCATTTGTTTTTGAATTTTGCTTTGGAATAATTTGAGTAGATTTAGAGAAGAAAGATGACTAACTGATGATTTTGCCAAGTATTTTCAGGTTATGAAGGAAGGAAGAGCAAAAAGGCAAGGACAAATAAAGTCGAAAATCATCACGCCCGTGCCGTGATGGTGATCACGACCGTGATTAGCTACCCGAGAAGATCGGGGAAGGATCACGGGCCCAGTGTGATATCCATCACGGGCGTGATGAGAAGGACCACGAAGATCGAATGTATCACGGTCGTGACACATTTTCCAGCATCTCTTTGACTAGGCATGTGAGCCAGCACCCGCTACCACCTCGGTGAGTTGTTCCATTTTTCTCCTCTCTCCTACTTGATTATTTACATTGGGGACAATGTAAGTTTTTAAGCTTGGGGTAGGGGTATTTTTGAAATTTTTTGCATTTTTCATGTTGCATTCATATAGGCATAGTTTTGCATGATCACATGATTAGATTGCCCCTTGCTTAGATTATGCATCCGATTGTGAGAACTTGGTGCCAAATAAATTGAGATAGTGAATTTTTGAACCCAATTTTTTATTCTTGTGATAAGGCTAAAAATAAAAATGCTTGAGATGATCTTTTGATAGTTGATAATTAGCATGTGGTTCCTTAGACTTGTGATTCTTATTGATTTTAAAATACTAAATGTGAGATTTTTGAGCCTAAAAGGGGTACTCACTAAATCTACCCCATTCTTTGTGATTGAGTGTTTTATTCCTCTTGGATTGTATTCTCTAGAACTTGACTTGAAACTGTTTTGAAACTTAAAAATTTTTGAAAACAATTTTGAAAATGATTGAGGCACTAGGTATTTTTCCGGCCTTCTGATCTTTGATTGATTAAATGCTACCCCTTAGTTGCCCAATTTTGAGCCTAAAAGAATAAAATACTTTTCTTGGTACCTTGAAATAATTTGATGAATGATGGTTGGTATGGAACCTTCTAAAGTATTGCAAAAAGGGTAAAAAGGTAGTTTGAAAAATGAATTGTGGGATGAGAAAGTTAGAAAATTATTTCTCTTGAATCGAAAATCTCCCCTTCTCCAAATAAATGAAATAAAATAAACAAAAAAATGGAGAAGGGGATGACAAAAAGAAAGTGAGAAATAAAATAAAAAGAAAGAAAGAAAGGTGGAAAAGTGAACTAAAGCCCAAAAAGGTATTCTAGAAGGTTGTCATGCTCTGCAATGTCTGATATTCTGTTTACCCTTCTTGAATTTACCCTTTTCTTGATTTCCCCACCTAACAATTAATCCCATGGCCCCATTACAACCAAAATAAAAGACCTCTTGATTCTTATGTGTTTTCATTAATAAAGTAGAGATTTGGTTAATAGTCCAGCTTATGGTAGGGTACCTTTTTTTGAGGAAATTGAGTGAATTGTCATATACCCTTAAACACTTGAGTGAGGTGAGAAGAGTGCCCAAATTAGTGAGAGACATGAATCTAGAAAACCTAAGCTTCTAATTGGACTTGAAATTGATTGTCTCTTGGTTTCTTATTTGAAAATGCATGTCACTTGGATTAGTTACTCGGGTTCTTGGTTCACTATCCATGCCCTGATTGTTTATCTTATCTAGTCTTAGTGATTGCTTGAGGACAAGTAAAGTCTTAAGCTTGGGGTGGTTTGATGAGTGTGATTTCACCTCATATTTCATTGATATTTTGCATGCATTTTCATATAGCTTAGGCATATTTAATTTGATTTTTGTTAGTTTTTACCTTGGAACGGGTAAGGCGGTTTTGTGGTGTTGTTTTGCAGGAATTAAGGATTAAATGCTCAAGATTAGGCATGATGGAGCTTGCATGAAGATGGGGCTTGAAAAGTGAAGAAAATGATCCAAACAGAGCCCATCACGGCCTAGCCGTGACAACCATCACGGTCGTGATCGAGTAGAGCTTAAAAGAAAGAATGGAAAATCCAGAACTGGTCACGGCCAAGCCGTGATGAGCATCACGGTCGTGACATGTCAGCTGAACCAGACCCTCACAGGCAGAACTGATCACGGCCTAGCCGTGAAGAGCATCACGGCCGTGACAGACCAATCAGTGAAGCAGTGCCCAAGGCAGAATTGATCACGGCCCGGCCGTGATAGCCATCACCGCCGTGACGCGCAATATTTGGATCTGAAGAAATTGATTTCATCTGAATTTGTGTTTGATTGCGATTCAAATTACCCTAATCTATAAATAGGGTAATTAGGCAGAGAGTTAGGGGGGCTTTTGGGCTGCTACACTTAGGGGGGACTTTTGGGCTGCTATACTTAGGCAATTTTTTAGGATCTCTCTTCTTCTTCTTCTTCTCTTCTCTTATTTTTTATTTCATGTTGTTGTTAACCAAGCTTGTCATCACCATGGCAAGGCTTGAGTAGTAGCTTTATTTCTAGGGATTGGGGCTATGCCCAAGATCTGATTCATGTTATGAATTGATGTTTTATCTTTGTTAATTTCGATTTTGCTTTAGATATGATTTCTATTGTTTTAATTACTAGTAAATTCGGTGGCCACTTGTTTGCGAGTCGTAGATATTCTAAGGAGGAACCTAGCGGTGAACTTAGGTATCGGATCTATAGAATCAGACTTAGGACTTAAATCGCGAGAGTTAGAAGCGGTCCTTCGAGGATTAACGAATTGTCACGAAACGTAAAGGGTTCAATCTAAATTCGACTACCACGAGAGTAGGGGTTGATTTAATTGGGCACGGTTTTTGTAACCCGAGAGGGAGCATTAACTATTTGAGGATAAATTCAACTTCAAAGCAATTTGTGATAATTAACAAGGAGTAGTGAATTTAGTAACATAAACAATCTTGTTGGTAACCCAAATTCCTAGGAATCCCTTTAGATCTGAAAAACCACCAATTGATTAATCGATTTGATAAATAGTTGTGATTTGAGATCACGGTCTCCGTGGGATCGATATCTTTTTATTACTTGGCGGCGAATATGGTACACTTGCCGGAACGCACACATCATCAGGATGAGTGAAAAATCCGAAAATTAACAATGTTTAGCAATTAAGCCCAATTAAGCCCACTAATGTAAAAGCAAAAACAATGATTGTAAAAGTTGTCTAATTTCCATCTCTCTCTGGCTTGTGTGACTGTAAACTGCTATTTATGCTTATTAATCCTGACCTAACCCTAGACCAAATTAAGGGCCTCTGAATAATCTTTCCAACAAGGTATTATATGACGTAATTAGGCTTAAGATGAGTAAGTTAGGCCCATTTAAGTGAACGAACATCATGGACTGCGCACTGATCCGCGCTAGAGAACTCGAGCCCAACTTAGCCTTGATTTTGGCCTAATTTGACAATTCTTAAGAAACCTGAAATTGTAGGTCTCTTCCTTATCTTTCTAGGGACAGCAAGATCACCAAAATCCGATATCCGTAGCTCTAGTTATGCTCTGCGCAAGGCAACAAGGTCAGGATGAGTGAAAAATCCGAAAATTAACAATGTTTAGAAATTAAGCCCAATAATGTAAAAGCAAAAACAATGATTGTAAAAGTTGTATAATTTCCGTCTCTCTCTGGCTTGTGCGGCTGTAAACTGCTATTTATGCTTATTAATCCTGACCTAACCCTAGACAAATTAAGGGCCTCTGAATAAGCTATCCAACAAGGTATCATATGCCTTAATTGGGCTTAAGATGAGTAAGTTAGGCCCATTTAAGTGAAGGAACATCATGGACTGCGCACTGATCCATGCCAGAGAACTCGGGACCGAATTTAGCCTTGATTTTGGCCTAATTTGACAATTCTGTGAAACCTGAAATTGTAGTATTTTCCTTAGCTTTAAAGGGAAAGCAAGATCACCAAAATCCGATATCTGTAGCTCTAGTTATGCTCTGTGAAAGGCAACAAGGTCAGGATGAGTGAAAAATCCAAAAATTAACAATGTTTAGCAATTAAGCGCAATTAAGCCCAATAATGTAAAAGCAAAAACAATGATTGTAAAAGTTGTCTTATTTCTGTCTCTCTCTGGCTTCTACGGCTGTAAACTGCCAAATTAAGCGCCTCTGAATAAGCTTTCCAACAAGGTATCATATGCCTTAATTGGGCTTAAAATGAGTAAGTTAGGCCCATTTAAGTGAAGCAACATCAAGGACTGCGCACTGATCCGCGCCAAAGAACTCGGGACCCAATTTAGCATTGATTTTGGCCTAATTTGACAATTCTTGCGAAACCTGAAATTGTAGGTCTCTTCATTATCTTTCTAGGGACAGCAACATCACCCAAATCCGATATCTGTAGCTCTAGTTATGCTCTGTACAAGGGAACAAGGTCAGGATGAGTGAAAAATCCGAAAATTAACATTGTTTAGCAACTAAGCCCAAAAATGTAAAAGCAAAAACAATGATTGTAAAAGTTGTCTTATTTTCGTCTCTATCTGGCTTGTGTGGCTGTAGACTGCTATTTATGCTTATAAATCCTGACCTTACGCTCGACCAAATTAAGGACCTATGAATAAGCTTTCCAACAAGGTATCATATGCCTTAATTGGGCTTAAAATGAGTAAGTTAGGCCCATTTAAGTGAAGCAACATCAAGGACTGCGCACTGATCCGCACCAAAGAACTCGGGACCCAATTTAGCATTGATTTTGGCCTAATTTGACAATTCTTGTGAAACCTGAAATTGTAGGTCTCTTCCTTATCTTTGTGGGGACAGCAAGATCACCCAAATCCGATATCTGTAGCTCTAGTTATGCTCTGCGCAAGGCAACAAGGTCAGGATGAGTGAAAAATCCGAAAATTAACAATGTTTAGCAATTAAGCCCATTAATGTAAAAGCAAAAACAATGATTGTAAAAGTTGTCTTATTTCTGTCTCTCTGGCTTGTACGGCTGTTAACTGCCATTTATGCTTATTAATCCCGACCTAACCGTAGACCAAATTAAGCGCCTCTGAATAAGCTTTCCAACTAGGTATTATATGCCTTAATTGGGCTTAAAATGAATAAGTTAGGCCCATTTAAGTGAAGCAACATCAAGGACTGCGCACTGATCCGCGCCAAAGAACTCGGGACCCAATTTAGCATTGATTTTGGCCTAATTTGACAATTATTCTTATACCTGAAATTGTAGGTCTCTTCCTTGTCTTTCTATGGACAGCAAGATCACCCAAATCCGATATCTGTAGCTCTAGTTATGCTCTCCGCAAGGCAACAAAGTCAGGATGAGTGAAAAATCCGAAAATTAACAATGATTAGCAATTAAGCCCAATTAAGCCCAATAATGTAAAAGCAAAAACAATGATTGTAAAAGTTGCCTAATTTTCGTCTCTCTCTGGCTTGCGTGGCTGTAAACTGCTTTTTATGCATATTAATCCTGACCTAACCCTAGACCAAATTAAGGGCCTCTGAATAAGCCTTCCAACAAAGTTTCATATGTCTTAATTGGGCTTAAGACGAGTAAGTTAGGCCCATTTAAGTGAAGGAACATCATGGACTGCACACGGATCCACGCCAGAGAACTCGGGAATCAATTTAGCCTTGAGTTTGGACTAATTTGACAATTCTTGTGAAACCTGAAATTGTAGGTCTCTTCCTTATCTTTCTAGGGATAGCAAGATCACCAAAATCCGATATGTGTAGCTCTTGTTATGCTCTGCGGAAGGGAACAAGGTCAGGATGAGTGAAAAATCCGAAAATTAACAATGTTTAGCAATTAAGCCCAATAATGTAAAAGCAAAAACAATGATTGTAAAAGTTGTATAATTTCCATCTTTCTATGGCTTGTGCGACTGTAAACTGCTATTTATGCTTATTAATCGTGACCTATCCTTAGATCAAATTAAGGGCCTCTGAAAAAGCTATCCAACAAGGTATCATATGCCTTAATTGGGCTTAAGATGAGTAAGTTAGGCCCATTTAAGTGAAGGAACATCAGGGACTGCGCACTAATCCGCACCAGAGAACTCGGGACCCAATTTAGCCTTGATTTTGGCCTAATTTGACCATTCTTGAGAAACCTGAAATTGTAGGTCTCTTCCATATCTTTCTAGGGACAGCAAGATCACCAAAATCTGATATCTGTTGCTCAAGTTATGCTCTGCGCAAGGCAACAAGGTCAGCATGAGTGAAAAATCCGAAAATTAACAATGTTTGGCAATTAAGCCCAATTAAGCCCAAGAATGTAAAATCTAAAACAATGATTACAAAAGTTGTCTTATTTCTATCTCTCTCTGGCTTGTACGGATATAGACTGCCATTTATGCTTATTAATCCTGACCTAACCCTAGACCAAATAAAGGGCCTCTGAATAAGCTTTCCATCAAGGTATCATATGCCTTAATTGGGCTTAAAATGAGTAAGTTATGCCCATTTAAGTGTAGGAACATCAAGGACTGCGCACTGATCCGCGCCATAGAACTCGGGACCCAATTTAGCATTGATTTTGGCCTACTTTGACAATTCTTGTGAAACCTGAAATTGTAGATCTTTATAGGGACAGCAAGATCACCCAAATCCGATATCTGTAGCTCTAGTTACGCTCTGCGCAGGGGAACACGTCAGGATGAGTGAAAAATCCGAAAATTAACAATGTTTAGCAATTAAGCCCAATAATGTAAAAGCAAAAACAATGATTGTAAAAGTTGTCTAATTTTCGTCTCTCTCTGGCTTGTGCGGCTGTACGCTGCTATTTATGCTTATTAATCCTAACCTAACCCTAGACCAAATTAAGTGCCTCTGAATAAGCTTTCCAACAAGGTATCATATGCCTTAATTGGGCTTAAGATGAGTGAGTTAGGCCCTTTTAAGTGAAGTAACATCAGGGACTGCACACTGATCCGCGCCAGAGAACTCGGGACCCAATTTATCCTTTATTTTGGCCTAATTTGACAATTCTTGTGAAACCTGAAATTGTAGGTCTCTTCCTTATCTTTCTAGGGACAGCAAGATCACCAAAATCGATATCTGTTGCTTAAGTTATGCTCTGCGCAAAGGTAACAAGGTCAGGATGAGTGAAAAATATGAAAATTAACAATGTTTAGCAATTAAGCCCAATAATGTAAAAGCAAAAATAATGATTGTAAAAGTTGTCTTATTTCTGTCTCTCTCTAGCTTGTACGGCTGTAAACTACCATCTATGCGTATTAATCATGACCTAACCCTAGACCAAGTTAAGGGCCTCTGAATAAGCTTTCCAACAAGGTTTCATATGCCTTAATTGGGCTTAAAATGAGTTAGGCCCATTTAAGTGAAGGAACATCAAGGACTGCGCACTGATCCGCGCCAGAGAACTCGAGACCCAATTTAGCATTGATTTTGGCCTAATTTGACAATTCTTGTGAAACCTGAAATTGTAGGTCTCTTCCTTATCTTTCTAGGGACAACAAGATCACCAAAATCCGATATTTGTTGCTCTAGTTATGCTCTGCGCAAGGCAACAAGGTCAGGATGAGTGAAAAATCCGAAAATTAACAATATGTTTAGCAATTAAGCCCAATTAAGCCCAAGAATGTAAAAGCTAAAACAATGATTACAAAAGTTGTCTTATTTCTATCTCTCTCTGGCTTGTACGGCTATAAACTGCCATTTATGCTTATTAATCCTGACCTAACCCTAGACCAAAAAAAGGGCCTCTGAATAAGCTTTCCAACAAGGTATCATATGCCTTAATTGGGCTTAAAATGAGTAAGTTATGCCCATTTAAGTGAAGGAACATCAAGGACTGCGCACTGATCCGCGCCATAGAACTCGGGACCCAATTTAGCATTGATTTTGGCCAACTTTGACAATTCTTGTGAAACATGAAATTGTAGGTCTCTTCCTTATCTTTCTAGGGACAACAAGATCACCCAAATCCGATATCTGTAGCTCTAGTTATGCTCTGTGCAGGGGAACACGGTCAGGATGAGTGAAATATCCGAAAATTAACAATGTTTAGCAATTAAGCCCAATAATGTAAAAGAAAAAACAATGATTGTAAAAGTTGTCTAATTTTCGTCTCTCTCTGGCTTGTGCGGCTGTAAACTGACATTTATGCTTATTAATCCTGACCTAACCCTAAACCAAATTAAGGGCCTGTGAATAAGCTTTCCAACAAGGTATCATATGCCTTAATTGGGCTTAAGATGAGCAAGTTAGGCCCTTTTAAGTGAAGTAACATCATGGACTGCGCACTGATCCGCGCCAGAGAACTCGGGACCCAATTTATCCATGATTTTGGCCTATTTTGACAATTCTTGTGAAACCTGAAATTGTAGGTCTCTTCCTTATCTTTCTAGGGACAGCAAGATCACCAACATCTGATATCTGTAGCTCAAGTTATGCTCTGCGCAAGGCAACAAGGTCAGGATGAGTGAAAAATCTGAAAATAAACAATGTTTAGCAATTAAGCCCAATAATTTAAAAGCAAAAATAATGATTGTAAAAGTTGTCTTATTTTTGTCTCTCTCTGGCTTGTACGGCTGTAAACTGCCATCTATGTTTATTAATCCTGACCTAACCCTAGACCAAGTTAAGGGCCTCTGAATAAGCTTTCCAACAAGGTTTCATATGCCTTAATTGGGCTTAAAATGAGTTAGTCCCATTTAAGAGAAGGAACATCAAGGACTGCGCACTGATCCGGGCCAGAGAACTCGGGACCCAATTGAGAATTGATTTTGGCCTAATTTGACAATTCTTGTGAAACCTGAAATTATAGGTCTCTTCCTTATCTTTCTATGGACAGCAACATCACCCAAATCCGATATATGTAGCTCTAGTTATGCTCTGCGCAAGGCAACAAGGTCAGGATGAGTTAAAAATCTGAAAATTAACAATGTTTAGCATTTAAGCCCAATAATGTAAAAGCAAAAACAATGATTGTAAAAGTTGTCTAATTTCCATCTCTCTCTGGCTTGCGCGGTTGTAAACTGCCATTGATGCGTATTAATCGTGACCTAACCCTAGACCAAATTAAGGGCCTCTGAATAAGCTTTCCAACAAGGTATCATATGTCTTAATTGGGCTTAAGATGAGTAAGTTAGGCCCATTTAAGTGAAGGAACATCATGGACTTCACACGGATCCACGCTAGAGAACTCGGGAATCAATTTAGCCTTGATTATGGACTAATTTGACAATTCTTGTGACGCCTGAAATTGTAGGTCTCTTCCTTATCTTTCTAGGGACAACAAGATCACCCAAATCCGATATCTGTAGCTCTAGTTATGCTCTGCGCAGGGGAACAAGGTCAGGATGAGTGAAAAATCCGAAAATTAACAATGTTTAGCTATTAAGCCCAATAATGTAAAAGCAAAAACAATGATTGTAAAAGTTGTCTAATTTTCGTCTCTCTCTGGCTTGTGCGGCTGTAAACTGCTATTTATGCATATTAATCCCGACCTAACCCTAGACCAAATTAAGGGCCTCTGAATAAGCTTTCCAACAAGGTATCATATGCCTTAATTGGGCTTAAGATGAGTAAGTTAGGCCCTTTTAAGTGAAGTAACATCATGGACTGCGCACGGATCCTCGCCAGAGAACTCGGGAATCAATTTAGCTTTGATTTTGGACTAATTTGACAATTCTTGTGAGACCTGAAATTGTAGGTCTCTTCCTTATCTTTCTAGGGATAGCAAGATCACCAAAATCCGATATCCGTAGCTCTAGCTATGCTCTTCGCAAGGAAACAAGGACAGGATGAGTGCAAAATCCGAAAATTAACAATGTTTAGCAATTAAGCCCAATAATGTAAAAGCAAAAACAATGATTGTAAAAGTTGTATAATTTCCGTCTCTCTCTGGCTTGTGCGGCTGTAAACTGCTATTTATGCTTATTAATCATGACCTAACCCTACACCCAATTAAGGGCCTCTAAATAAGCTATCCAACAAGGTATCATATGCCTTAATTGGACATAAGATGAGTAAGTTAGGCCCATTTAAGTGAAGGAACATCATGGACTGCGCACTGATCCGCGCCAGAGAACTCGGGACCCAATTTAGCCTTGATTTTGGTCTAATTTGATAATTCTTTTAAAACCTGGAATTGTAGTCTTTTCCTTAGCTTTCTAGGGAACGCAAGATCACCAAAATCCGATATTTGTTGCTCTCGTTATGCTCTGTGAAAGGCAACAAGGTCAGGATGAGTGAAAAATCCGAAAATTAACAATGTTTAGCAATTAAGCGCAATTAAACCCAATAATGTAAAAGCAAAAACAATAATTGTAGAAGTTGTCTAATTCCTGTCTCTCTCTAGCTTGTGCGGAAGTAAACTGCTATTTATGCTTATTAATCTTGACCAAACCCTAGACCAAATTAAGGGCCTCTGAATAAGCTTTATAACAAAGTATCATATGCCTTAATTGGGCTTAATATGAGTACGTTAGGCCCATTTAAGTGAACGAACATCTTGGACTGCATACTGATCCGCGCCAGAGAACTCGGGACAAAATTTAGCCTTGATTTTCGCCTAATTTGACAATTCTTGTGAAACCTGAAATTGTAGGTCTCTTCCTTATCTTTCTAGGGACAACAAGATCACCAAAACCCAATATCCGTAGCTCTAGTTATGCTCTGCGCAAGGCAACAAGGTCAGGATGAGTGAAAAATCCGAAAATTAACAATGTTTTGCAATTAAGCCCAATAATGTAAAAGCAAAAACAATGATTGTAAAAGTTGTATAATTTCCGTCTCTCTCTGGCTTGTGCGTCTGTAAACTGCTATTTATGCTTATTAATCCTGACCTAACCTTAGACCAAATTAAGGGCCTCTGAATAAGCTATCCAACAAGGTATCATATGCTTTAATTGGGCTTAAGATGAGTAAGTTAGGCCCATTTGAGTGAAGGAACATCATGGACTGCGCCCTGATCCGCGCCAGAGAACTCGGGACCCAATTTAGCATTTATTTTGGACTAACTTGACAATTCTTGTAAAACCAGAAATTGTAGGTCTCTTCCTTATCTTTCTAGGGATAGCAAGATTACCAAAATCCGATATCTGTAGCTCTAGTTATGCTCAGCGCAAGGCAACAAGGTCAGGATGAGTGAAAAATCCGAAAATTAACAATGTTTAATAATTAAGCGCAATTTAGCCCAATAATGTAAAAGCAAAAACAATGATTGTAAAAGTTACGGCAGTAAACTGCTAATTAAACATATTAATCCTGACCTAACCCAAGACCAAATTAAGGGCCTCTGAATAAGCTTTCCAACATGGTATCATATGCCTTAATTGGGTTTAAGATGAGTAAGTTAGGCACATTTAAGTGAAGGAACATCAAGGACTGTGCACTAATCCGCGCCCGAGAACTCGGGACCCAATTTAGCCTTGATTTTGGCCTAATTTGAAATTCTTGTGAAACCTGAAAATGTAGGTTTCTTCCTTATCTTTCTAGGGACAGCAAGATCACCAAAATTCGATATTTGTAGCTCTAGTTATGCTCTGCTCAAGGCAACAAGGTCAGGATAAGTGAAAAATCCGAAAATTAACAATGTTTAGCAATTAAGCCCAATTAAGCCCAATAATGTAAAAGCAAAAACAATGATTGTAAAAGTTGTCTAATTTTCTTCTCTCTCTGGCTTGTGCGGCTGTAAACTGCTATTTATGCTTATTAATCCTGGCCCAACCCTAGACAAATTAAGGGCCTCTGAATAAGCTTTCCAACAAGGTATCATATGTCTTAATTGGGCTAAAGTTGAGTAAGTTAGGCCCATTTAAGTATTGGAACATCATGGACTGCACACGGATCCGTGCGAGAGAACTCGGGACCGAATTTAGCCTTGATTTTGGCCTAATTTGACAACTCTTGTGAAACCTGAAATTGTAGTCTGTTCCTTAGCTTTCTAGCGAAAGCAAGATCACCAAAATCCGATATCTGTAGCTCTAGTTATGCTCTGTGCAAGGCAACAAGGCCAGGATGAGTGAAAAAACCGAAAATTAACAATGTTTAGCAATTAAGCCCAATAATGTAAAAGCAAAAATAATGATTATAAAAGTTATCTAATTTCCGTCTCTCTCTGACTTGTGCGGATGTAAACTGCTATTTATTCTTATTAATCCTAACCTAACCCTAGACCAAATTATGGGTCTCTGAATAAGCTTTCCAACAAGGTATCATATGTCTTAATTGGGCTTAAGATGAGTAAGTTAGGTCCATTTAAGTGAAGGAACATCATGGACTACGCACTGAACCGCGCCCGAGAATTCTGGACCTAATTTAGCCTTGATTTTGGACTAATTTGACAATTCGTGTGACACATGAAATTGTAGGTCTCTTCCTTATCGTTCTAGGGATAGCAAGATCACAAAAATCCGATATCCGTTGCTCTAGTTATGCTCTTCGCAAGGTAACAAGGTCAGGATGAGTGAAAAATCCGAAAATTAACAATGTTTAGCAATTAAGCCCAATAATGTAAAAGCAAAAACAATGATTGTAAAAGTTGTATAATTTCCATCTCTCTCTGGCTTGTGCGGCTGTAAACTGCTATTTATGCTTATTAATCATGACCTAACCCTAAACCAAATTAAGGGCCTCTGAATAAGCTATCCAACAAGGTATCATATGCCTTAATTGGGCTTAAGATGAGTAAGTTAGGCCCATTTAAGTGAAGGAACATCATGGACTGCGCACTGATCCGCGCAAGAGAACTCGGGACCCAATTTAGCCTTGATTTTGGCCTAATTTGATAATTCTTGTAAATCCTGGAATTGTAGTCTTTTCCTTAGCTTTCTAGGGAAAGCAAGATCACCAAAATCCGATATTTGTTGCTCTCGTTATGCCCTGTGGAAGGCAACAAGGTCAGGATGAGTGAAAAATCCTAAAATTAACAATGTTTAGCAATTAAGCGCAATTAAACCCAATAATGTAAAAGCAAAAACAATAATTGTAAAAGTTGTCTAATTCATGTCTCTCTCTAGCTTGTGCGGAAGTAAACTGCTATTTATGCTTATTAATCCTGACCAAACCCTAGACCAAATTAAGGGCCTCTGATAAGCTTTATAACAAGGTATCATATGCCTTATTTGGGCTTAATATGAGTACGTTAGGCCCATTTAAGTGAAGGAACATCTTGGACTGCATACTGATCCGCGCCAGAGAACTCGGGACCAAATTTAGCCTTGATTTTCGCCTAATTTGACAATTCTTGTGAAACCTGAAATTGTAGGTCTCTTCCTTATCTTTCTAGGGACAGCAAGATCACCAAAATCCAATATCCGTAGCTCTAGTTATGCTCTGCGCAAGGCAACAAGGTCAGGATGAGTGAAAAATCTGAAAATTAACAATGTTTTGCAATTAAGCCCAATAATGTAAAAGCAAAAACAATGATTGTAAAAGTTGTATAATTTCCGTCTCTCTCTGGCTTGTGCGGCTGTAAACTGTTATTTATGCTTATTAATCCTGACCTAACCTTAGACCAAATTAAGGGCCTCTGAATAAGCTATCCAACAAGGTATCATATGCTTTAATTGGGCTTAAGATGAGTAAGTTAGGCCCATTTATGTGAAGGAACATCATGGACTGCGTACTGATCCGCGCCATAGAACTCGGGACCCACTTTAGCATTGATTTTGGCCTAATTTGACAATTCTTGTGAAACCTGAAATTGTAGGTCTCTTCCTTATCTTTCTAGGGACAGCAAGATCACCCAAATCCGATATTTGTAGCTCTAGTTATGCTCTGCGCAAGGGAACAAGGTCAGGATGAGTGAAAAATCCGAAAATTAACATTGTTTAGCAATTAAGCCAAATAATGTAAAAGCAAAAACAATGATTGTAAAAGTTGTCTAATTTTCGTCTCTCTCTGGCTTGTGATGCTGTAAACTGCTATTTATGCTTATTAATCCTGGCCCAACCCTAGACCAAATTAAGGGCCTCTGAATAAGCTTTCCAACAAGGTATCAAATGTCTTAATTGGGCTAAAGTTGAGTAAGTTAGGCCCATTTAAGTGAAGGAACATCATGGACTGCACACGGATCCGTGCCAGAGAACTCGGGAATCAATTTGGCCTTGATTTTGGACTAATTTGACAATTCTTGTGAAACCTGAAATTGTAGGTCTCTTCCTTATCTTTCTAGGGATAGCAAGATCACCAAAACCCGATATCTGTTGCTTTAGTTAAGCTCTGCGCAAGGTAACAAGGTCAGGATGAGTGGAAAATCCGAAAATTAACAATGTTTAGCAATTAAGCCCAATAATGTAAAAGCAAAAACAATGATTGTAAAAGTTGTCTTATTTATGTCTCTCTCTGGCTTGTACGGCTGTAAACTGTCATCTATGCTTATTAATCCTGACCTAACCCTAGACCAAATTAAGGGACTCTTAATAAGCTTTCCAACATGGTATCATATGCCTTAATTGGGCTTAAAATGAGTAAGTTATGCTCATTTAAGTGAAGGGACATCAAGGACTGCGCACTGATCCGCGGCAGTGAACTCGGGACCCAATTTAGCATTGACTTTGGCCTAATTTGACAATTCTTGTGAAACCTGAAATTGTAGGTCTCTTCCTTATCTTTCTATGGACAGCAACATCACCCAAATCCAATATATGTAGCCCTAGTTATGCTCTGCGCAAGGCAACAAGGTCAGGATGAGTGAAAAATCTGAAAATTAACAATGTTTAGCAATTAAGCCCAATAATGTAAAAGCAAAACAATGATTGTAAAAGTTGTCTAATTTCCATCTCTATCTGGCTTATGCGGCTGTAAACTGCTATTTAGGCATATTAATCCTGACCTAACCCTAGACCAAATTAAGGGCCTCTGAATAAGCTTTCCAACAAGGAATCAAATGTCTTAATTGGGTTTAAGATGAGTAAGTTAGGCCCATTTAAGTGAAGGAACATCATGGACTGCACACGGATCCACGCCAGAGAACTCGGGAATCAATTTTGCCTTGATTTTGGACTAATTTGACAATTCTTGTGACACCTGAAATTGTAGGTCTCTTCCTTATCTTTCTAGGGATAGCAAGATCACCAAAACCCGATATCTGTAGCTCTAGTTATGCTCTGCGCAAGGTAACAAGGTCAGGATGAGTGGAAAATCGGAAAATTAACAATGTTTAGCAATTAACCCCAAAAATGTAAAAGCAAAAACAATGATTGTAAAAGTTGTCTTATTTCTGTCTCTCTCTGGCTTGTACGGCTGTAAACTGCCATCTATGCTTATTAATCCTGACCTAACCCAAGACCAAATTAAGGGACTCTTAATAAGCTTTCCAACATGGTATCATATGCCTTAATTGGGCTTAAAATGAGTAAGTTATGCCCATTTAAGTGAAGGGACATCAAGGACTGCGCACTGATCGGCGGCAGAGAACTCGGGACCCAATTTAGCATTGATTTTGGCCTAATTTGACAATTCTTGGTAAACCTGAAATTGTAGGACTCTTCCTTATCTTTCTATGGACAGCAACATCACCCAAATCCGATATATGTAGCTCTAGTTATGCTCTGCGCAAGGCAACAAGGTCAGGATGAGTGAAAAATCTGAAAATTAACAATGTTTAGCAATTAAGCCCAATAATGTAAAAGCAAAAACAATGATTGTAAAAGTTTTCTAATTTCCATCTCTCTCTGGCTTGTGCGGCTGTAAACTGCTATTTAGGCATATTAATCCTGACCTAACCCTAGACCAAATTAAGGGCCTCTGAATAAGCTTTCCAACAAGGAATCATATGCCTTAATTGGGTTTAAGATGAGTAAGTTAGGCCCATTTAAGTGAAGGAACATCATGGACTGCACACGGATCCACGCCAGAGAACTCGGGAATCAATTTAGCCTTGATTTTGGACTAATCTGACAATTCTTGTGAAACCAGAAATTGTAGGTCTCTTCCTTATCTCTCTAGGGATAGCAAGATCACCAAAACCCGATATATGTAGCTCTAGTTATGCTCTATGCAAGGTAACCGGGTCAGGATGAGTGGAAAATCGGAAAATTAACAATGTTTAGAAACTAACCCCAATAATGTAAAAGCAAAAACAATGATTGTAAAAGTTGTCTTATTTCTGTCTCTCTCTGGCTTGTACGGCTGTAAACTGCCATCTATGCTTATTAATCCTGACCTAACCCAAGACCAAATTAAGGGCCTCTGAATAAGCTTTCCAACATGGTATCATATGCCTTAATTGGGCTTAAAATGAGTAAGTTTTTGCTCATTTAAGTGAAGGGACATCAAGGACTGCGCACTGATCCGCGCCAGAGAACTCGGGACCCAATTTAGCATTGATTTTGGCCTAATTTGACAATTCTTGTGAAACCTGAAATTGTAGGTCTCTTCCTTATCTTTCTATCGACAGCAACATCACCCAAATCCGATATCTGTAGCTCTAGTTTTGCTCTGCGCAAGGCAACAAGGTCAGGATGAGTGAAAAATCCGAAAATTAACAATGTTTAGCAATTAAGCCCAATAATGTTAAAGCAAAAACAATGATTGTAAAAGTTGTCTAATTTCCATCTCTCTCTGGCTTGTGCGGCTGTAAACTGCTATTTAGGCATATTAATCCTGACCTAACCCTAGACCAAATTAAGGGCCTCTGAATAAGCTTTCCAACAAGGTATCATATGTCTTAATTGGGCTTAAGATGAGTAAGTTAGGCCCATTTAAGTGAAGGAACATCATGGACTGCACACGGATCCACGCCAGAGAATTCGAGAATCAATTTAGCCTTGATTTTGGACTAATCTGACAATTCTTGTGACACCAGAAATTGTAGGTCTCTTCCTTATCTCTCTAGGGATAGCAAGATCACCAAAACCCGATATATGTAGCTCTAGTTATGCTCTGTGCAAGGTAACCGGGTCAGGATGAGTGGAAAATCCGAAAATTAACAATGTCTAGAAATTAAGCCCAATAATGTAAAAGCAAAAACACTGAATATAAAAGTTGTCTAATTTCCATCCCTCTCTGACTTGTGCGGATGTAAACTGATATTTATGCTTATTAATCCTGACCTAACCCTAGACTAAATTAAGGGTCTCTGAATAAGCTTTCGAACAAGGTATCATATGTCTTAATTGGGCTTAAGATGAGTAAGTTAGGCCCATTTAAGTGAAGGAAGATCATGGACTGCGCACTGATCCATGCTAGAGAACTCGGGACCCAATTTAGCATTGATTTTGGACTAATTTGACAATTCTTGTGAAACCTGAAATTGTAGGTTTCTTCCTTATCTTTCTAGCGACAGCAAGATCACCAAAATCCGATATCTGAAGCTCTAGTTATGCTCTGCTCAAGGCAACAAGGTCAAGATAAGTGAAAAATCTGAAAATTAACAATATTTAGCAATTAAGCCCAATAATGTAAAAGCAAAAACAATGATTGTAAAAGTTGTCTAATTTCCGTCTCTCTCTGGCTTGTGCGACTGTAAACTGCTATTTATGCTTATTAATCCTGACCTAACCCTAGACCAAATTAAGGGCCTCTGAATAAGCTTTCCAACAAGGTATCATATGTCTTAATTGGGCTTAAGATGAGTAAGTTAGGCCCATTTAACTGAAAGAACATCATGGACTGCACACGGATCCACGCCAGAGAACTCGGGAATCAATTTAGCTTTGATTTTGGACTAATCTGACAATTCTTGTGAAACCAGAAATTGTAGGTCTCTTCCTTATCTCTCTAGGGATAGCAAGATCACCAAAACCCGATATATGTAGCTCTAGTTATGCTCTGCGCAAGGTAACAGGGTCAGGATGAGTGGAAAATCCGAAAATTAACAATGTTTAGAAATTCAGCCCAATAATGTAAAAGCAAAAACAATGAATATAAAAGTTGTCTAATTTCCATCTCTCTCTGACTTGTGCGGATGTAAACTGATATTTATGTTTATTAATCCTGACCTAACCCTAGACCAAATTAAGGGTCTCTGAATAAGCTTTCCAACAAGGTATCATATGTCTTAATTGGGCTTAAGAGGAGTAAGTTAGGCCCATTTAAGTGAAGGAACATCATGGACTGCGCACTGATCCGTGCCAGAGAACTCGGGACCCAATTTAGCATTGATTTTGGACTAATTTGACAATTCTTGTGAAACCTGAAATTGTAGGTTTCTTCCTTATCTTTCTAGCGACAGCAAGATCACCAAAATCCGATATCTGAAGCTCTAGTTATGCTCTGCTCAAGGCAACAAGGTCATGATAAGTGAAAAATCCGAAAATTAACAATATTTAGCAATTAAGCCCAATTAAGCCCAATAATGTAAAAGCAAAAACAATGATTGTAAAAATTGTCTAATTTCCATCTCTCTCTGGCTTGTGCGACTGTAAACTGCTATTTATGCTTATTAATCCTGACCTAACCCTAGACCAAATTAAGGGCCTCTGAATAAGCTTTCCAACAAGGTATCATATGTCTTAATTTTTCTTAAGATGAGTAAGTTAGGCCCATTTAAGTGAAGGAACATCATGGACTGCACACGGATCCACGCCAGAGAACTCGGGAATCAATTTAGCCTTGATTTTGGACTAATCTAACAATTCTTGTGAAACCAGAAATTGTAGGTCTCTTCCTTATCTCTCTAGGGATAGCAAGATCACCAAATCCCGATATATGTAGCTCTAGTTATGCTCTGCGCAAGGTAACAGGGTCAGGATGAGTGGAAAATCCAAAAATTAACAATGTTTAGAAATTCAGCCCAATAATGTAAAAGCAAAAACAATGAATATAAAAGTTGTCTAATTTCCATCTCTCTCTGACTTGTGCGGATGTAAACTGATATTTATGCTTATTAATTCTGACCTAACCCTAGACCAAATTAAGGGTCTCTGAATAAGCTTTCCAACAAGGTATCATATGTCTTAATTGGGCTTAAGATGAGTAAGTTAGGTCCATTTAAGTGAAGGAACATCATGGACAGCGATCGATCCGCGCCAGAGAACTCGGCACCCAATTTAGCATTGATTTTGGACTAATTTGACAATTCTTGTGCAACCTGAAATTGTAGGTTTCTTCCTTATCTTTCTAGCGACAGCAAGATCACCAAAATCCGATATCTGAAACTCTAGTTATGCTCTGCTCAAGGCAACAAGGTCATGATAAGTGAAAAATCCGAAAATTAACAATATTTAGCAATTAAGCCCAATTAAGCCCAATAATGTAAAAGCAAAAACAATGATTGTAAAAGTTGTCTAATTTCCGTCTCTCTTTGGCTTGTGCGATTGTAAACTGCTATTTATGCTTATTAATCATGACCTAACCCTAGACCAAATTAAGGGCATCTTAATAAGCTTTCCAACAAGGTATCATATGCCTTAATTAGGCTTAAGATGAGTAAGTTAGGCCCATTTAAGCGAATGAACATCATAGATCACTGCGACCGATCCGCGCCGAGAACTCGGGACCCAATTTAGCCTTGATTTTGGCCTAATTTGACAATTCCTGTGATACCTGAAATTGTAGGCCTCTTCCTTATCTTTCTGGGGACATCAAGATCTCCTAAATCCGATATCTGTAGCTCTATTTATGCTCTGTGCAAGGCTACAAGGTCAGGATGAGTGAAAAATCCGAAAATTAACAATGTTTAGCAATTAAGCCCAATTAAACTCGATAATGTGAAAGCAAAAACAATGATTGTAAAAGTTGTCTAATTGCCGTCTCTCTCTGGCTTGTGCGGCTGTAAACTGCTATTTAGGCATATTAATCCTGACCTAACCCAGGACCAAATTAAGGGCCTCTGAATAAGCTTTCCAACAAGGTGTCATGTGCCTTAATTGGGTTTAAAATGAGTAAGTTAGGCCCATTTAAGTGAAGGAACATCAAGGACTGGGCACTGATCCGCGCCAGAGGACTTGGGACCCAAATTAGCATTGATTTTGGCCTAATTTGACAATTCTTGTAATACTTGAAATTGTAGGTCTCTTCCTTATCTTTCAAGGGACAACAAGATCTCCAAAATCCGATATCCGTAGATCTAGTTATGCTCTGCGTAAGGCAACAAGGTCAGGATGAGTGAAAAATCAGAAAATTAACAATGTTTAGCAATTAAGCCCAACAACGTAAAAGCAAAAACAATGTTTGTAAAAGTTTGATAATTTCCGTCTCTCTCTGGATTGTGCTGCTGTAAACTGTTATTTATGCTTATTAATCCTGACCTAACCCTAGACCAAATTAAGGGCCTCTGAACAAGCTTTCCAACAAGGTATCATATGTCTTAATTCGGCTTAAGATGAGTAAGTTAGACCCATTTAAGTGAAGGAACATCATGGACTGCGCACTGATCCGTGCAAGAGACCTCGGGACCGAATTTAGCCTTGATTTTGGCCTAATTGGACAATTCTTGTGAAATCTGAAATTGTAGGTCTCTTCCTTATCTTTCTAGGGACAGCAAGATCACCAAAATCCGATATCTGAAGCTCCAGTTATACTATACGCAAGGCAACAAGGTTAGGATGAGTGAAAAATCCAAAAATTAACAATGTTTAGCAATTAAGCCCAATAATGTAAAAGCAAAAACAATGATTGTAAAAGTTGTCTAATTTTTGTCTCTCTCTGACTTGTGCGGATGTAAACTGCTATTTATGTTTATTAATCCTGACGTAACCCTAGACCAAATTAAGGGCCTCTGAGTAAGCTTTCCAACAAGGTATCATATGCCTTAATTGGGCTTAAGATGAGTAAGTTAGGCTCATTTAAGTGAAGGAACATCATGGACTGCGCACTGATCCGCGCCAGAGAACACGGGACCCAATTTAGCCTTGATTTTGGCCTAATTTGACAACTCTTGTGACACCTGAAATTGTAGGTCTCTTCCTTATCTTATAGGGACAGCAAGATCACCAAAATCCGATATCTGTAGCTCCAGTTATGCTCTGCGCAAGGCAACAAGGTCGGGATGAATGAAAAATCAAAAAATTAACAATGTTTAGCAATTAAGCCCAATAATGTAAAAGCAAAAACAATGATTGTAAAAGTTGTCAAATTTTCGTCTCTCTCTGGCTTGTACGGCTATAAACTGCTATTTATGCTTATTAATCCTGACCTAACCCAGACCAAATTAAGGGCCTTTGAATAAGCTTTCCAAGAAGGTATCATATGCCTTAATTGGGCTTAAGATGAGTAAGTTAGGCCCATTTAAGTGAAGGAACATCATGGACTGCACACTGATCAGCGCCAGAGAACTCAGGACCAAATTTAGCCTTGATTTTGGCCTAATTTGACAATTCTTGTGAAACCTCAAATTTTAGGTCTGATCCTTATCTTTCTAGGGACAACAAGATCACCAAAATCCAATATCTGTAGCTCCAGTTATGCTCTGCGTAAGGCAACAAGGTTAGGATGAGTGAAAAATCCGAAAATTAACAATGTTTAGCAATTAAGCCCAATAATGTAAAACCCAAAACAATGATTGTAAAAGTTGTCTAATTTCCGTCTCTCTCTGGCTTGTGCGGCTGTAAACTGCTATTTATGCTTATTAATCCTGACCTAACCCTAGACCAAATTAAGATCCTCTGAATAAGCTTTCCAACAAGGTATCATATGCCTTAATTGGGCTTAAGATGACTAAGTTTAGCCCATTTAAGTAAAGGAACATCATGGACTGCGCACTGATCCGCGCCAGAGAACTCGGGACCCAATTTAACCTTGATTTTGGCATAATTTGTCAATTCTTGTGAAACCTGAAATTGTAGGTCTCTTCCTTATCTTTCTAGGGACAGCAAGATCACCAAAATCCGATATCTGTAGCTCTAGTTATGCTCTGCGCAAGGCAACAAGGCCATGATGAGTGAAAAATCCGAAAATTAACAATGTTTAGCAATTAAGCCCAATTAAGCCCAATAATGTAAAAGCAAAAACAATGATTGTAAAAGTTGTCTAATTTCCGTCTTTCTCTGGCTTGTGCGGCTGTAAACTGCTATATATGCTTATTAATCCTGACCTAACCCTAGACCAAATTAAGGGCCTCTGAATAAGCTTTACAACAAGGTATCATATGCCTTAATTGGGCTTAAAATGAGTAAGTTAGACCCATTTAAGTGAAGGAACATCATGGACTGCATACTAATTCGTGCCAGAGAACTCTGGACCCAATTTAGCCTTGATGTTGGCCTAGTTTGACAATTCTCGTGAAACCTGAAATTGTAGGTCTCTTCCTTATCTCTCTAGGGACGGCAAGATCACCAAAATCCGATATTTGTAGCTCTAGTTATGCTCTGCGCAAGGCAACAAGGTCAGGATGAGTGAAAAATCCGAAAATTAACAATATTTAGTAATTAAGCTCAATAATGTAGAAGCAAAAACAATGATTGTAAAAGTTGTCTTATTTTCGTCTCTCTCTGGCTTGTGCCGCTGTAAACTGCTATTTATTCTTATTAATCCTTACCTTTCCCTAGAACAAATTAAGGGCCTCTGAATAAGCTTTCCAACAAGGTATCATATGCCTTAATTGGGCTTAAGATTAGTAAGTTAGGCCCATTTAAGTGAAGGAACATCATGGACTGCGCACTGATCCGCGCCAGAGAACTCGGGACCCAATTTAGCCTTGATTTTGGCCTAATTTGACAATTCTTGTGACACCTGAAATTGTAGGTCTCTTCCTTATCTTTCTAGGGACATCAAGATCACCAAAATCTGATATCTGTAGCTCTAGTTATGGTCTGCGCAAGGAAACAAGGTCAAGATGAGTGAAAAATCCAAAAATTAACAATGTTTAGCAATTAAGCCCAATAATGTAAAAGCAAAAACAACGATTGTAAAAGTTGCCAAATTTCCATCTCTATCTGGCTTGTACGGCTGTAAACTGCTATCTATGCTTATTAATCCTGACCTAACCCAGACCAAATTAAGGGTCTTTGAATAAGCTTTCCAAGATGGTATCATATGCCTTAATTGGGCTTAAGATGAGTAAGTTATCCCCATTTAAGTAAAGGAACATCATGGACTGCACACTGATTCGCGCCAGAGAACTCAGGACCAAATTTAGCCTTGATTTTGGCCTAATTTGACAATTCTTGTGAAACCTGAAATTTTAGGTCTGATCCTTATCTTTCTAGGGACAACAAGATCACCAAAATCCAATATCTGTAGCTCCAGTTATGCTCTGCGTAAGGCAACAAGGTTAGGATGAGTGAAAAATCCGAAAATTAACAATGTTTAGCAATTAAGCCCAATAATGTAAAAGCCAAAACAATGATTGTAAAAGTTGTCTAATTTCCGTCTCTCTCTGGCTTGTGCGGCTGTAAACTGCTATTTATGCTTATTAATCCTGACCTAACCCTAGACCAAATTAAGATCCTCTGAATAAGCTTTCCAACAAGGTATCATATGCCTTAATTGGGCTTAAGATGACTAAGTTTAGCCCATTTAAGTAAAGGAACATCATGGACTGCGCACTGATCCACGCCAGAGAACTCGGGACCCAATTTAACCTTGATTTTGCCATAATTTGTCAATTCATGTGAAACCTGAAATTGTAGGTCTCTTCCTTATCTTTCTAGGGACAGCAAGATCACCAAAATCCGATATCTGTAGCTCTAGTTATGCTCTGCGCAAGGCAACAAGGCCATGATGAGTGAAAAATCCGAAAATTAACAATGTTTAGCAATTAAGCCCAATTAAGCCCAATAATGTAAAAGCAAAAACAATGATTGAAAAAGTTGTCTAATTTCCGTCTCTCTCTGGCTTGTGCGGCTGTAAACTGCTATATATGCTTATTAATCCTGACCTAACCCTAGACCAAATTAAGGGCCTCTGAATAAGCTTTCCAACAAGGTATCATATGCCTTAATTGGGCTTAAAATGAGTAAGTTAGACCCATTTAAGTGAAGGAACATCATGGACTGCATACTAATTCGTGCCAGAGAACTCTGGACCCAATTTAGCCTTGATGTTGGCCTAGTTTGACAATTCTTGTGAAACCTGAAATTGTAGGTCTCTTCCTTATCTCTCTAGGGACGGCAAGATCACCAAAATCCGATATTTGTTGCTCTAGTTATGCTCTGCGCAAGGCAACAAGGTCAGGATGAGTGAAAAATCCGAAAATTAACAATATTTAGTAATTAAGCTCAATAATGTAGAAGCAAAAACAATGATTGTAAAAGTTGTCTTATTTTCGTCTCTCTCTGGCTTGTGCCGCTGTAAACTGCTATTTATTCTTATTAATCCTTACCTTTCCCTAGAACAAATTAAGGGCCTCTGAATAAGCTTTCCAACAAGGTATCATATGCCTTAATTGGGCTTAAGATTAGTAAGTTAGGCCCATTTAAGTGAAGGAACATCATGGACTGCGCACTGATCCGCGCCAGAGAACTCGGGACCCAATTTAGCCTTGATTTTGGCCTAATTTGACAATTCTTGTGACACCTGAAATTGTAGGTCTCTTCCTTATCTTTCTAGGGACATCAAGATCACCAAAATCTGATATCTGTAGCTCTAGTTATGGTCTGCGCAAGGAAACAAGGTCAAGATGAGTGAAAAATCCAAAAATTAACAATGTTTAGCAATTAAGCCCAATAATGTAAAAGCAAAAACAACGATTGTAAAAGTTGCCAAATTTCCATCTCTATCTGGCTTGTATGGCTGTAAACTGCTATCTATGCTTATTAATCCTGACCTAACCCAGACCAAATTAAGGGTCTTTGAATAAGCTTTCCAAGATGGTATCATATGCCTTAATTGGGCTTAAGATGAGTAAGTTATCCCCATTTAAGTGAAGGAACATCATGGACTGCACACTGATTCGCGCCAGAGAACTCAGGACCAAATTTAGCCTTGATTTTGGCCTAATTTGACAATTCTTGTGAAACCTGAAATTTTAGGTTTGTTCCTTATCTTTCTAGGGACAACAAGATCACCAAAATACAATATCTGTAGCTCTAGTTATGCTCCGCGTAAGGCAACAAGGTTAGGATGAGTGAAAAATCCGAAAATTAACAATGTTTAGCAATTAATCCCAATAATGTAGAAGCAAAAACAATGATTGTAAAAGTTGTCTAATTTCCGTCTCTCTCTGGCTTGTGCGGCTGTAAACTGCTATTTATGCTTATTAATCCTGACCTAAACCTAGACAAAATTAAGATCCTCTGAATAAGCTTTGAAACAAGGTATCATATCCCTTAATTGGGCTTAAGATGACTAAGTTTAGCCCATTTAAGTAACGGAACATCATGGACTGTGCCCGGATCCGCGCCAGAGAACTCGGGACCCAATTTAGCCTTGATTTTGGAATAATTTGACAATTCTTGTGACACATGAAATTGTAGGTCTCTCCCTTATCTTTCTAGGGACATCTAGATCACCAAAATCCGATATCTGTAGCTCCAGTTATGCTCTGCGCAAGGCAACAAGGTTAGGATGAGTGAAAAATCCAAAAAGTAACAATGTTTAGCAATTAAGCCCAATAATGTAAAAGCTAAAACAACGATTGTAAAAGTTGTCAAATTTCCGTCTATCTCTGGCTTGTACGGACGTAAACTGCTATTTGTGCTTATTAATCCTGACCTAAACCAAACCAAATTAAGGGCCTTTGAATAAGCTTTCCAACAAGGTATCATATGCCTTAATTGGGCTTAAGATGAGTAAGTTAGGCCCATTTAAGTGAAGGAACATCATGGACTGCACACTGATCCGCGCTAGAGAACTCGGGACCAAATTTATCCTTGATTTTGGCCTAATTTGACAATTCTTGTGAAACGTGAAATTGTAGGTCTCTTCCTTATCTTTCTAGGGACAGCAAGATCACCAAAATCCGATATCTGTAGCTCTAGTTATGCCCAGCGTAAGGCAACAAGGTCAAGATGAGTGAAAAATCCGAAAATTAACAATGTTTAGCAATTAAGCCCAATAATGTAAAAGCAAAAACAATGATTGTAAAAGTTGTCTATTTTTCACCTCTCCCTGGCTTGTGCCGCTGTAAACTGCTATTTATGCTTATTAATTATCACCTAACCCTAGAACAAATTAAGGGCCTTTGAATAAGCTTTCCAACAAGGTATAATATGCCTTAATTGGGCTTAAGATGAGTAAGTTAGGCCAATTTAAGTAAAGGAACATCATGGACTGCACACTGATCCGCGCCAGAGAACTCAGGACCAAATTTAGCCTTGATTTTGGCCTAAGTTGACAATTCTTGTGAAACCTGAAATTGTAGGTCTCTTCCTTATCTTTCTAGGGACAACAAGATCACCAAAATCGGATATCTGTAGCTCTAGTTATGCTCTGCGTAAGGCAACAAGGTCAGGATGAGTGAAAAATCCTAAAATTAACAATGTTTAGCAATTAAGCCCAATAATGTAAATGCAAAAACAATGATTGTAAGAGTTGTCTAATTTCCGTCTCTCTGTGGCTTGTGCGGCTGTAAAATGCTATTTATGCCTATTATTCAAGACCTAACCCTACACCAAATTCAGATCCTCTGAATAAGATTTCAAACAAGGTATCATAAGCCTTAATTGGGCATAAGATGACTAAGTTTAGCCATTTAAGTAAAGGAACATCATGGACTGCGCACAGATCCGCGCCAGAGAACTCGGGACCCAATTTAGCCTTGATTTTGGCCAAATTTGTCAATCCTTGTGACACCTGAAATTGTAGGTCTCTTCCTTATCTTTCTAGGGACAGCAAGATCACCAAAATCCGATATCTGTAGCTCTAGTTATGGTATGCGCAAGGCAAAAAGGTCATGATGTGTGAAAAATCCTAAAATTAACAATGTTTAGCAATTAAGCACAATAAGCCCAATAATGTAAAAGCAAAAACAATGATTGTAAAAGTTGTCTACTTTCCGTCTCTCTCTGGCTTGTGCGGCTGTAAACTGTTTTTTATGCTTATTAATCCTGACCTAATCCTAGACCAAATTATGGCCCTCTGAATAAGCTTTCCAACAAGGTATCATATGCCTTAATTGGGCTTAAAATGAGTAAGTTAGACCCATTTAAGTGAAGGAACATCATGGACTGCGCACTGATCCGTGCCATAGAACTCGGGACCCAATTTAGCCTTGATTTTGGCCTAATTTGACAATTCTTGTGAAACCTGAAATTGTAGGTCTCTTCCTTATCTCTCTAGGGACGGCAAGATCACCAAAATCCGATATCTGTAACTCTAGTTATGCTATGCGCAAGGCAACAAGGTCAGGATGAGTGAAAAATCCGAAAATTAATAATGTTTAGAAATTAAGCTCAATAATGTAAAAGCAAAAACAATGATTGTAAAAGCTATCTTATTTCTGTCTCTCTCTCGCTTGTGCCGCAGTAAACGGCTATTTATGCTTATTAATCCTTACCTATCTCTAGAACAAATTAAGGGCCTCTGAATAAGCTTTCCAACAAGGTATCATATGCCATATTTAGGCTTAAGATGAATCAGTTAGGCCCATTTAGGAGAAGGAACATCATGGACAGCGCACTGATCGCGGCCATGGAACTCGGGACCCAATTTAGCCTTGCTTTTGGCCTAATTTGACAAATCTTGTGAAACCTGAAATTTTAGGTCTCTACCTTATCTTTCTAGGGACAGCAAGATCACCAAAATCCAATATCTGCAGCTCCAGTTATGCTCTGCGCAAGGCAACATGGTCAGGATGAGTGAAAAATCCGAAAATTAACAATGTTTAGCAATTAAGCCCAATAATGTAAAAGCAAAAACAATGATTGTAAAAGTTGTCTAATTTTCGTCTCTCTCTGGCTGGTGCGGCTGTAAACTGCTATTTATGCTTATTAATCGTGACCTAACCCTAAACTAAATTAAGGTCCTATGAATAAGCTTTCCAACAAGGTATCATATGCCTTAATTGGGCTTAAGATGAGTAAGTTTAGCCCATCTAAGTAAAGGAACATCATGGACCGCGTACTGATCCGTGCCAGAGAACTCGGGACCCAATTTAGCCTTGCTTTTGGCCTAATTTGACAAATCTTGTGAAACCTGAAATTTTAGGTCTCTACGTTATCTTTCTAGGGACAGCAAGATCACCAAAATCCGATATCTGTAGCTCCAGTTATGCTCTGCGCAAGGAAACATGGTCAGGATGAGTGAAAAATCCAAAAATTAACAATGTTTAGCAACTAGGCCCAATAATGTAAAAGCAAAAACAGTGATTGTAAAAGTTGTCTAATTTCTGTCTCTCTCTGGCTTGTGCGGCTGTAAACTTCTATTTATGCTTATTAATCCTGAACTAACCCTTGACCAAATTAAGGCCCTCTGAAAAAGCTTTCCAACAAGGTATCATATGTCTTAATTGGGCTTAAGATGAGTAAGTTATGCCCATTTCATTGAAGGAACATCTTGGACTACGCACTGATCCGCGCCAGAGAACTCGGGACCCAATTTAGCCTTGATTTTGGCCTAATTTGACAATTCTTGTGAAACCTGAAATTGTAGGTCTCTTCCTTATCTTTCTAGGGTCAACAAGATCACCAAAATCCGATATCTGTAGGTCTAGTTATGCTCTGCGTAAGGCAACAAGGTCAGGATGAGTGAAAAATCCTAAAATTAACAATGTTTAGCAATTAAGCCCAATAATGTAAAAGCAAAAACAATGATTGTAAGAGTTGTCTAATTTCCGTCTCTCTCTGGCTTGTGCGGCTATAAACTGCTATTTATGCTTATTATTCAAGACCTAACCCTAGACCAAATTAAGATCCTCTGAATAAGCTTTCCAACAAGGTATCATAAGCCTTAATTGGGCTTAAGATGACTAAGTTTAGCCATTTAAGTAAAGGAACATCATGGATCATGACCGATCCGCGCCAGAGAACTCGGTGTTGGGAATTTGCATATAAAACAAAATAAAACGCAGCGGAAAAATTCCCATCGAAGGATCCATGCGAATGGTCATGATTCATGATAAAAGGTTTACCTCTTGAAGCGATGGCTGTTGGTTGAAATTCGTCTATCACGAACACCGCATTAAACGGTGTCTCTAAGGTATCCACACGAGCGACTCGTGAACGCCCAACGCCACGTAACCCGAGCGTGTCTGTCTTACAGTGCTAGCTTCAAAACCGAGACTTACTGTTCACTCTTACTCTCTTTTCTGCGGCTAGGTTATCAACCGTTTTGCACAACAACTTAAGTGTTCTACTTATAGTAGCGCCTCCTTAAGTGAGTTAGTGAGCAACACTTGACCTAAGCCCATGTACTATGCGCTAGGCCCAATAGGAAAGTCCAACTCTCCTTTTAATGTTTCTTTTAATCCGCTCTTATGTGTGTGACCCTGTAGGTTCCCAAAACGTTAGTAGTAACATTAAATCCCATTTAATATTACAAACAGTGAGCGGTATCTAGCAATACATCACTGCTACCTAAGTAGTGAGAAAGTCAGTGATTTGACGAAACCTTTCTGTGACAAATATTCATGTGCATTATTATCCCTTTGTCCATATATCTATATTGAACACAAGTCATAGAATGTGTCACCCTTGTATAGTTCAATATCATGTTCCCTGATACCCAAGTAGACTTAACAACAAATGAGGTTAATATCTCATATTGACTCATTTCAGCATGGACGTGCATTTTACAGTCTCACTCTATCAGGGGGCCCACAGATATTACCCCTGTCATGTAGGAGGGAAAAATTCCATCTAGGTCACTCACATCCTTCTGCATGGCTCGTGGTATGCCCAATGACCGTCTTTATAATCATCCTATTACAGATGACGTTTGACGATATTAAAGCACACGACTCCTCATGTAGGGATCGTAGTGATTTCAGGTCGAAGGATTGTATGCACCATTGTCACTATGAGAACTACTTATGATACTCACATAACGCTCCATGTAGTGTTCTCATGGTGGGTCAATCCAGTACATCATTACCTTAATGTGTACCTATGTGGCAACTCGATATCTCATATCTATGACCCGTGAGATGTGGTCATCAGTCTACACACATAATAGTCTCAATTGTATTATTATTGTCCTTATTAATAAAATACTTGACTACGGATATTTAAGAATAGGATTTCATTGTTCAATAGTGTCTCACGATCAAGTCATATACTTGATATTCTATTGAACTGAAATTTCTATTCTAAGGACTTTATTATGTTTAAACAAGTAACACAATAAACTGAAATGCCTCATATCATATATATATAAAATAGCAAGATACAAATGTAAGTCTAAAGAAATACATGGGCCTCTAGGGCTTACACCAAAACTCGGGACCCAATTTAGCCTTGATTTTGCCCTAATTTATCAATTCTTGTGAAACCTGGAATTGTAGGTCTCTTCCTTATCTTTCTAGGGACAGCAAGATCACCAAAATCCGATATCTGTAGCTCTAGTTATGCTCTGCGCAAGGCAAAAAAGGTCATGATGAGTGAAAAATCCTAAAATTAACAATGTTTAGCAATTAAGCCCAATTAAGCCCAATAATGTAAAAACAAAAACAATGATTGTAAAAGTTGTCTAATTTCCGTCTCTCTCTGGCTTGTGCGGGTGTAAACTATTATTTATGCTTATTCATCCTCACCTAACCCTAGAACAATTTAAGGGCCTCTGAATAAGCTTTCCAACAAGGTATCATTTGCCTTAATTGGGCTTAAGATGAGTAAGTTAGGCCCATTTAAGTGAAGGAACATCATGGACTGCGCACTGATCCGTGCCATAGAACTCGGGACCAAATTTAGCTTTATTTTGGCCTAATTTGACAATTCTTGTCAAACCTGAAATTGTAGGTCTCTTCCTTATCTCTCTAGGGATGGCAAGATCACCAAAATCCGATATCTGTAGCTCTAGTTATGCCCAGCGTAAGGCAACAAGGTCAGGATGAGTGAAAAATCCGAAAATTAACAATGTTTAGCAATTAAGCCCAATAATGTAAAAGTAAAAACAATGATTGTAAAATTTGTCTAATTTCCGTCTCTCGCTGGCTTGTGCCGCTGTTAACTGCTATTTATGCTTATTAATCCTCACCTAACCCTAGAACAAATTAAGGGCCTTTGAATAAGCTTTCCAACAAGGTATCATATGCCTTAATTGGGCTTAAGATGAGTAAGTAAGGCCCATTTAAGTGAAGGAACATAATGGACTGCACACTGATCCGCACAAGAGAACTCGGTACCAAATTTAGCCTTGATTTTGGCCTAATTTGACAATTCTTGTGAAACCTGAAATTGTAGGTCTCTTCATTATCTTTCTAGGGACGGCAAGATCACCATAATCCGATATCTATAGCTCTAGTTATGCTCTGCGCAAGGCAACAAGGTCAGGATGAGTGAAAAATCCAAAAATTAACAATGTTTAGCAATTAAGCCCAATAATGTAAAAGCAAAAACAATGATTGTAAAAGTTGTCTAATTTCCGTCTCTTTCTGGGTTGTCAGGCGTAAACTGCTATTTATGCTTATTAATCCTGACCTAACCCTAGACCAAATTAAGGGCCTCTGAATAATATTTCCAACATGGTATCATATGCCTTAATTGGGCTTAAGATGAGTAAGTTAGGCGAATTTAAGTGAAGGAACATCATGCACTTCGCACTGATAGGCGCCAGAGAACTTGGGACCCAATTTAGCCTGGATTATGGCCTAATTTGACAATTCTTGTGAAACCAGAAATTGTAGGTCTCTTCCTTATCGTAATAGGGACAGCAAGATCACCAAAATCCAATATATGTAGCTCTAGTTATGCCCAGCGTAAGGCAACATGGTCAGGATGAGTGAAAAATCCGAAAATTAACAATGTTTAGCAATTAAGCCCAATAATGTAAAAGCAAAAACAATGATTTTAAAATTTGTCTAATTTTCGTCTCTCGCTGGCTTGTGCCGCTGTTAACTGCTATTTATGCTTATTAATCCTCACCTAACCCTAGAACAAATTAAGGGCCTTTGAATAAGCTTTCCAACAAGGTATCATATGCCTTAATTGGGCTTAAGATGAGTAAGTTAGGCCCATTTAAGTGAAGGAACATCATGGACTGCACACTGATCCGCGCAAGAGAACTCGGTACCAAATTTAGCCTTGATTTTGGCCTAATTTGACAATTCTTGTGAAACCTGAAATTGTAGGTCTCTTCATTATCTTTCTAGGGACGGCAAGATCACCATAATCTGATATCTATAGCTCTAGTTATGCTCTGCGCAAGGCAACAAGGTCAGGATGAGTGAAAAATCCAAAAATTAACAATGTTTAGCAATTAAGCCCAATAATGTAAAAGCAAAAACAATGATTGTAAAAGTTGTCTAATTTCCGTCTCTTTCTGGGTTGTGCGACTGTAAACTGCTATTTATGCTTATTAATCCTGACCTAACCCTAGACCAAATTAAGGGCCTCTGAATAATATTTCCAACAAGGTATCATATGCCTTAATTGGGCTTAAGATGAGTAAGTTAGGCGCATTTAAGTGAAGGAACATCATGCACTTCGCACTCATAGGCGCTAGAGAACTTGGGACCCAATTTAGCCTGGATTATGGCCTAATTTGACAATTCTTCTGAAACCAGAAATTGTAGGTCTCTTCCTTATCGTAATAGGGACAACAAGATCACCAAAATCCAATATATGTAGCTCTAGTTATGCCCAGCGTAAGGCAACAAGGTCAGGAAGAGTGAAAAATCCGAAAATTAACAATGTTTAACAATTAAGCCCAATAATGTAAAAGCAAAAACAATGATTGTAAAATTTGTCTAATTTCCGTCTCTCGCTGGCTTGTGCCGCTGTTAACTGCTATTTATGCTTATTAATCCTCACCTAACCCTAGAACAAATTAAGGGCAAATGAAGGAACATCATGGACTGCACACTGATCCGCGCCAGAGAAGTCGGTACCAAATTTAGCCTTGATTTTGGCCTAATTTGACAATTCTTGTGAAACCTGAAATTGTAGGACTCTTCCTTATCTTTCTAGGGACGGCAAGATCACCAAAATCCGATATCTATAGCTCTAGTTATGCTCTGCGCAAGGCAACAAGGTCAGGATTAGTGAAAAATCCGAAAATTAACAATGTTTAGCAATTAAGCCCAATTAAGCCCAATAATGTAAAAGCAAAAACAATGATTGAAAAAGTTGTCTAATTTTCGTCTCTCTCTGGCTTGTATGGCTGTAAACTGCTATTTATGCTTATTAATCATGACCGAACCCTAGACCAAATTAAGATCCTCTGAATAAGCTTTCCAACAAGGTATCATATGCCTTAAATGGGCTTAAGATGACTAAGTTTAGCCCATTTAAGTAAAGGAACATCATGGACTGCGCACTGATCTGCGCCAGAGAACTCGGGACCCAATTTAGCCTTGATTTTGCCCTAATTTGTCAATTCTTGTGAAACCTGAAATTGTAAGTCTCTTCCTTATCTTTCTAGGGACAGCAACATCACCAAAATCCGATATCTGTAGCTCTAGTTATGCTCTACGCAAGGCAACAAGGTCACGATGAGTAAAAAATCCGAAAATTAACAATGTTTAGCAATTAAGCCCAATTAAGCCCAATAATGTAAAAGCAAAAATAATGATTGAAAAAGTTGTCTAATTTCCGTCTAATTTCCAACAAGGTATCATATGCCTTAAATGGGCTTAAGATGACTAAGTTTAGCCCATTTAAGTAAAGGAACATCATGGACTGCGTACTGATCTGCACCAGAGAACTCGGGACCCAATTTATCCTTGATTTTGGCCTAATTTGACAATTCTTGTGAAACCTGAAATTGTAGGTCTCTTCCTTTACTCTCTAGGGACGTCAAGATCACCAAAATCCGATATCTGTAGCTCTAGTTATGCTCTGCACAAGGCAACAAGGTCAGGATGAGTGAAAAATCCGAAAATTAACAATGTTTAGCAATTAAGCTCAATAATGTAAAAGCAAAAACAATGATTGTAAAAGTTGTCTTATTTCCGTCTCTCTCTGGCTTGTGCCGCTGTAAACTGCTATTTATGCTTATTAATCCTTACCTATCCGTAGAACAAATTAAGGGCCTCTGAATAAGCTTTCCAACAAGGTATCATATGCCTTAATTGGGCTTAAGATTAGTAAGTTAGGCCCACTTAAGTGAAGGAACATCATGGACTACGCAGTGATCCGCGCCAGAGAACTCGGGACCCAATTTATCCTTGATTTTGGTCTAATTTGACAATTCTTGTGAAACCTGAAATTGTAGGTCTTTTCCTTATCTTTCTATGGACAGCAAGATCACCAAAATCCGATATCTGTAGCTCTAGTTATGGTCTCATGCAAGGCAACAAGGTCGGGATGAGTGAAAAATTCGAAAATTAACAATGTTTAGCAATTAAGCCCAATAATGTAAAAGCAAAAACAACGATTGTAAAAGTTGTCTAATTTTCGTCTCTCTCTTGCTTGTGCGGCTGTAAACTGCTATTTATGCCTATTAATCCTGACTTAACCCTAGACCAAATTAAGGGCCTCTGAATAAGCTTTCCAACAAGGTATCATATGCCTTAATTGGGCTTAAGATGAGTAAGTTAGGCACATTTAAGTGAAGGATCATCATGGACTGCGCACTGATCCGTGCCAGAGAACTCGGGACCCAATATAGCCTTGATTTTGGCCTATTTGACAATTCTTTTGAAACCTGAAATTGTAGGTCTCTTTCTTATCTTTCTAGGGACAGCAAGATCACCAAAATCCGATATTTGTAGCTCTAGTTATGATCTGCGCAAGGCAACAAGGTCAGGATGAGTGAAAAATCCGAAAATTAACAATGTTTAGCAATTAAGCCCAATAATGTAAAAGCAAAAACAATGATTGTAAAAGTTGTCTAATTTTCGTCTCTCTCTGGCTTGTACGGCTGTAAACTGTTGTTTAAGCTTATTAATCCTGACCTAACCCTATACCAAATTAAGGGCCTCTGAATACGCTTTCCAACAAGGTATCATATGCCAAAAATGGGCTTAAGATGAGTAAGTTAGGCCCATTTAAGTGAAGGAACATCATGTACTGCGCACAGATCCGCGCTATAGAAATCGGGATCCAATTTAGCCTTGATTTTGGCCTAATTTGACAATTCTTGTGAAACCTGAAATTGTAGGACTCTTCCTTATCTTTGTATGGACAGCAAGATCACCAAAATCCGATATCTGTAGCTCTAGTTATGGTCTGCGCAAGGCAACAAGGTCAGGATGAGTGAAAAATTCGAAAATTAACAATGTTTAGCAATTAAGCCCAATAATGTAAAAGCAAAAACAACGATTGTAAAAGTTGTCTAATTTTCGTCTCTCTCTTGCTTGTGCGGCTGTAAACTGCTATTTATGCCTATTAATCCTGACTTAACCCTAGACCAAATTAAGGGCCTCTGAATAATCTTTCCAACAAGGTATCATATGCCTTAATTGGGCTTAAGATGAGTAAGTTAGGCACATTTAAGTGAAGGATCATCATGGACTGCATGACCGATCCGTGCCAGAGAACTCGGGACCCAATATAGCCTTGATTTTGGCCTATTTGACAATTCTTTTGAAACCTGAAATTGTAGGTCTCTTTCTTATCTTTCTAGGGACAGCAAGATCACCAAAATCCGATATTTGTAGCTCTAGTTATGATCTGCGCAAGGCAACAAGGTCAGGATGAGTGAAAAATCCGAAAATTAACAATGTTTAGCAATTAAGCCCAATAATGTAAAAGCAAAAACAATGATTGTAAAAGTTGTCTAATTTCCGTCTCTCTCTGGCTTGTACGGCTGTAAACTGTTGTTTAAGCTTATTAATCCTGACCTAACCCTATACCAAATTAAGGGCCTCTGAATACGCTTTCCAACAAGGTATCATATGCCAAAAATGGGCTTAAGATGAGTAAGTTAGGCCCATTTAAGTGAAGGAAAATCATGTACTGCGCACAGATCCGCGCTATAGAAATCGGGATCCAATTTAGCCTTGATTTTGGCCTAATTTGACAATTCTTGTGAAACCTGAAATTGTAGGACTCTTCCTTATCTTTCTAGGGACAGCAAGATCACCAAAATCCGATATCTGTAGCACTAGTTATGCTCTGCACAAGGCAACAAGGTCAGGATGAGTGAAAAATCCGAAAATTAACAATGTTTAGCAATTAAGCTCAATAATGTAAAAGCAAAAACAATGATTGTAAAAGTTGTCTTATTTCCGTCTCTCTCTGGCTTGTGCCGCTGTAAACTGCTATTTATGCTTATTAATCCTTACCTATCCCTAGAACAAATTAAGGGCCTCTGAATAAGCTTTCCAACAAGGTATCATATGCCTTAATTGGGCTTAAGATTAGTAAGTTAGGCCCACTTAAGTGAAGGAACATCATGGACTACGCAGTGATCCGCGCCAGAGAACTCGGGACCCAATTTAGCCTTGATTTTGGTCTAATTTGACAATTCTTGTGAAACCTGAAATTGTAGGTCTTTTCCTTATCTTTCTATGGACAGCAAGATCACCAAAATCCGATATCTGTAGCTCTAGTTATGGTCTGCGCAAGGCAACAAGGTCAGGATGAGTGAAAAATTCGAAAATTAACAATGTTTAGCAATTAAGCCCAATAATGTAAAAGCAAAAACAACGATTGTAAAAGTTGTCTAATTTTCGTCTCTCTCTTGGTTGTGCGGCTGTAAACTGCTATTTATGCCTATTAATCCTGACTTAACCCTAGACCAAATTAAGGGCCTCTGAATAAGCTTTCCAACAAGGTATCATATGCCTTAATTGGGCTTAAGATGAGTAAGTTAGGCACATTTAAGTGAAGGATCATCATGGACTGCGCACTGATCCGTGCCAGAGAACTAGGGACCCAATATAGCCTTGATTTTGGCCTATTTGACAATTCTTTTGAAACCTGAAATTGTAGGTCTCTTTCTTATCTTTCTAGGGACAGCAAGATCACCAAAATCCGATATTTGTAGCTCTAGTTATGCTCTGCGCAAGGCAACAAGGTCAGGATGAGTGAAAAATCCGAAAATTAACAATGTTTAGCAATTAAGCCCAATAATGTAAAAGCAAAAACAATGATTGTAAAAGTTGTCTAATTTCCGTCTCTCTCTGGCTTGTACGGCTGTAAACTGCTGTTTAAGCTTATTAATCCTGACCTAACCCTATACCAAATTAAGGGCCTCTGAATACGCTTTCCAACAAGGTATCATATGCCATAAATGGGCTTAAGATGAGTAAGTTAGGCCCATTTAAGTGAAGGAACATCATGTACTGCGCACTGATCCGCGCTATAGAAATCGGGATCCAATTTAGCCTTGATTTTGGCCTAATTTGACAATTCTTGTGAAACCTGAAATTGTAGGACTCTTCCTTATCTTTCTAGGGACAGCAAGATCACCAAAATCCGATATCTGTAGCTCTAGTTATGCTCTGCACAAGGCAACAAGGTCAGGATGAGTGAAAAATCCGAAAATTAACAATGTTTAGCAATTAAGCTCAATAATGTAAAAGCAAAAACAATGATTGTAAAAGTTGTCTAATTTCCGTCTCTCTCTGGCTTGTGCGGCTGTAAACTGCTATTTATGCTTATTAATCCTTACCTATCCCTAGAACAAATTAAGGGCCTCTGAATAAGCTTTCCAACAAGGTATCATATGCCTTAATTGGGCTTAAGATTAGTAAGTTAGGCCCACTTAAGTGAAGGAACATCATGGACTACGCAGTGATCCGCGCCAGAGAACTCGGGACCCAATTTAGCCTTGATTTTGGTCTAATTTGACAATTCTTGTGAAACCTGAAGTTGTAGGTCTTTTCCTTATCTTTCTATGGACAGCAAGATCACCAAAATCCGATATCTGTAGCTCTAGTTATGGTCTGCGCAAGGCAACAAGGTCAGGATGAGTGAAAAATCCGAAAATTAACAATGTTTAGCAATTAAGCCCAATAATGTAAAAGCAAAAACAATGATTGTAAAAGTTGTCTAATTTCCGTCTCACTCTGGCATGTGCGGCAGTAAACTACTATTTATACTAATTAATACTGACATAACCCTAGACCAAATTAAGGGCCTCGGAATAAGCTTTCCAACCAGGTATCTTATGCCTTAATTGGGCTTAAGATGAGTAAGTTAGGCCCATTTAAGTGAAGGAACATCATGGACTGCGCACTGATCCGCACCAGAGATCTCGGGACCAAATTTAGCCTTGATTTTGGCCTAATTTGAAATTCTTGTGAAACGTTAAATTGTAGGTCTCTTTTTTATCTTTCTAGGGACAACAAGATCACAAAATCTGATATCTGTAGCTCTAGTTATGCCCAGCGTAAGGCAACAAGGTGAGGATGAGTGAAAAATCCGAAAATTAACAATGTTTAGCAATTAAGCCCAATTAAGCCCAATAATGTAAAAGCAAAAACAATGATTGTAAAAGTTGTCTAATTTCCGTCTCTCTCTGGCTTGTGCTGCTATAAACTGCTATTTATGCTTGTTAATCCTCACCTAACCCTAGAACAAATTAAGGGCCTTTGAATAAGCTTTCCAACAAGGTATCATTTGCCTTAATTGGGCTTAATATGAGTAAGTTAGGCCCATTTAAGTGAAGGAACATCATGGACTGCACACTGATCCGTGCCAGAGAACTCGGGACCCAATTTAGCCTTGATTTTGGCATAATTTGACAATTCTTATTAAACCTAAAATTGTTGGTCTCTTCCTTATCTTTCTAGGGACAACAAGATCACCAAAATCGGATATCTGTAGCTCTAGTTATGCTCTGCGCAAAGCAACAAGGCCATGATGAGTGAAAAATCCGAAAATTAACAATGTTTAGCAATTAAGCCCAATTAAGCCCAATAATGTAAAAGCAAAAACAATGATTGTAAAAGTTGTCTAATTTCCGTCTCTCTCTGGCTTGTGCTGCTGTAAACTGCTATTTATGCTTGTTAATCCTCACCTAACCCTAGAACAAATTACGGGCCTTTGAATAAGCTTTCCAACAAGGTATCATTTGCCTTAATTGGGCTTAAGATGAGTAAGTTAGGCCCATTTAAGTGAAGGAACATCATTGACTGCACACTGATCCGTGCCAGAGAACTCGGGACCAAATTTAGCTTGATTTTAGCCTAATTTGACAATTCTTGTGAAACCTGAAATTGTAGGTCTCTTGCTTATCTTTCTAGGGACAGCAAGATCACCAAAATCCGATATATGTAGCTCTAGTTATGCCCAGCGTAAGGCAACAAGGTCAGGATGAGTAAAAAATCAGAAAATTAACAATGTTTAACAATTAAGCCCAATTAAGCCCAATAATGTAAAAGCAAAAACAATGATTGTAAAATTTGTCTAATTTCCGTCTCTCGCTGGCTTGTGCCTCTGTAAACTGCTATTTATGCTTATTAATCCTCACCTAACCCTAGAACAAATGAAGGGCCTTTGAATTAGCTTTCGAACAAGGTATCATATGCCTTAATTGGCTTAAGATGAGTAAGTTAGGCCCATTTAAGTGAAGGAACATCATGGACTGCACACTGATCCGCGCCAGAGAACTCGGGACCAAATTTAGCCTTGATTTTGGCCTAATTTGACAATTCTTGTGAAACCTGAAATTGTAGGTCTCTTCCTTATCTTTCTAGGGACAACAAGATCACCAAAATCCGATATCTGTAGCTCTAGTTATGCTTTGCGTAAGGCAACAAGGTCAGGATGAGTCAAAAATCCAAAAAATTAAAAATGTTTAGCAATTAAGCCTAATAATGGAAAAGCAAAAACAATGATTGTAAAAGTTGTCTAATTTCCGTCTCTCTCTGGCTTGTGCGGCTGTAAACTTCTATTTATGCTTATTAATCCTGACCTAACCCTTGACCAAATTAAGGCCCTATGATTAAGCTTTCCAACAAGGTATCATATGTGTCTTAAATGGGCTTAAGATGAGTAAGTTATGCCCATTTAAGTGAAGGAACATCTTGGACTACGCACTGATCCGTGCCAGAGAAGTCGGGACCCAATTTAGCCTTGATTTTGGACTAATTTGACAATTCTTGTGAAACCTGAAATTGTAGCTCTCTTCCTTATCTTTGAAGGGACAACAAGATCACCAAATTCCGATATATGTAGCTCTAGTTATGCTCTGGCAAGGCAACAAGGTCAGGATGAGTGAAAAATCCGAAAATTAACAATGTTTAGCAATTAAGTCCAATAATGTAAAAGCAAAAACAATTATTGTAAAAGTTGTCTAATTTCCGTCTCTCTCTGGCTCGTGCGGCTGTAAACTGCTATTTATGCTTATTAATCGTGACCTAACCCTAAACCAAATTAACGTCCTATGAATAAGCATTCCAACAAGGTATCATATGCCTTAATTGGGCTTAAGATGAGTAAGTTTAGCCCATCTAAGTAAAGGAACATCATGGACTGCGTACTGATCCGTGCCAGAGAACTCGGGACCCAATTTAGCCTTGATTTTGGCCTAATTCGTCAATTCTTGTGAAACGTGAAATTGTAGGTCTCTTCCTTATCTTTCTAGGGACAGTAAGATTACCAAAATTCGATATTTGTAGCTCTAGTTATGCTCTGCAAAAGGCAACAAGGTCAGGATGAGTGAAAAATCCGAAAATTAACAATGTTTAGCAATTAAGCCCAATAATATAAATGCGAAAACAATGATTGTAAAAGTTGTACTATTTCTGTTTCTCTCTGGCTTGTACGGCTGTAAACTGCTATTTATGATTATTAATCCAGAACTAACCCTAGACCAAATTAAGGGCCTCTGAATAAGCTTTCCGACAAGGTATCATATGCCTTAATTGAGCTTAAAATGAGTAAGTTAGGACCATTTAAGTGAAGGAACATCAAGGACGGCGCACTGATCCGCGCCAGAGAACTCGGGACCCACTTTATCATTGATTTTTGCCTAATTTGACAATTCTTGTGAAACCTGAAATTGTAGGTCTCTTCCTTATCTTTCTAGGGACAGCAAGATCACCCAAATCCGATATCTGTAGCTCTAGTTATGCTCTGTGCAAGGCAACAAGGTCAGGATGAGTGAAATACCCGAAAATTAACAATGTTTAGCAATTAAGCCCAGTTAAGCCGAATAATGTACAAGCAAAAACAATGATTGTAAAAGTTGTCTAATTTTCGTCTCTCTCTGGCTTGTGCGATTGAAACTGCTATTTATGCTTATTAATCCTGACCTAACCCTAGACCAAATTAAGGGCCTCTGAATAAGCTTTCCAACAAGGTATGATATGCCTTAATTGGGCTTAAGATGAGTAAGTTAGGTCGATTTAAGTGAAGGAACATCATGGACTGCGCACTGATCCGCGATAGAGAACTCGGGACCCAATTTATCCTCGATTTTGGCCTAATTTGATAATTCCTGTGAAACCTGAAATTGTAGGTCTTGCCCTTATCTTTCTAGGGACAGCAGGATCACCAAAATCCGATATTTGTAGCTCTAGTTAAGCTCTGCGCAAGGCAACAAGGTCAGGATGAGTGAAAAATCCGAAAATTAACAATGTTTAGCAATTAAGCCCAATAATGTAAAAGCAAAAACTATGATTGTAAAAATTGTCTAATTTCCGTCTCTCTCTTGCTAGTGCGGCTGTAAACTGCTATTTATGCTTATCAATCCTGGACTAACCATAGACCAAATTAGGGCCTCTGAATAAGCTTTCCAACAAGCTATCATATGCCTTTATTGGGCTTAAGATGAGTAAGTTAGGCCCATTTAAGTGAAGGAACATCATTGGCTGTGCATTGAACCGCGCCAGAAAACTCGTGACCCAATTTAAACTTGATTTTGGCCTAATTTGACAATTCTTGTGAAACCTGAAATTGTAGGTCTCCTTCTCATCTTTCTAGGGACGGCAAGATCACCAAAATCCGATATCTGTAGCTCTAGTTATGCTCTGCACAAGGCAACAAGGTTAGGATCAGTGAAAAATACTAAAATTAACAATGTTTAGCAATAAAGCAAAAACAGTGATTGTAAAAGGTGTCTAATTTCCGTCTCTCTTGGTTTGTGCGGCTGTAAACTGCTATTTATGATTATTAATCCTGACCTAACTCTCGCCCTAATTAAGGGCCTCTGAATAAGCTTTCCAACAAGGTATCATATTCCTTAATTGGGCTTAAGATGAGTAAGTTAGGCCCATTTAAGTGAAGGAACATCATGGACAGCACACTGATCCGCGCCAGAGAACTCGGGATCCAATTTAGCCTTGATTTTGGCCTAATTTGACAATTTTTTTGAAACATGAAATTATAGGTCTCTTCCTTATCTTTCTAGGGACAGTAAGATCACCAAAATCCGATATATGTAGCTCAAGTTATGCTCTGCGCAAGGCAATAAATATCAGAATGAGTGAAAAATCGAAAAATTAACAATGTGTAGCAATTAAGCCCAATAATGTAAAAGCAAAAACAATGATTAGAAAAGTTGTCTAATTTTCATCTCCCTCTGGCTTGTGCGGCTGTAAACTGCTTTTTATGCTTATTAATCCTGACCAAACCCTAGACCAAATTCAGGGCCTCTGGATAAGTTTTCCAACAAGGTATCATATGCCTTAATTTGGCTTAAGAAGAGTAAGTTATGCCCATTCAAATGAAGGAACATCATGGACCGCGCACTGATCCGTGCCAAAGAACTCGAGTCCCAATGTAGCCTTGATTTTGGCCTAATTTCGTAATTCTTGTTAAAGCTGAAATAGTAGATCTCTTCCGTATCTTACTAGGGACATCAATATCACCAAAATCCGATATCTGTAACTCTAGTTATGCTCTGCGCAAGGCAACAAGGTCTGGATGAGTGAAAAATTCGAAAATTAACAATGTTTTGCAATTAAGCCCAATAATGTAAAAGCAAAAACAATGATTGTTAAAATTGTCTAATCTCCGTCGCTCTCTGGCTAGTGCGGCTGTAAACTGCTATTTATGCTTATCAATCCTGAACTAACCATAGACCAAATTAAGGGCCTCTGAATAAGCGATCCAACAAGGTATCATATGCCTTAATTGGGCTTAAGATGAGTATGTTATGCCAATTTAAGTGAAGGAACATCATGGACTACGCATTGATCCGCGCCAGAGAACTCATGTTCCAATTTAGATTTGATTTTGGCCTAATTTGACAATTCTTGTGAAACCTAAAATTTTTGGTCACTTCCTTATCTTTCTAGGGAAGGCAAGATCACCAAAATCCGATATCTGTAGCTCTACTTATGCTCTACGCAAGGCATCAAGGTTAGGATGAGTGAAAAATCCGAAAATTAACAATGTTTAGCAATTAAGCCCAATAATGTAAAAGGAAAAACAATGATTGTAAAAGTTGTCTAATTTCCGTCTCTCTCTGGCTTGTGCGGCTGTAAACTGCTATTTATGCTTATTAATCTTGACCTAACCCTATACCAAATTAAGGGCCTCTGCAGAAGCTTTCCAACAAGGTATCATATGCCTTAATTGGGCTTAAGATGAGTAAGTTAGGCCCATTTAAGTGAAGGAACATCATGGACTGTGCACTGATCCGTGCCACAGAACTCGGGACCCAATTTAGCCTTGATTTTGGCCTAATTTGACAATTCTTGTGAAACCTGAAATTGTAGGTCTCTTCCTTACCTTTCTAAGGACGGCAAGATCACCATAATCCGATATCTATAGCTCTAGTTATGCTCTGCGCAAGGTAACAAGGTCAGGATGAGTGAAAAATCCAAAAATTAACAATGTTTAGCAATTAAGCCCAATAATGTAAAAGCAAAAACAATGATTGTAAAAGTTATCTAATTTCTGTCTCTTTCTGGTTTGTGCGGCTGTAAACTGCTATTTATGCTTATTAATCCTGACCAAACCCTAGACCAAATTAAGGGCCTCTGCATAAGATTTCCAACAAGGTATCATATGCCTTAATTGAGCTTTAGATGAGTAAGTTAGGCGCATTTAAGTGAAGGAACATCATGGACTGCGCACTAATAGGCGCCAGAGAACTCGGGACCCAATTTAGCCTGGATTATGGCCTAATTTGACAATTCTTGTGAAACCAGAAATTGTAGGTCTCTTCCTTATCGTAATAGAGACAACAAGATCACCAAAATCCAATATCTGTAGCTCTAGTTATGCTCTGCACAAGGCAACAAGGTCAGGATGAGTGAAAAATCTGAAAATTAACAATGTTTAGCAATTAAGCCCAATAATGTAAAAGCAAAAACTATGATTGTAAAAATTGTCTAATTTTCGTCTCTCTCTTGCTAGTGCGGCTGTAAACTGCTATTTATGCATATCAATCCTGGACTAACCATAGACCAAATTAGGGCCTCTGAATAAGCTTTCCAACAAGGTATCATATGCCTTTATTGGGCTTAAGATGAGTAAGTTAGGCCCATTTAAGTGAAGGAACATCATTGGCTGTGCATTGAACCGCGCCAGAAAACTCGTGACCCAATTTAAACTTGATTTTGGCCTAATTTGACAATTCTTGTGAAACCTGAAATTGTAGGTCTCCTTCTTATCTTTCTAGGGACGACAAGATCACCAAAATCCGATATCTGTAGCTCTAGTTATGCTCTGCACAAGGTAACAAGGTTAGGATCAGTGAAAAATACTAAAATTAACAATGTTTAGCAATAAAGCAAAAACAGTGATTGTAAAAGGTGTCTAATTTCCGTCTCTCTTGGTTTGTGCGGCTGTAAACTGCTATTTATGATTATTAATCCTGACCTAACTCTCGCCCTAATTAAGGGCCTCTGAATAAGCTTTCCAACAAGGTATCATATTCCTTAATTGGGCTTAAGATGAGTAAGTTAGGCCCATTTAAGTGAAGGAACATCATGGACAGCACACTGATCCGCGCCAGAGAACTCGGGATCCAATTTAGCCTTGATTTTGGCCTAATTTGACAATTTTTTTGAAACATGAAATTATAGGTCTCTTCCTTATCTTTCTAGGGACAGTAAGATCACCAAAATCCGATATATGTAGCTCAAGTCATGCTCTGCGCAAGGCAATAAATATCAGAATGAGTGAAAAATCCAAAAATTAACAATGTGTAGCAATTAAGCCCAATAATGTAAAATCAAAAACAATGATTAGAAAAGTTGTCTAATTTTCATCTCCCTCTGGCTTGTGCGGCTGTAAACTGCTTTTTATGCTTATTAATCCTGACCAAACCCTAGACCAAATTCAGGGCCTCTGGATAAGTTTTCCAACAAGGTATCATATGCCTTAATTTGGCTTAAGAAGAGTAAGTTATGCCCATTCAAATGAAGGAACATCATGGACCGCGCACTGATCCGTGCCAAAGAACTCGAGTCCCAATGTAGCCTTGATTTTGGCCTAATTTCGTAATTCTTGTTAAAGCTGAAATAGTAGATCTCTTCCTTATCTTACTAGGGACATCAATATCACCAAAATCCGATATCTGTAACTCTAGTTATGCTCTGCGCAAGGCAACAAGGTCTGGATGAGTGAAAAATCCGAAAATTAACAATGTTTTGCAATTAAGCCCAATAATGGAAAAGCAAAAACAATGATTGTTAAAATTGTCTAATCTCCGTCGCTCTCTGGCTAGTGCGGCTGTAAACTGCTATTTATGCTTATCAATCTTGAACTAACCATAGACCAAATTAAGGGCCTCTGAATAAGCGATCCAACAAGGTATCATATGCCTTAATTGGGCTTAAGATGAGTATGTTATGCCAATTTAAGTGAAGGAATATCATGGACTACGCATTGATCCGCGCCAGAGAACTCATGTTCCAATTTAGATTTGATTTTGGCCTAATTTGACAATTCTTGTGAAACCTAAAATTTTTGGTCACTTCCTTATCTTTCTAGGGACGGCAAGATCACCAAAATCCGATATCTGTAGCTCTACTTATGCTCTACGCAAGGCATCAAGGTTAGGATGAGTGAAAAATCCGAAAATTAACAATGTTTAGCAATTAAGCCCAATAATGTAAAAGGAAAAACAATGATTGTAAAAGTTGTCTAATTTCCGTCTCTCTCTCTGGCTTGTGCGGCTGTAAACTGCTATTTATGCTTATTAATCTTGACCTAACCCTATACCAAATTAAGGGCCTCTGCAGAAGCTTTCCAACAAGGTATCATATGCCTTAATTGGGCTTAAGATGAGTAAGTTAGGCCCATTTAAGTGAAGGAACATCATGGATCGTGTGCACTGATCCGTGCCACAGAACTCGGGACCCAATTTAGCCTTGATTTTGGCCTAATTTGACAATTCTTGTGAAACCTGAAATTGTAGGTCTCTTCCTTACCTTTCTAAGGACGGCAAGATCACCATAATCCGATATCTATAGCTCTAGTTATGCTCTGCGCAAGGTAACAAGGTCAGGATGAGTGAAAAATCCAAAAATTAACAATGTTTAGCAATTAAGCCCAATAATGTAAAAGCAAAAACAATGATTGTAAAAGTTATCTAATTTCTGTCTCTTTCTGGTTTGTGCGGCTGTAAACTGCTATTTATGCTTATTAATCCTGACCAAACCCTAGACCAAATTAAGGGCCTCTGCATAAGATTTCCAACAAGGTATCATATGCCTTAATTGAGCTTTAGATGAGTAAGTTAGGCGCATTTAAGTGAAGGAACATCATGGACTGCGCACTAATAGGCGCCAGAGAACTCGGGACCCAATTTAGCCTGGATTATGGCCTAATTTGACAATTCTTGTGAAACCAGAAATTGTAGGTCTCTTCCTTATCGTAATAGAGACAACAAGATCACCAAAATCCAATATCTGTAGCTCTAGTTATGCTCTACACAAGGCAACAAGGTCAGGATGAGTGAAAAATCTGAAAATTAACAATGTTTAGCAATTAAGCCCAATAATGTAAAAGCAAAAACAATGATTGTAAAAGTTGTCTAATTTTCGTCTCTCTCTGGCTTGTGCGGCTGTAAACTTCTATTTATGATTATAAATCCTGACCTAACCCTAGACCAAATTAAGAGGCTTTGAATAAGCTTTCCAACATGGTATCATATGCCTTAATTGGGCTTAAGATGAGTAAGTTAGGCCCATTTAAGTGAAGGAACATCATGGACAGCGTACTGATCCGCGCCAGAGAACTTGGGACCCAATTTAAATTTGATTTTGGCCTAATTTGACAATTCTTGTGAAACTTGAAATTGTAGGTCTCTTCCTTATCTTTCTAGGGACAGCAAGATCACCAAAATCCGACATCTGTAGCTCTAGTTATGCTCTGCACAAGGCAACAAGGTCAGGATGAGGGAAAAATCCGAAATTTAACAATGTTTGGCAATTAAGCCCAATTAAGCCCAATAATGTAAAAGCAAAACCAATGATTGTGAAGTTGTCTAATTTCAGTCTCTCTCTGGCTTGTGCCGCTTTAAACTGTCAATTATGCTTATTAATCCTGACCTAACCCTATACCAAATTAAGGGCTTCTGAATAAGTTTCCAACAAGGTATTCATATGCCTTAATTGGGCTTAAGATGAGTAAGTTAGGCCCATTTAAGTGAAGGAACATCAAGGACTGCGCACTAATCTGCTCAGTGAACTCGGGACCCAATTTAGCCTTGATTTTGGCCTAATTTGACAATTCTTGTGAAACCTGAATTGTAGGTTTCTTCCTTATCTTTCTAGGGACAGCAAGATCACCAAAATCCAATATCTGTAGCTCTAGTTATGCTCTGCACAAGGCAACAACGTCAGGATGAGTAAAAAATCCGAAAATTAACACTATTTAGCAATTAATCCCAATTAAGCCCAATAATGTAAAAGCAAAAACAATGATTGTAAAAGTTGTCTAATTTTCGTCTCTCTCTGGCTTGGGCGGCTGTGAACTGCAATTTATGCTTATTAATCCTGACCTAACCCTAGACCAAATTAAGGGCCTCTCAATAAGCTTTCCAACAAGGTATCATATGCCATAATTGGGCTTAAAATGAGTAAGTTAGGCTCATTTAAGTGAACGAACATCAAGGACTGCGCACTAATCTACCCAATGAACCCGGGCCCCAATTTAGCCTTGATTTTGGCCTAATTTGACAATTATTGTGAAAACTGAAATTGTGGGTCTCTTCCTCATCTTTCTAGGGACAGCAAGATCACCAAAATCCGATATATGTAGCTTTAGTTTTGCGCTGCGAAAGGCAACAAGGTCAGGATGAGTGAAAAATCCGAAAATTAACTATGTTTAGCTAATAAGCCCAATTAAGCCCAATAATGTAAATGCAAAAACAATGATTGTAAAAGTTGTCTAATTTCCGTCGGTCTCTGGCTTGTTCGGATGTAAACTGATATTTATGCTTATTAATCCTAACATAACCCTATATCAAATTAAGTGGCTCCGAATAAGCTTTCCAACAAAGTATCATATGCCTTAATTAGGCATAAGAATAGTAAGTTTGGCCCATTTAAGTGAAGGAACATCATGTACTGCGCACTGATCCGTACCAGAGAACTCGGGACCAAATTTAGCCTTGATTTTGACCTAATTTGATAATTCTTGTTTAACCTGAAATTGTAGGTCTCTTCCTTATCATTCTATGGACAGCAAGATCACCCAAATCCGATATCTGTAGCTCTATTTATGCTCTGCGCAAGGCAACAAGGTCAGGATGAGTGAAAAATCCGAAAATTAACAATGTTTAGCAATTAAGTCCAATTAAGCCCAATAATCTAAAAGCAAAAACAATGATTGTAAAAGTTGTCTAATTTTCATCTCTCTCTGGCTTGTGCGGTAGTAAACTGCTATTTATCCTTATTAATCCTGACCTAACCCTAGACCAAATTAAGGGTCTCTGAATATGATTTCCAATAAGGTATCATATGCCTTAATTGGGCTTAAGATGAGTAAGTTAGGCCCTTTTAAATGAAGGAACATCATGGACTTTGCACCGATCCGCGCCATAGAACGTGGGACCCAATTTTGCCTTTATTTTGGCCTAATTTGACAATTCTTGTGAATCCTGAAATTGTAGGTCTCTTCCTTATCTTTCTAGGGACAACAAGATCACCAAAATCCGATATCTGTAGCTCTAGTAATGCTCTGCGCAAGGCAGCAAGGTCAGGATGAGTGAAAAATCCGAAAATTAACAATGTTTAGCAATTAAGCGCAATAATGTAAAAAGCAAAAACAATAATTGTAAAAGTTGTCTAATTTCCGTCTCTCTCTGGCTTGTGCTGCCGTAAACTGCTATTTATGCTTATTAATCCTGACCTAACCCTAGGCCAAATTAAGGGCATCTGAATACGCTTTCCAACAAGGTATCATATGCCATAAATGGGCTTAAGATGAGTAAGTTAGGCCCATTTAAGTGAAGGAACATCATGTACTACGCACTGATCCGCGCTATAGAAATCGGGATCCAATTTAGCCTTGATTTTGGCCTAATTTGACAATTCTTGTGAAACATGAAATTGTAGGTCTCTTCCTTATCTTTCTAGGGACAGCAAGATCACCAAAATCTGATATCTGTAGCTCCAGTTATGCTCTGCGCAAGGCAATAAGGTCAGGATGAGTGAAAAATCCGAAAATTAACAATGTTTAGAAATTAAGCCGAATTACGACCAATAATGTAATAGCAAAAACAATGATTGTAAAAGTTGTCTAATTTCCGTCTCTCCCTGAATAAGCTTTCCAACAAGGTATCATATGCCTTAATTGGGCTTAAGATGAGTAAGTTAGGCCCATTTAAGTGAAGGAAGATCATGGACTGCACGCTGATCCGCGCAAGAGAAATCGGGACCCAATTTAGCCTTGATTTTGGCCTAATTTGACAATTCTTTTGAAACTTGAAATTGTAGGTCTCTTCCTTATCTTTCTAGGGACAACAAGATCATCAAAATCCGATATCTGTAGCTCTAGTTAAGCTCTGCGCAAGGCAACAAGGTTAGGATGAGTGAAAAATCCGAAAATTAACAATGTTTAGCAATTAAGCCCAATAATGTAAAAGCAAAAACAATTATTGTAAAAGTTGTCTAATTTCCGTCTCTCTCTGGCTTGTTCGTATGTAAAATGCTATTTATTCTTATTAATCCAGACATAACCCTAGACCAAATTAAGTGCCTCCGAATAAGCTTTCCAACAAGGTATCATATGCCTTAATTGGGCTTAAGATGAGTAAGTTTGGCCCATTCACTAGTGCAAAAAAGGGATTCTACATCGGAGTTTACACATCGGTTTAGTATAAACCGATGTGTAAAACGAGGCGGTGGCATTTTTGAAATTCAAAGGAAAGTATTACACATCGGTTTAGAGATTAACCGATGTGTAATACTTTTCCACATCGGTTATATATAACCGATGTGTAAAATTAAAATAAAAAAATTTAAAACTCGGAATTTTTAACATTCAACATCGGTTCTTTTTGAACCGATGTGTAAAATGGTGAGTAACCACATCGGTTTTTAAATAACCGATGTATAAAATTATAAAGAAAAAAAATAGAAATTTAGGTTACACTTTTACACATCGGTTTTTATTAACCGATGTATAAAATTTAAAAGAAAAAATCAGAATTTAAATGTTTCATGTTTACACATCGGTTTTTGCATAACCGATGTGTATAATATGTTTAACACATCGGTTTTCCTCATAACCGATGTGTAATAGTCCCATTTTTCTATTTCCCTCCGTGTGTTTTGCGCCCTCATTCTCAGTTTCTGAACGTACACTAAAACACAACACTCCCTCCCTTTTCTAACGCGCGTTGTCACTGCTTTTCCATCTCTCTCACTGCACTCACATCCGCGAGCTACCCTCAGGTATGCGTCTCTCTCTCTCTCATTCCCATTCTCTCTCTGCATTTCCTTCTTCTCATTCTCTCTCTCTGCATTTCCTTCTTCTCATTCTCTCTCTTTCTTTCTCTTTCTCTCTCTCGCTCCCTTCTTCACGTCCTTTTTCCCTTTTTCAATCGTAGACAAAGAAGACCACTGCGACTGCGAGCCTTCATTTTCTGCTTCGTAAGAGAACCACTGAGAACCAAAGCCGCGAGCTACCCTCGTTTGCGTGAAGAGCGCCATTTTTGCTCGTCCCTCAGGTATATATTTGTTTCTTCTTTAGAAAAGTTATGAACTTTGACTCGAAATGGTTGGATAATATACTTGCATGTGTTGTTCTGTTGCTCCAAGACTGGAGTTTTCCAGGGGTGGTATCACCCGTCATCACGGCCGTCTTTGTCTGCCTGTCACGGCTTGGCGTGACGGATTCTCGACGGGAGGTTGCTTCACTGGTTGTTCTGTCATCACGGCGTGACCACCATCACGGCAAGGCCGTGATCAGTTCTGCCTGTGAGGGTCTGGTTCAGTTGGCATGTCACGGCCGTGATGGCCATCACGGCCAGGCCGTGATAGGTTCTGCCTTGGAGGATGCTTCACTGGTTGGTCTGTCACGGCCGTGACCACCATCACGGCTAGGCCGTGATCAGTTCTGCCTGTGACAATAAGTTTTCCTTCTATACAAAGTCCCAGGATGACAAAAGTACTATGCAAAACAGTGGGGTTATGGTCGTCGCTGAGTCCATGCATTTCTCTAGTTCGAAAGATAAAAACCCTGTTATGGCATCAGTTTCATACTTTGGAATCATTGAAGAGATATGGGAGGTTGATTACACGAAGTTTAGAGTACCTGTTTTTAAATGTCAGTGGGTCGACAGTAACAATGGTGTGCAAACCGATGAGTTAGGATTCAAATTGGTGGACCTTAGTAAGGTAGGTAATAAAGAGGAACCTTTCATCATGGCATCCCAAGCAAAACAAGTGTTTTATATCCGTGATCCTTCTAACAAAAGGTGGTCAGTGGTTCTCCAGGGAAAAAACATGTATAACGGTAGTGAGGGAAATCACGATTCAACTCTTGATATTTCTGATACTCCTTCTTTCTCAACACGAGTGCCTAATTTCAATGAGGAAAATGAAGTGGATGATGTACATGCTACTCGTAATGATCACCAAGAAGGGTTATGGGAGAACTTTACTAATTGACCACAAAGTAAGTTTAGTTTGATATTACCATCAAGTTTGGCATATTATGTGTTTACGTTGATATTTATAGGTTATGTTTATGTCCGTTGATCGATATTTATAAGTTATGTTTGATATTTATCCTGACATACTAACAAGTTTTTTTTTTTGTGTTTAAACAGGTATACATGGCTGATCATGAGGATAACCCTCCTTCATGCAGTGGGTCAGAGACCCCGTCTCTACCGGTAGAAAGGGTAGACGCGTGCCACACGGATGAGGCATTTGACTTGCCAACCGTGGGTCAAATCGAGAGGATAAGAGTAGATTTTGATGATAACCTCAAACCTATTGGGCCAATGGAAGATCAGTTTACCAGTTTTGTGGCGACCCTTGCTAGGAACAGGCCTAGTATACTCATTGATAGGTGGAGAGATGTACCGGCGGACGTGAAGGAGCAGATATGGGAGAGTATTCTGGTATCTATACTTCTACGTCCTGTGTTTGTCTGTATCTACTTTATTTTTATCTTAATAATATCATACAATAATTCGTTGATTCTTTTGGTCTTAATGTAGTTGACATTTGACATACCGGATACATACGCTATGAAGAAGCGTTTGCTGAAGTATGCTGGAGAGCGTTGGAGGGGTTTTAAGGCCGACACAGGCGGATACTATATATTCGGTCCAAAAAGTAAAAAGAACCCACTTGAGGTGTATCCGTTTCTTGACAAGGCGACGTGGGATCGCTTTGTTCGGAGCCGACGTGATCCCAGCTTTTCGAGTTAACTTATTTGATTTGTCTCTAAATTTATGTAATTGCATTAATTTCATTTACTTATGTAATTTAATTGTCTTTTATTTATAACGGAGAAGAGGAAAAAGGGCGGGAAAACCAAAGCAAGAATGTCTACCCCCATGTCATGTCTCGTGGGGGATATAAAAAGCTTGTTAAGAAAATGGTTGAAGAGGAAAAGAAAGCACGTCGGCAAGGCGACATCTCAGGCGGATCCTAATGCTGAAAATCTTCCGAGGTTGTTGATCCACCTCCACCCCCACGCCATCGTTCATGGAAGAGGGGCCGACAAAGAAAAACGGGACAATATACATCCGAGGAGGCCCGCCAAGTAGCCGAGAGGATTGTAAGTATAGTTTGTTGTAATTGTCATTTTAAGATTGTTACCGAATTGTAATGTGACCTGATATTTTTATGTGATAGGATGCCTTGGATGATCAGGCTAACCCAAGGAACCTTTGTTCCTAGAGGACGCAATGATATCTTATCTACTCGCCATCGGTAAAACCAGACCACCCGGCCGTGTCATTGGTGTTGGATGGGGAGTCGGCATTCGCCAATACCATGGTTCATCTTCACATTCCTCCCACAGGGATTCGGTTGCGAGATAGAGCACAACTAAAACAGGAGATTGCAGCTGAGCTTCGACAGGGGAGATGAACGAGCGGTTGCCCAAAGATGGCAATATTTACTTCTTTGTCCCAAAGAGATGACAATGGTGTGTCCAACCCTCTGTCCAACCCTCTCGTCCATGTGAGCACTAAGGGCTCATGTGATCCTCCTCATCATCCCGAAAATGATGATGATGTCTGCTGATGATGATGATGATGATGATGATGATGATGATGATGATGATGACGACCACGATAGGTGTGAGCTGTATGTTGATGATCATCATCATCATCGCTTAGTGGCATTGGGTAGGACATATAATAAGTTAGGTAATACCATACACCATCGGTTATTACCGGACGATCATCCGAGGGTGTCTGTTGAGATTATTCGAGATGCTTGATGCTCGAGTCCCCGTGCCCACCGAGGAGGTTCAAACAAGGGGGTCGGCCCCGGTAACTTCATCCTCCGGCCAAGAAGACTGGTCAGCTTTCTTGTTGCATCTGAGGTATTCGGTTAGTTGTGTTTTTCTATATTCATAGTTGAAATATATTTATTATTGTTTAAAGATAATGCTTTATTTGTATTTGTTATAGGATGTTGGAAATGATATTGTGCCTAAAAGGTCGGATCTAGGGAGACCGAGAGATGTCTGCTCTGTCAAGGTATTCATTTGACCATTTAGTTCATAACGAATTAAATAACTTAATTATCCGTGATTACTAATATATATCTATGTTGTTTAGGGGATCGACAAAGGGGTACCTGGCCATGGTGATGTTTTCAAAGATCTTGCTATACAGGTTGTCACCATGGAGGATGATGCAGCATTGGTAACGTTGGAACATGATGCCAGCCCTGGTGAACTGTATATACCAAAGAAAGAACTTATGGAGATGGCACTCAATAAAGAAATGGCCAGTTCTGCACACATATCGTTTTGGTGCACGTAAGTACATTTTATTTATAAGTTAAGTACGTAATTAATTTTTAAATACAATGATAATTAACATGTTTTTCCAATATATTAGGTATCTGCATCGTATGTTAGTCGATCAAGGTAACCTCGCCCTTTATGGGTTCATTGACCCCATGTTCATTCAGGGTGATGTTCTCGTAGTATCGGAAGACCCGGTCACTAACATACGTGATATACTTGCCCGAGACGATCATCAATTCTATCTTGCGCCTTATCTCAATAAGTAAGTACCGGTTATTAATTTAAGTATAACTATATATGACTTACAGTCACTAATTGTTCCGCAAATACAAGAAAGCATTGGCAATCTGTTGCTCTTGTACCCAAGAATGAACGTCGTGGTCTTCTTCTCGCTCATTGGGACATAAGCGGCGAATGAATCAAGACGGTCATCGAAACGTAAGCGTTAAAATACTTTATAATCAGTAATGCAGTTGTTTTAATTATCTGAAATCTATTATATATACTTTAATTAATGTTTTTGTCATGATAGGTCTATTAATGCATCCCACATGCAGCGTGGTGAAAGGCGTACTCGGGCTATCAGATGGATTATTCCCAGCGTAAGATATTTATTAGTTCAAATGCATCAAATGCAGTGGGTACAATAATTGATTTCTATTTTATTTAATTCCTCATATTCTAATTGGGTTTCATTTGTACGTAGTCACGTATACAACGTGGGTCATGGGAATGTGGCTACTATGTGATGCAAGTGGATGTTGGAAATTATCTCCTCCGGGATCACTGAAAGATGGAGTGAGGTAAATGTTAATTGACACAATTAGAAGTAATAGTATAGATTCGTTATATGTTTTATGTTAGTTTATTACTTAAAAGTAATAATCTTTTGTCCAATTAAACTTGCAGATATTCAACAATCCATCTCCATTGTCAGGTTCTCGACATCAACATCATAAAGAGGCGTTGGGCAACTTTCTTTCTTGAAGTGTACCACCCATAGTTTGTATATATGTAGTTAGTTTAAAAACTTATCATATACTAGCTATAGTGTACGTACCTTTGACTGATGATATGTATTAGTGCTCAGGTCTGGTTCAATTTTTCTTCTCTCGTGTTTTGATGTAGCTTTGATAAAGTGTTGTTTTCATTCATAAGAAAATTGAATGAAGTATGTTTTGCTTTTGAATGATTGTGTCAAAACTGGTTTGGTGTTCTGTTGTTGTTTCTTGTTTGATCGAGTCTACTTGCTGGTTTGTTTATTGATCTGCATTAGTGAAACAGGAATGATTGAAATGTAAATATCGATTAAAAAAAAAAGAGATTTTACACATCGGTTCTCAAGAATCGATGTGTATATTTAACTTTCTACATCGGTTTTACCTAAAACCGATGTGTAAATTTAACTTTACACATCGGTTCTTTATAAAACCGATGTAGAAGGTCAATTTTACACATCGGTTTTTTGCAAAACCGATGTAGAAAGTTAAATTTACAACTGCTTATCAATTGCTAAATTAATTTTACACATCGGTTAGTATTAAACCGATGTTTAAAATATACTTTACACATCGGTTTTAAAACCGATGTGTAAAGTGGCAATAAACCACATCGGTCGTTTCCACATCAGTTTCAAAACCGATGTGGAAAGCCAAAAATAACCGATGTGGAATCCCCTTTGTGCACTAGTGATTTAAGTGAAGGAACATCATGGACTGCGCACTGTTCCGCGCCAGGGAACTCGGGACCCAATTTAACCTTGATTTTGACCTAATTTGATAATTCTTGTGCAACCTCAGATTGTAGGTCTCTTCCTTATCTTTCTAGGGACAACAAGATCACCAAAATCCGATATCTGTAGCTCTAGTTATGCTCTGCGCAAGGCAACAAGTTCAAGATGAGTGAAAAATCCGAAAATTAACAATGTTTAGCAATTAAGCGCATTAATGTAAAAGCAAAAACAATGATTGTAAAAGTTGTCTAATTTTCGTCTCTCTCTGGCTTGTGCTGCTATACACTGCTATTGAAGCTTATTAATCCTGACCTAACCCTAGACCAAATTAAGGCCTCTGAATAAGCTTTCCAACAAGGTATCATATGCCACAGATGGGCTTAAGATGAGTAGGTTAGGCCCATTTAAGTGAAGGAACATCATGGACTTCGCACTGATCCGCGCTAGAGAAATCGGGACCCAATTTAGCCATGATTTTGGCCTAATTTGACAATTCTTACAAAACCTGAAATTGTAGGTCTCTACCTTATCTTTCTAGGGACGGCAAGATCACCAAAATCCGATATATGTAGCTCTAGTAATGCTCTGCGCCAGGCAACAAGGTCAGGATAAGTGAAATATCCGAAAATTAACAATGTTAGCAATTTAGCCGTATTACGCCTAATAAGGTAAAAGCAAAAACAATGATTGTAAAAGTTGTCTAATATCCGTCTCTCTCCGAATAAGCTTTCCAACAAGGTATCATATGCCTTAATTGGGATTAAGATGAGTAAGTTAGGCCCATTTAAGTGAAGGAACATCATGGACTGCGCACTGATCTTTGCAAGAGAAATCCGGACCCAATTTAGCCTTGAGTTTGGCCTAATTTGACAATTCTTGTGTCACCTGAAATTGCAGGTCTCTTCCTTATCTTTCTAGGGACAGCAAGATCACCAAAATTCGATATTTGTAGCTCTAGTTATGCTCTGCGCAAGGCAACAAGGTCAAGATGAGTGAAAAATCCGAAAATTAACAATGTTTAGCAAATAAGCCCAATAATGTAAAAGCAAAAACAATGATTGTAAAAGTTGTCTAATTTCCGTCTCTATCTGGTTTGTGCTGCTGTAAACTGTTATTTATGCTTATTAATCCTGGCCTAACCCTAGACCAAATTATGGGCCTCTGAATAAGCTTTCCAACAAGGTATCATATGCCTTAATTGGGCTTAAGATGAGTAAGTTAGGCGTATTTAAGTGAAGGAACATCATGGACTGCGCATGTTGACTGATCTGGGCAAGTATACCCAGTCGTGCAAGTAATACGGTGGTGAGACCGGTTATCGTATCCACGAGGATTGGATGTCAATTACCGGTTCACAAACTCAGCAACTATCTAGACTAAACTAAAAATCAAGAGAAATCAAAACAAAGAAAACAAAGGAAATAAAAATCTTTTTGTCTTTTTGGGGACTTTTGACAAAACACTTGGAGTGCAGAAAGGATATGTTGGGACTAGACTTCACCAAACCTCTACCTCATGCAATACCAGGACTAGATACCTCCCATTCATGCTTCAAATATTAAAATCAATCCACTAAACTAATCAAACCCCGATTCCTCGGATGGCAAGAGCCTAAATCCACTAATAGACCCTAATTCCTTAGGTGGCCTAGATTAATGAATTCGCATTAGGATTAGGGATTATGCGATTACTAGTAAACCAAACTCCATTCCTAGACACAAGGGTTACTAGGTGATTAAATTCAGTTCCGGTTCTAATACGAATTTCCCAATTGCATATCAAAACACAAATCGAGTCATGGGGGTGCTAGCCACAACAAGCATTAAGCATAGAAAATCAATCACTAATACGAAGGCATGAACACAGAATAATCAGTCAAGGCAAATACATAATATCAGTTTGATTACATCTAATCCCAACAAACGGGATTTAGCTACTCATAAAAGAGAAAACCAAACCAGAAAAGCAGTAGAGAAAGGAAGAAAGGGAGAACTCCATTGAAGCTTCCCACTGTCGTCACAGCAACCCCCTAACTCAGCTCCCTTTTAGGGTTGGAACCCTAGTCCAGCCGCAACCACCAAGTGCCTCCAAGTGCCCCTTCCAAAAACTCCTCTCAATCTGTCCTAAAACAGCAATTTATACCAATCAGACTCTGCGCGCGCTCGCGAGGCGAGACCTGGCTCGCGAGGCGAATGTTAAAAATCTGGTCTTTCAGAGATTGGATCTGTCGCGAGGCGAGAGTGGCTCGCGAGGCGAGACAGTAAGGTTCGTCTCAAATACGCCCGTGATGAGTATCAGGGCCTGGGCGTGATGGCTTCTGGACCTCAGGCTCGCGTGGCGAGACCTGGTTCGCGGCGCGAGACAGAAATGGTTGCATACTCTGGCACAGTCAGTCTTCAGTCTCGCGAGGCGAGTAGCCTCTCGCGGGGAGAGCATTTCCCGTGACAGCTACTGACTTTTGCCTTATGCTCTGCTTGATCATGGCCGTGATGGTCATCACGGCCAGGCCGTGATGGGCTCTGTTTGGCTCATATTCTTCACTTTTCAAGCTCCGTTTCATCCAGGCTCCATCATGGCTGATTTTGATCATTTTTTCATTGATTCCTGCAAAACAACACCAAGAAACCGCTTCACCCGTTCCAAGGGAAAAACTAACTAAAATCAAATAAAGAATGCCTAATCTATATGAAAAATGCATGCAAAAGTGTATATGAAACATCATGTAAAATCACACTATCAGCGCACTGATCCGCGCCAGAAAACTCGGGACCCAATTTAGCCTTGATTTTTGCCTAATTTGACAATTCTTGTGAAACCTGAAATTGTAGGTCTCTTCCTTATCTTTCTAGGGACAGCAAGATCACCAAAATTCGATATTTGTAGCTCTAGTTATACTCTGCGCAAGGCAACAAGGTCAAGATGAGTGAAAAATCCGAAAATTAACAATGTTTAGCAAATAAGCCCAATAATGTAAAAGGAAAAACAATGATTGTAAAAGTTGTCTAATTCTCGTCTCTATCTGGTATGTGCGGCTGTAAACTGTTATTTATGCTTATTAATCCTGACCTAACCCTAGACCAAATTAAGGGCCTCTGAATAAGCTTTCCAACAAGGTATCATATGCCTTAATTGGGCTTAAGATGAGTAAGTTAGGCGCATTTAAGTGAAGGAACATCATGGACTGCGCACTGATCCGCGCCAGAGAACTCGGGACCCAATTTAGCCTTGATTTTTACCTAATTTGACAATTCTTGTGAAACCTGAAATTGTAGGTCTCTTCCTTATCTTTCTAGGGACAGCAAGTTCACCAAAATCCGATATCTGTAGCTCTAGTTATGCTGTGTGCTAGGCAACAAGGTCAGGATGAGTGAAAAATCCAAAAATTAACAATGTTTAGCAATTAAGCCGAATTACGCCCAATAATGTAAAAGCAAAAACAATGATTGTAAAAGTTGTCTAATTTCCGTCTCTCTCTGAATAAGCTTTCCAACAAGGTATCATATGCCTTAATTGGACTTAAGATGAGTAAGTTAGGCCCATTTAAGTGAACGAAGATCATAGACTGCACACTGATCCGTACGAGAAAAATCGGGACCCAATTTAGCCTTGATTTTGGCCTAATTTGACAATTCATGTGAAACCTGAAATTGCAGGTCTCTTCCTTATCTTTGTAGGGACAGCAAGATCACCAAAATCCGATATCTGTAGCTCTAGTTATGCTCTGCGCTAGGAAACAAGGTTAGGATGAGTGAAAAATCTGAAAATTAACAATGTTTAGCATTTAAGCCCAATTAAGCCCAATAATGTAAAAGCAAAAACACTGATTGTAGAATTTATCTAATTTCTGTCTCTCTCTGGCTTGTGCAGCTGTAAATTGCTATGTATGCTTATTAATCCTGACCTAACCCTAGACCAAATCAAGGGCCTCTGAATAAGCTTTCCAACAAGGTATCATATTCGTTAATTGGGCTTAAGATGAGTAAGCTAGGCCCATTTAAGTGAATGAAGATCATAGACTGCACACTGATCCGAGCAAGAAAAATCGGGACCCAATTTAGCCTTTATTTTGGCCCAATTTGACAATTCTTGTGAAACCTGAAATTGCAGGTCTCTTCCTTATCTTTCTAGGGACAGCAAGATCACCAAAATCCGATATTTGTAGCTCTAGTTATGCTCTGCACTAGGCAACAAGCTCAGGATGAATGAAAAATCCGAAAATTAACAATGTTTAGCATTTGAGCCCAATTAAGCCCAATAATGTAAAAGCAAAAACAATGATTGTAGAATTTGTCTAATTTCCGTCTCTCTCTGGCTTGTGCAGCTGTAAATTGCTATTTATGCTTATTAATCCTGACCTAACCCTAGACCAAATCAAGGGCCTCTGAATAAGCTTTCCAACAAGGTATCATATGCCTTAATTGGGTTTAAGATGAGTAAGCTAGGCACATTTAAGTGAAGGAACATCATGGATCGCATCGATCCCGCGCCCGGGGAACTCGGGACCCAATTTAGCCTTGATTTTGTCCTATTTTGACAATTCTTGTGAAACCTGAAATTGTAGGTCTCTTTGATCAGCCTCTGGCTCATCTAGTTTTATGACTAGTATGACCGTGGTTTTGTGCTAATTATATTTCATTTTCGCAGCATTTTGAGTCTATAAAGTAGTTTTATGTTAATTTAGTTGATTTTGAGTCAAATAAATCATTTACTTCTATTTCTTGATTTCAGGTTAATAAGGAAAGCAGTTCTGGAGATTTTCGCCCCGCGAGAGGCTTGTCGCCTCGCGAACCTGAAGGCTGACTGTTCCAGAAAATGCAAACCTCTCTGGCTCGCCTCGCGAATAATCAGCTCGCCTCGCGAGAAGTCCAAACGTTTCGGATTTCTTCATAAGATTCGCCTCGCGAGTCTTGTCTCGCCTCGCGAGCGTGCGGAATCCAGAATCTGTATTTATCGTCTGTTTTAGGTTTTCTGAGGATCTCTTCTCTTATCTTCTCTCCCCCTTTTCTTTTCTTTTGATAGTTGCGGCTGCAACAGTAGGTTTAGGTTTAGTGCTTTGTTTTTCCTTTGTAATGGAGAACCAGTCTCCTTTGATCAATCTACTGTAATCGGGTTCCATTGACGCTTGAGGTTTTGTAATTCCTAAACTCAATGCTATTCTCTTTCATTATTTGTTCTGTATGTTCTGTTTGCTTAATTCAGGATTATATAGGATAGGTATTGATTTGTTTCGATGATTGTATGTTCCTATACTTAATCGCGTTTACTTAATTCGCGTGTGTTCGTTCATGTTCGCTTAGTTCATGAGTGCTTCACCCCGTTTGCTTAATTCGGGAATAGGAGCATATGTCTCGTAGCGCTGGTTTCGCTTGTTAATTGACGCTACAATCGAAAATGGTTTAGAATCCGCTTAGGGCTTGGAATTATATGAACCAATGATAGTGGGAAACCGAGAACAGTAGGTTGATCGTGTTTAGCTATTTGATAATTGTTTAGTTTGCATTGTTTTTCTGCTTTGTTTTCTTATTTGCATTTAAATCCAAACCTCCCCCAAAACTGATTTTGTGTTAGTAACAACCCAAGAGTCCTTGTGAGACGATACTCGAGTTGTGGCACTTTCCCTAACTACATATTTTTTTAAACCGCTCGCTTTTTGACGCGTGCGCGACAGCGTGTCAAAATTGGCGCCGTTGCCGGGGACTCTTGTTGTTATTAACAGAAAATTACATTTAAAAAAAAAAAACCTTTTGCATTACTGAATTAGTTACGGCTGCTTTGTCTGGTTGTGAATCTTAGTGCTTCCCATGGATAATTATATGCAAGATTTTATGCCTAATGTTGATTATGAACCATGCATATATTATCCTAACTTTGATAGGCCACCACCATGCATATATTATCCTGACTTTAGTAAACCACCACCATGCATATGTTATCCTAACTTTGCTGGAAGTTATGAGTTTAGCAGTGGTTTTGACATGATTGGAGTGAATGAGGAGCAACCTTTCTATCATAGCCAACATGGTGGAGATCAAGGCAGCCTGGACGAATTAGCTTCTCTGATACAACAAATGGAAGAGAACAACCAACGGATGGCAGAGAGCAACCAACGGATGGCAGAGAGCAATCAACGGATGGCGGAACAAAATCTTGAATCCCAACAGAGGATAGAAGCTAATTTTCAGAAGTTGGCCATTCAAATTGATCAAAGTGTCTCCACCTCGGCTGCACTGCAAACTCAACGTCTCCTTGAGGAACATACAGATTCACAGATAGTTGTTCTTGACAATACTTCTTTTGAACATGATTTTGATAATAATGTCAAGAATACTTCTGTTGATGAAATGTGTGTTGAATCTCCAGATATTCATACCTCCCCTGATTCTATCTATTATACTTCATGTGCTAATTGTACTGACGTTGCTTCATGTGTAGCATGTTTTGAAAGCTCATTCTTTTCAGGGTGTGAGGAGCAAAACGTCCATATAGAACATGAAACACATGAGGTTGAGGGCCCTGTTCAGCCAAGAAACACAAAAAATGAGGATCAGGAGGACATTCACTTCGCCATGCTTGAGGATAATGAAGGACCTTTGGAATTAGATGATTCTATTAATTCATATGCATGTGTTGAAAGTGATGGGGTGGATGAACTGTGTGCTGAATTTCCAGACATTCAGGCCTTTTCTGATTCTGTTTATTGTACCATATGTACTGACTGTACTAACACTAACCTTTGTGTTGTGTGTGCTGAGAATTCTGCATGTATAACAGGTGATGGATTTGTCGGTCCGGTGAATGAAGATCGTGCAGAAGTTGAAGCAGCACCAGTAACCCTCTCCACCTATTTGCCACCTCCCCCTGTGGAATCACCAGCAATGGAGTTCAAGCCTCTGGATTTTGCACCCTTGGATATGAAGACACTGTGGCCAGTCCAAGAGATTGAAGCCCACTTTTATTGGGGAGACTTTGTTGAAAAAGAGGTCAACTCTGACCCAAGAGGGAGCGAGAAGTCCGCTGCACTCGGCGAGGTCACCATAATTGTCAAGTGCTCACTCCCATATCAAGGCTGCAAGTTATGGAAGCATGGAATGAGCTTCCGTCCCTTGGCTATCACTTGGGACTTATGTTACAGACAGTGGGATCCCGGTGGAACCACCTCCATGAGTTTTCTCTGAACCTTACTCTTTTTAATTTGCTTTGCCTTGCTTTATTTTTGTTTTGTTTTCTTTTAGCTCCTGAATAATTTGAGAAGATCAGGAGTATGTGCGTGAGTCTTGTGTCGGCAAGTTTGCTGGGTTTTGATTGAATTTGCATAGATGATTGCATGATATTTGTTGACCATCATGATTTTCCCCTAGGTCTTGAAAATTGAAAAATTGATCCCCATTTGAAAAATTGAAAACTGAACTTTGAGATATTTTGTTGTGATTGCATGATTTATGATAAGTTTGGGGTGAAGGGATGCCCACACTAGGGATTGAATCTTGTCAAACAATTTGCGAAAAATGTCCAGGTGAGGATTTGAGCCTCCAACATGTTTTTAACTCTGTGAATCACTTTTGAGCTGCACTATCCCGAATTTGATTGAGTCTCTTCTTGGTTTGCATGTTTATGTGATTGCATCAGATGATTTAGGCATTTTCTTTGTAAATAACCTCTTGGCCTGAAAATAACCGTCCCTAATGCATGTTCCCTAGTTAGCCCTTTGAGCCTAATTAGCCTGTTAATTCGTGATGACCTTATGTTATGAGCCTAAAATCTAGAAAGACCGTGTGAACCCGATCTTAGGATTAGGAGAGCATGGAAGCTTAGCAAGAAAAGGGTTGCAAGAAACTAAGTTTGGGGTGGCTACAAGGATGTGACATGTCATTCTGGGGTGAGAAAAAAAAACAAATAATAATAATAATAAAAAGGTTGGAGCCAAAGGCTTAAAAAAAATGAAAGAGAAAAAAGAAAAAGAAAAAAATAAAAAGTGCAAAAATGTCAAAAAAAGATATCTAAAGAAAAAGGCTGTAGTCACCCAAAGCATAAAGAAAAATGGAAAAAGGAACTTGAGTGGAAATTCAGTGTGTTGTAATGTTCATGCTCTCTTAGTTCCTAGGGACTTAAGCCTAATTCCTTTGAATATCCTACCCTTAGCCAGGCCCCATTACAACCTTTAAAAGACCTTTTGATGTTGCATGCATGTTTTCCGTGGGAACCATTTTGAGATGAAAATCAAATTCATGGGAAGTGCTCTTAAAAGTGAAATTGAGTGAAATGTTGATACCTAGACAAACTGAGCGAATGAGTGAAACACTAAATGCCCTTGTGAGGAAGGCGATTGTTTGAATTGGGTGATCTCCCTTTTGTGTGTAACTTGGAACCCTTGATTAGATTAATGATTGCTTGAATGATGAAGTTCTCAAATGTTTAAAGTAGATGAATGTGGGGATTGCATTGTTTGAAAGGGGGGAACATTGAAGGAAAATTGTTTTGATAAATTGCTTGATATTTGTGCGAAATTGATTGAATCCCTTAAGCTTGCCAAGTCTGAGTCCATTTTGAGTTTTAGTTTGCTTGGGGACAAGCAAAGTTTAAGTTTGGCGTATTTTGATCAGCCTCTGGCTCATCTAGTTTTATGACTAGTATGACCGTGGTTTTGTGCTAATTATATTTCATTTTCGCCCAAATTAGACTTGATTGTCTTCAAGCAGCATTTTGAGTCTATAAAGTAGTTTTATGTTAATTTAGTTGATTTTGAGTCAAATAAATCATTTACTTCTATTTCTTGATTTCAGGTTAATAAGGAAAGCAGTTCTGGAGATTTTCGCCCCACGAGAGGCTTCTCGCCTAGCGAACCTGAAGGCTGACTGTTCCAGAAAATGCAAACCTCTCTGGCTCGCCTCGCGAATAATCAGCTCGCCTCGCGAGAAGTCCAAACGTTTCAGATTTCTTCATAAGATTCGCCTCGCGAGTCTTGTCTCGCCTCGCGAGCGCGCGGAATCCAGAATCTGTATTTATCGTTTGTTTTAGGTTTTCTGAGGATCTCTTCTCTTATCTTCTCTCCCCCTTTTCTTTTCTTTTGATAGTTGCGGCTGCAACAGTAGGTTTAGGTTTAGTGCTTTGTTTTTCCATTGTAATGGAGAACTAGTCTCCTTTGATCAATCTACTGTAATCGGGTTCCATTGACGCTTGAGGTTTTGTAATTCCTAAACTCAATGCTATTCTCTTTCAGTATTTGTTCTGTATGTTCTGTTTGCTTAATTCAGGATTATATAGGATAGGTATCGATTTGTTTCGATGATTGTATGTTCCTATACTTAATCGCGTTTGCTTAATTCGCGTGTGTTCGTTCATGTTCGCTTAGTTCATGAGTGCTTCACCCCGTTTGCTTAATTCGGGAATAGGAGCATATGTCTCGTAGCGCTGGTTTCGCTTGTTAATTGACGCTACAATCGAAAAGGGTTTAGAATCCGCTTAGGGCTTGGAATTATATGAACCAATGATAGTGGGAAACCGAGAACAGTTTGATCGTGTTTAGTTATTTGATAATTGTTTAGTTTGCATTGTTTTTCTGCTTTGTTTTCTTATTTGCATTTAAATCCAAACCTCCCCCAAAACTGATTTTGTGTTAGTAACAACCCAAGAGTCCTTGTGAGACGATACTCAAGTTGTCGCACTTTCCCTAACTACATATTTTTTTAAACCGCTCGCTTTTTGACGCGTGCTCGACAGCGTGTCAAAATGGCGCCGTTGCCGGGGACTCTTGTTATTATTAACAGAAAATTACATTAAGATCATGAAAATACGATATATGTAGCTCTAGTTAAGCTCTGCACAAGGCAACAAGGTCAGCATGAGTGAAAAATCCGAAAATTAACAATGTTTAGCAATTAAGCCGAATTACGCGCAATATTGTAATAGCAAAAACAAAGATTGTAAAAGTTGTCTAATTTCCGTCTCTCTAAATAAGCTTTCCAACAAGGTATCATATGCCTTAATTAGGCTTAAGATGAGTAAGTTAGGCCCATTTAAGTGAAGGAAGATCATGGACTACGCACTGATCCGCGCAAGAGAAATCGGGACCCAATTTAGCCATGATTTTGGCCTAATTTGACAATTCTTGTGAAACCTGATATTGCAGGTCTCTTCCTTATCATTCTAGACACAACAAGATCACCAAAATCCGATATCTATAGCTCTAGTTATGCTCTGCGCAAGGCAACAAGGTCAGGATGGGTGAAAAATCCGAAAATTAACAATGTTTAGCAATTAAGCCCAATAATGTAAAAGCAAAAACAATGATTGTAAAAGTTGTCTAATTTCCGTCTCTCTCTGGCTTGTTCGGCTGTAAAATGCTATTTATGTTTATTAATCCTGACATAACCCTAGACCAAATTAAGTGCCTCCGAAAAAGCTTTCCAACAAGGTATCGTATGCCTTAATTGGGCTTAAGATGAGTAAGTTTGGCCCATTTAAATGAAGGAACACCATGGACTGCGCACTGATCCGCGCCAGGGAACTCGGGACCCAATTTAGCTTTGATTTTGACCTAATTTGATAATTCTTGTGAAACCTCAGATGTAGGTCTCTTCCTTATCTTTCTAGGGACAGCAAGATCACCAAAATCCGATATCTATAGCTCTAGGTATGCTCTGCACAAGGCAACAAGGTCAGGATGAGTGAAAAATCCGAAAATTAACAATGTTTAGCAATTAAGCCCAATAATGTAAAAGCAAAAACAATGATTGTAAAAGTTGTCTAATTTCCATCTCTCTCTGACTTGTTCGGCTGTAAAATGCTAGTTATGCTTATTAATCCTGACATAACCCAAGACCAAATTAAGTGCCTCTGAATATGCTTTCCAACAAGGTATCATATGCCTTAATTGGGCTTAAGATGAGTAAGTTTGTCCCATTTAAGTGAAGGAACATCATGGACTGCGCACTGATCCGCGCTAGAGAAATCGGGATCCAATTTAGCCATGATTTTGGCCTAATTCGACAATTCTAGTGAAACCTGAAATTGTAGGTCTCTTCCTTATCTTTCTAGGGACCGCAAGGTCACCAAAATCCAATATCTGTAGCTTTTGTAATGCTCTGCGCAAGACAACAAGGTCAAGATGAGTGAAAAATCCGAAAATTAACAATGTTTAGCAATTAAGCCGAATTACGCCCAATAATGTAAAAGCAAAAACAATGATTTTAAAAGTTGTCTAATTTCCGTCTCTCTCGGAATAAGCCTTCCAACAAAGTATCATATGCCTTAATTGGGCTTAAGATGAGTAAGTTAAGCCCATTTAGTGAAGGAACATCATGGACCGCGCACTGATCCGCGCCCGAGAAATCGGGTTCCAATTTAGCCTTGATTTTTGCCTAATTTGACAATTCTTGTAAACCATGAAATTGTAGGTCTCTTCCTTATCTTTATAGGGACAGCAAGATCACCATAATCCAATATTTGTAGCTCTAGTTATGCTCTGTGCAAGCCAACAAGGTCAAGATGAGTGAAAAATCCGAAAATTAACAATGTTTAGCAATTAAGCCCTATAATGTAAAAGCAAAAACAATGATCGTAAAAGTTGGCTAATTTCCGTCTCTCTCTGGCTTGAGCGGCTGCATACTGCTATTTATGCTTATTAATCCTGACCTAACCCTAGACCAAATTAAGGGCCTCTGAATAAGCTTTCCAACAAGGAATCATATGCCTTAATTGGGCTTAAGATGAGTAAGTTAGGCCCATTTAAGTGACGGAACATCATGGACTGCGAATTGATCCGGGCCATAGAAATCGAGAACCAATTTAGCCTTGGTTTTGGCCTAATTTGACAATTCATGAGACACCTGAAATTGTAGGTCTCTTCCTTATCTTTCTAGGCACAACAATATCACCAAAATCCGATATCAGTAGCTCAAGTTATGCTCTGCGCAAGGCAACAAGGTCAGGATGAGTGAAAAATACGAAAATTAAAAATGTTTAGCAATTAAATCGAATTACACCCAATAATGTAAAAGAAAAAACAACGATTGTAAAAGTTGTCTAATTTCCGTCTCTCTCTGAATACGCTTTCCAACAAGGTATCATATGCCTTAATTGGGCTTAAGATGAGTAGGTTAGGCCCATTTAAGTGAAGGAACATCATAGACTGCGCACTAATTCGAACCAGAGAAATCGGGACCCAATTTTGCCATGATTTTGGCCTAATTTGACAATTCTTGTGAAACCTGAAATTGTAGGTCTCTTCCTTATCTTTCTAGGGACGGCAAGATCACCAAAATCCGATATATGTAGCTCTAGTAATGCTCTGCGCCAGGCAACAAGTTCAGGATTAGTGAAATATCCGAAAATTAACAATGTTTAGCAATTTAGCCGCATTACGCCTAATAATGTAAAAGCAAAAACAATGATTGTAAAAGTTGTCTAATTTCCGTCTCTCTCTGAATAAGCTTTCCAACAAGGTATCATATGCCTTAATTGGGCTTAAGATGAGTAAGTTAGGCCCATTTAAGTGAAGGAACATCATGGACTGCGCACTGATCCGCACAAGAGAAATCGGGACCCAATTTAGCCTTGATTTTGGCCTAATTTGACAATTCCTGGGAAACCTGAAATTGCAGGTCTCTTCCTTATCTTTATAGGGACAGCAAGATCACCAAAATTCGATATTTGTAGCTGTAGTTATGCTCTGCGCAATGCAACAAGGTCAAGATGAGTGAAAAATCCGAAAATTAACAATGTTTAGCAAATAAGCCCAATAATGTAAAAGCAAAAACAATGATTGTAAAAGTTGTCTAATTTCCGTCTCTATCTGGTTTGTGCTGCTGTAAACTGTTATTTATGCTTATTAATCCTGGCCTAACCCTAGACCAAATTATGGGCCTCTGAATAAGCTTTCCAACAAGGTATCATATGCCTTAATTGGGCTTAAGATGAGTAAGTTAGGCGTATTTAAGTGAAGGAACATCATGGACTGCGCATGTTGACTGATCTGGGCAAGTATACCCAGTCGTGCAAGTAATACGGTGGTGAGACCGGTTATCGTATCCACGAGGATTGGATGTCAATTACCGGTTCACAAACTCAGCAACTATCTAGACTAAACTAAAAATCAAGAGAAATCAAAACAAAGAAAACAAAGGAAATAAAAATCTTTTTGTCTTTTTGGGGACTTTTGACAAAACACTTGGAGTGCAGAAAGGATATGTTGGGACTAGACTTCACCAAACCTCTACCTCATGCAATACCAGGACTAGATACCTCCCATTCATGCTTCAAATATTAAAATCAATCCACTAAACTAATCAAACCCCGATTCCTCGGATGGCAAGAGCCTAAATCCACTAATAGACCCTAATTCCTTAGGTGGCCTAGATTAATGAATTCGCATTAGGATTAGGGATTATGCGATTACTAGTAAACCAAACTCCATTCCTAGACACAAGGGTTACTAGGTGATTAAATTCAGTTCCGGTTCTAATAAGAATTTCCCAATTGCATATCAAAACACAAATCGAGTCATGGGGGTGCTAGCCACAACAAGCATTAAGCATAGAAAATCAATCACTAATACGAAGGCATGAACACAGAATAATCAGTCAAGGCAAATACATAATAATCAGTTTGATTACATCTAATCCCAACAAACGGGATTTAGCTACTCATAAAAGAGAAAACCAAACCAGAAAAGCAGTAGAGAAAGGAAGAAAGGGAGAACTCCATTGAAGCTTATTAATGCTTATTAATGCTTATTAATCCTGACCTAACCATAGACCAACTGAAGGGCCTCTGAATAAGCTTTCCAACAAGGTATCTTATGCCTTAATTGGGTTTAAGATAAGTAAGTTAGGCGCATTTAAGTGAAGGAACATCATGGACTGCGCACTGATCCGCGCGCCGAGAACTCGGGACCCAATTTAGCCTTGATTTTGGCCTAATTTGACAATTCCTGGGAAACCTGAAATTGCAGGTCTCTTCCTTATCTTTATAGGGACAGCAAGATCACCAAAATTCGATATTTGTAGCTGTAGTTATGCTCTGCGCAATGCAACAAGGTCAAGATGAGTGAAAAATCCGAAAATTAACAATGTTTAGCAAATAAGCCCAATAATGTAAAAGCAAAAACAATGATTGTAAAAGTTGTCTAATTTCCGTCTCTATCTGGTTTGTGCTGCTGTAAACTGTTATTTATGCTTATTAATCCTGGCCTAACCCTAGACCAAATTATGGGCCTCTGAATAAGCTTTCCAACAAGGTATCATATGCCTTAATTGGGCTTAAGATGAGTAAGTTAGGCGTATTTAAGTGAAGGAACATCATGGACTGCGCATGTTGATCGATCCGGGCAAGTATACCCAGTCGTGCAAGTAATACGGTGGTGAGACCGGTTATCGTATCCACGAGGATTGGATGTCAATTACCGGTTCACAAACTCAGCAACTATCTAGACTAAACTAAAAATCAAGAGAAATCAAAACAAAGAAAACAAAGGAAATAAAAATCTTTTTGTCTTTTTGGGGACTTTTGACAAAACACTTGGAGTGCAGAAAGGATATGTTGGGACTAGACTTCACCAAACCTCTACCTCATGCAATACCAGGACTAGATACCTCCCATTCATGCTTCAAATATTAAAATCAATCCACTAAACTAATCAAACCCCGATTCCTCGGATGGCAAGAGCCTAAATCCACTAATAGACCCTAATTCCTTAGGTGGCCTAGATTAATGAATTCGCATTAGGATTAGGGATTATGCGATTACTAGTAAACCAAACTCCATTCCTAGACACAAGGGTTACTAGGTGATTAAATTCAGTTCCGGTTCTAATAAGAATTTCCCAATTGCATATCAAAACACAAATCGAGTCATGGGGGTGCTAGCCACAACAAGCATTAAGCATAGAAAATCAATCACTAATACGAAGGCATGAACACAGAATAATCAGTCAAGGCAAATACATAATAATCAGTTTGATTACATCTAATCCCAACAAACGGGATTTAGCTACTCATAAAAGAGAAAACCAAACCAGAAAAGCAGTAGAGAAAGGAAGAAAGGGAGAACTCCATTGAAGCTTATTAATGCTTATTAATGCTTATTAATCCTGACCTAACCATAGACCAACTGAAGGGCCTCTGAATAATCTTTCCAACAAGGTATCTTATGCCTTAATTGGGTTTAAGATAAGTAAGTTAGGCGCATTTAAGTGAAGGAACATCATGGACTGCGCACTGATCCGCGCCAGAGAACTCGGGACCCAATTTAGCCTTGATTTTGGCCTAATTTGACAATTCCTGGGAAACCTGAAATTGCAGGTCTCTTCCTTATCTTTATAGGGACAGCAAGATCACCAAAATTCGATATTTGTAGCTGTAGTTATGCTCTGCGCAATGCAACAAGGTCAAGATGAGTGAAAAATCCGAAAATTAACAATGTTTAGCAAATAAGCCCAATAATGTAAAAGCAAAAACAATGATTGTAAAAGTTGTCTAATTTCCGTCTCTATCTGGTTTGTGCTGCTGTAAACTGTTATTTATGCTTATTAATCCTGGCCTAACCCTAGACCAAATTATGGGCCTCTGAATAAGCTTTCCAACAAGGTATCATATGCCTTAATTGGGCTTAAGATGAGTAAGTTAGGCGTATTTAAGTGAAGGAACATCATGGACTGCGCATGTTGACTGATCTGGGCAAGTATACCCAGTCGTGCAAGTAATACGGTGGTGAGACCGGTTATCGTATCCACGAGGATTGGATGTCAATTACCGGTTCACAAACTCAGCAACTATCTAGACTAAACTAAAAATCAAGAGAAATCAAAACAAAGAAAACAAAGGAAATAAAAATCTTTTTGTCTTTTTGGGGACTTTTGACAAAACACTTGGAGTGCGAAAAGGATATGTTGGGACTAGACTTCACCAAACCTCTACCTCATGCAATACCAGGACTAGATACCTCCCATTCATGCTTCAAATATTAAAATCAATCCACTAAACTAATCAAACCCCGATTCCTCGGATGGCAAGAGCCTAAATCCACTAATAGACCCTAATTCCTTAGGTGGCCTAGATTAATGAATTCGCATTAGGATTAGGGATTATGCGATTACTAGTAAACCAAACTCCATTCCTAGACACAAGGGTTACTAGGTGATTAAATTCAGTTCCGGTTCTAATAAGAATTTCCCAATTGCATATCAAAACACAAATCGAGTCATGGGGGTGCTAGCCACAACAAGCATTAAGCATAGAAAATCAATCACTAATACGAAGGCATGAACACAGAATAATCAGTCAAGGCAAATACATAATAATCAGTTTGATTACATCTAATCCCAACAAACGGGATTTAGCTACTCATAAAAGAGAAAACCAAACCAGAAAAGCAGTAGAGAAAGGAAGAAAGGGAGAACTCCATTGAAGCTTATTAATGCTTATTAATGCTTATTAATCCTGACCTAACCATAGACCAACTGAAGGGCCTCTGAATAAGCTTTCCAACAAGGTATCTTATGCCTTAATTGGGTTTAAGATAAGTAAGTTAGGCGCATTTAAGTGAAGGAACATCATGGACTGCGCACTGATCCGCGCCAGAGAACTCGGGACCCAATTTAGCCTTGATTTTGGCCTAATTTGACAATTCTTGTGAAACCTAAAATTGCAGGTCTCTTCCTTATCTTTCTAGGGACAGCAGTATCACCAAAATCCGATATCTGTAGCTCTAGTTATGCTCTGCGCTAGGCAACAAGGTCAGGATGAGTGAAAAATCCGAAAATTAACAATGTTTAGCATTTAAGCCCAATAATGTAAAAGCAAAAACAATGATTGTAGAATTTGTCTAATTTCCGTCTCTCTCTGGCTTGTGCAGCTGTAAGCTGCTATTTATGCTTATTAATCCTAAGCTAACCCTGGACCAAATTAAGGGCCTCTGAATAAGCTTTCCAACAAGGTATCATATGCGTTAATTGGGCTTAAGATAAGTAAGCTAGGAACATTTATGTGAAGGAACATCATGGACTGCGCACTGATCTGCGCCAAGGAACTCGGGACCCAATTTAGCCTTGACTTTGGTCTAATTTGACAATTTTTGTGAAACCTGAAATTGTAGGTCTCTTCCTTATCTTGCCAGGGACAGCAAGATCATCAAAATCCGATATCTGTAGCTCTAGTTATGCTCTGCGCAAGGCAACAAGGTCAGGATGAGTGAAAAATTCGAAAATTAACAATGTTTAGCAATTAAGCCGAATTACGCCCAATAATGTAATAGCAAAATCAATGATTGTAAAAGTTGTGTAATTTCCGTCTCTCTTTGTATAAGCTTTCCAACAAGGTATCATATGCCTTAATTGGGCTTAAGATGAGTAAGTTGGGCCCATTTAAGTGAAGAAAGAACATGGACTACGCACTGATCCGCACAAGAGAAATCGGGACCCAATTTAGCCTTGATTTTGGCCTAATTTTACAATTCTTGTGAAACCTGAAATTGCAGGTCTCTTCCTTATCTTTCTATGGACAGCAAGATCACCAAAATCCGATATCTGTAGCTCTAGTTATCCTCTGCGCAAGGCAACAAGGTCAGGATGGGTAAAAAATCCGAAAATTAACAATATTTGGCAATTAAGCCCAATAATGTAATAGCAAAAACAATGATTGTAAAAATTGTCTAATTTTCGTCTGTCTCTGGCTTGTGCGGCTGTAAACTGCTATTTATGCTTATTAATCCTGACCTAACCCTAGAGCAAATTATGGGCCTCTGAATAAGCATTCCAACAAGGTATCATATACCTTAATTGGGCTTAAGATGAGTATACTAGGCACATTTAAGTGAAGGAACATCATGAACTGCGCACTGATCCGCACCAGGGAACTCAGGACCCAATTTAGCGTTGATTTTGGCCTGATTTGACAATTTTTGTGAAACCAGAAATTGTAGGTCTCTTCTTTATCTTTCAAGGGACAGTAAGATCACCAAAATCTAATATCTGTAGCTCTAGTTATGCTCTGCATAAGGCAACAAGGTCAGGATGAGTGAAAATCCAAAAATTAACAATGTTTAGCAATTAAGCCGAATTACGCCCAATAATATAATAGCAAAATCAATGATTGTAAAATTTGTCTAATTTCCGTCTCTCTCTGAATAAGCTTTCCAACAAGGTATCATATGCCTTAATTAGGCTTAAGATGAGTAAGTTAGGCCCATTTAAGTGAAGGAAGATCATAGACTGCACACTGATCCGCGCAAGAAAAATTGGGACCCAATTTAGCCTTGATTTTGGCCTAATTTGACAATTCTTATGAAACCTTAAATTGCAGGTCTCTTCCTTATCTTTCTAGGGACAGCAAGATCACCAAAATCCGATATCTGTAGCTCTAGTTATGCTTTGCGCTAGGCAACAAGGTCAGGATGAGTGAAAAATCCGAATGTTAACAATGTTTAGCATTTAAGACCAATAATATAAAAGTAAAAACAATGATTGTAGAATTTGTCTAATTTCCGTCTCTCTCTGGCTTGTGCAGCTGTAAACTGCTATTTATGCTTATTAATCCTGAGCTAACCCTGGACCAAATTAAGGGCCTCTGAATAAGCTTTCAAACAAGGTATCATATGTGTTAATTGGGCTTAAGATGAGTAAGCTAGGAACATTTAAGTGAAGGAACATCATAGACTGCACACTTATCCGCGCCAGGGAACTCGGGACCCAATTTAGCCTTGACTTTGGCCTAATTTGACAATTCTTGTGAAACCTGAAATTGTAGGTCTCTTCCTTATCTTTCCAGGGACAGCAAGATCATCAAAATCCGATATCTGTAGCTCTAGTTATGCTCTGCGCAAGGCAACAAGGTCAGGATGGGTGAAAAATCCGAAAATTAACAATGTTTAGCATTTAAGCCCAATTAAGCCCAATAATGTAAAAGCAAAAACAATGATTGTAGAATTTGTCTAATTCTCTCTGGCTTGTGCAGCTGTAAACTGCTATTTATGCTTATTAATCCTGACCAAACCCTGGACCAAATTAAGGGCCTCTGAATAAGCTTTCCAACAAGGTATCATATGCCTTAATTGGGTTTAAGATGAGTAAGCTAGGAACATCTAAGTGAAGGAACATCATGGATTGCGCACTGATCCGCGCCAGGGAACTCGGGAACCAATTTAGCCTTGATTTTGGCCTAATTTGACAATTCTTATGAAACCTGAAATTGTAAATCTCTACCTTATCTTTGTAGGGACTGTAAGATCATCAAAATCCGATATCTGTAGCTCTAGTTTTGCTCTGCGCAAGGCAACAAGGTCAGGATGAGTGAAAAATCCGAAAATTAACAATTTTTAGCAATCAAGCCGAATTACTCCCAATAATGTAATAGCAAAATCAATGATTGTAAAAGTTGTCTAATTTTCGTCTCTCTCTGAATAAGCTTTCCAACAAGGTATCATATGCCTTAATTGGGCTTAAGATGAGTAAGTTAGGCCTATTTAACTGAAGGAAGAACATGGACTACGCACTGATCCGCGCAAGAGAAATCGGGACCCAATTTAGCCATGATTTTGGCCTAATTTGACAATTCTTGTGAAACCTGAAATTGCAGGTCTCTTCCTTATCTTTCTAGAGACATCAAGATCACCAAAATCCGATATTTGTAGCTCTAGTTATGCTCTGCGCAAGGCAACAAGGCCAGGATGAGTGAAAAATCTGAAAATTAACAATCTTTAGCAATTAAGCCCAATAATGTAAAAGCAAAAACAATGATTATAAAAGTTGTCTAATTTTCATCTCTCTCTGGCTTGTTCGGCTGTAAAATGCTAGTTATGCTAATTAATCCTAACTTAACCCTAGACCAAATTAAGTCCCTCCGAATAAGCTTTCCAACAAGGTATCATATGCCTTAATGGGCTTAAGATGAGTAAGTTTGGCCCATTTAACTGAAGGAACATCATGGACTGCGCACTGATCCGCGCCAGGAAACTCGGGACCCAATTTAGTCATGATTTTGACCTAATTTGATAATTCTTGTGAAACCTCAGATTGTAGGTCTCTTCCTTATCTTTCTAGGGACAACAAGATCACCAAAATCCGATATCTGTAGCTCTAGTTATGCTCTGTCCAAGGCAACATGTTCAGGATGAGTGAAAAATTCGAAAATTAACAATGTTTAGCAATTAAGCGCAATAATGTAAAAGCAAAAACAATGATTGTAAAAGTTGTCTAATTTCCGTCTCTCTGGCTTGTGCTGCTGTAGACTGTTATTTATGCTTATTAATCCTGACCTAACCCTAGACCAAATTAAGGGCCTCTGAATAAGCTATCCAACAAGGTATCATATGCCATTCATGGGCTTAAGATGAGTAAGTTAGGCCCATTTAAGTGAAGGAACATCATTGACTGCGCACTGATCCGCGCCAGAGAAATCGGGATTCAATTTAGCCTTGATTTTGGCCTAATTTGATAATTCTTGTGAAACCAGAAATTGTAGGTCTCTTCCTTATCTTTCTAGGGACCGCAAGATCACCAAAATCCAATATATGTAGCTTTAGTTATGCTCTGCGCAAGACAACAAGGTCAGGATGAGTGAAAAATCCGAAAATTAACAATGTTTAGCAATTAAGCCGAATTACGCCCAAAATGTAAAAGCAAAAACAATGATTTTAAAAGTTGTCTAATTTCCGTCTCTCTCGGAATAAGCTTTCCAAAAGGTATCATATGCCTTAATTGGGCTTAAGATGAGTAAGTTAGGCCCATTTAGTGAAGCAACATCATCGACCGCGCATTGATCCGCGCCCGAGAAATCGGGACCCAATTTAGCCATGATTTTTGCCTAATTTGGCAATTGTTGTGAACCAGGAAATTGTTGGTCTCTTCCTTATCTTTCTGGGGACCGCAAGATCACCATAATCCGATATTTGTAGCTCTAGTTATGCTCTGCGCAAGCCAACAAGGTCAAGATGAGTGAAAAATCCGAAAATTAACAATGTTTAGCAATTAAGCCCAATAATGTAAAAGCAAAAACAATGATTGTAAAAGTTGTCTAATTTCCGTCTCTCTCTGGCTTATGCGGCTGTATAATGCTATTTATGCTTATTAATCCTGACCTAACCATAGACCAAATTAAGGGCCTCTGAATAAACTTTCCAACAAGGAATCATATGCCTTAATTGGGCTTAAGATGAGTAAGTTAGGCCCATTTAAGTGAAGGAACATCATGGATCATGAATTGATCCGGGCCATAGAAATCGAGACCCAATTTAGCCTTGATTTTGGCCTAATTTGACAATTCTTGTGACACTTGAAATTGTAGGTCTCTTCCTTATCTTTCTAGGGACAACAAGATCACCAAAATCCGATATCAGTAGCTCAAGTTATGCTCTGCGCAAGGCAACAAGGTCAGGATGAGTGAAAAATCCGAAAATTAACAATGTTTAGCAATTAAGCCGAATTAAACCCAATAATGTAAAAGCAAAAACAATGATTGTAAAAGTTGTCTAATTTCCGTCTCTCTCTGAATACGCTTTCCAACAAGGTATCATATGCCTTAATTGGGCTTAAGATGAGTAGGTTAGGCCCATTTAAGTGAAGGAACATCATGGACTTCGCACTGATCCGCGCCAGAGAAATCGGAACCCAATTTAGCCATGATTTTGGCCTAATTTGACAATTCTTGTGAAACCTGAAATTGTAGGTCTCTTCCTTTTCTTTCTAGGAACGGCAAGATCACCAAAATCCGATATATGTAGCCCTAGTAATGCTCTGTGCCAGGCAACAAGGTCAGGATGAGTGAAATATCCGAAAATTAACAATGTTTAGCAATTTAGCCGAATTACGCCTAATAATGTAAAAGCAAAAACAATGATTGTAAAAGTTGTCTAATTTCCGTCTCTCTCTGAATACGCTTTCCAACAAGGTATCATATGCCTTAATTGGGCTTAAGATGAGTAGGTTAGGCCCATTTAAGTGAAGGAATATCATGGACTGCGCACTGATCCGCGCCAGAGAAATCAGGACCCAATTTAGCCATGATTTTGGCCTAATTTGACAATTCTTGTGAAACCTGAAATTGTAGGAGTCTTCCTTATCTTTCTAGGGACAGCAAGATCACCAAAATTCGATATTTGTAGCTCTAGTTATGCTCTGCGCAAGGCAACAATGTCAAGATGAGTGAAAAATCCAAAAATTAACAATGTTTAGCAAATAAGCCAAATAATGTAAAAGCAAAAACAATGATTGTAAAAGTTGTCTAATTTCCGTCTCTATCTGGTCTGTGCGGCTGTAAACCGTTATTTATGCTTATTAATCCTGACCTAACCCTGGACCAAATTAATGGCCTCCAAATAAGCTTTCCAACAAGGTATCATATGCATTAATTGGGCTTAAGATGAGTAAGCTAGGAACATTTAAGTGAAGGAACATCATGGACTGCGCACTGATCAGCGCCAGGGAACTCAGGACCCAATTTAGCCTTGATTTTGGCCTTATTTGACAATTTTTATGCCACCTGAAATTGTAGGTCTCTTCCTTATCTTTCTAAGGACAGCAAGATCATCAAAATCCGATATCTGTAGCTCTAGTTATGCTCTGCGCTAGGCAACAAGGTCTGGATGACTAAAAAATCAGAAAATTAACAATGTTTAGCAATTAAGCCCAATAATGTAAAAGCAAAAATAATAATTGTAAAAGTTGTCTAATTTTCGTCTCTCTCTGGCTTGTGCGGCTGTAAACTGCTATGTGTGCTTATTAATCCTGATCTAACCCTAGACCAAATTACGGGCCTCTGAATATGTTTTCCAACAAGGTATCATATGCCTTAATTGGGCTTAAGATGATTAAGTTAGGCCCATTTAGGTGAAGGAACATTATGGACTGCCCACTGATCCGCGCCAGACAACTCGGGACCCAATTTAGCCTTGATTTTGGCCTAATTTGACAACTCTTGTGAAACCTGAAATTGTAGGTCTCTTCCTTATATTTCTAGGGACAGCAAGATCACCAAAATCCGATATTTGTAGCTCTTGTGATGCTCTGCGCAAGGCAACAAGGTCAGGATGAGTGAAAAATCCGAAAATAACAATGTTTAGCAATTAAGCCCAATTAAGCCCAATAATGTAAAAACAAAAACAATGATTGTAAAATTTGTCTAATTTCCATCTCTCTCTAACTTGTGCGGCTGTAAACAGCTATTTTTGCTTATTAATCATGACCGTGCCCTAGACCAAATTAAGGGCCTCTGTATAAGCTTTCCAACAAGGTATGATATGCCTTAATTGGGCTTAAGATGAGTAAGTTAGGCCCATTTAAGTGAAGGAAAATCATGGATCACGTCTTGATCCATGCCGAGAACTCGGGACCCAATTTAGCCTTGATTTTGGGCTAATTTGACAATTCTTGGGAAACCTAGAATTGTAGGTCTCTTCCTTATCTTTCTACGGACAAAGCAAGGTCACCAACAACCGATATCTGTAGCTCGAGTTATGCTCTGTGCAAGGGAACAAGGTCAGGATGACTGAAAAATCCGAAAATTAACAATGTTTACCAATTAAGCCCAATAATTTAAAAGCAAAAACAATGGTTGTAAAAGTTGTCTAATTTTCGTCTCTCTCTGGCTTGTGCGGCTGTAAACTGCTATTTATGCTTATTAATCCTGACCGTACACTAGACCAAATTAAGGTCCTCTGTATAAGCTTTCCAACAAGGTATCATATGCCTTAATTGGGTTTTAAGATGAGTAAGTTAGACCCATTTAAGTGAAGTAACATCATGGACTATGCACTGATCGGCGCTAGGGATCTCGGTACCCAATTTAGCCTAGATTTTGGCAAAATTTGACAATTCTTGTCAAACCTGAAATTGTAAGTCTCTTCCTTATCTTTCTAGGGACAACAAGATCACCAAAATCTGATATCTGTAGCTCTAGTTATGCTCTGCGCAAGGTAACAAGGTCAAGATGAGTTAAAAATCCGAAAATTGACAATGTTTAGCAATTAAGCCCAATAATGTAAAAGCAAAAACAATGATGGGAAAAGTTGTCTAATTTCGGTCTCTCTCTGGCTTGTGCTGCTGTAAACTGCTATTTAAGTTTATTAATCCTGACCTAACCCTAGACCAAATTAAGGGCCTCTGAATAAGATTTCCAACAAGGTATCATATGCCTTAATTGGGCTTAAGATGAGTAAGTTAGGCCCATTTAAGTGAAGGAACATTATGGACTTCGCATTGATCCTCGCCAAAGAACTCGGGATCGAATTTAAACTGCTATTTATACTTATTAATCCCGACCTAACCCTAGACCAAATTAAGG
>JAUPTC010000017.1:899904-915397 GCA_030762895.1 Sophora flavescens
GTTTGTTGGGAATTTGTGTATAAAACAAAATCGAAGGATCCTTGCGAATGGTCATGATTCATGATTAAAAAGTTTACCTCTTGAAGCGATGGCAGTTGGTTGAAATTCGTCTATCACGAACACCGCACGAACGGTGTCTCTAGAGGTATCCACACGAGCGGACTCCGTGAACGTCCAACGTCACGAACCTGAAGCGTCTCTGTCTTACGGTGCTAGCTTCAAAGCCGGAGACTTACTATTCACTCTTACTCCTTTTGTGCGGCTTGGTTATCAGCGGTATGTGCCTGACTCAACTTTAGTGTTCTACTTATAGTAGCGCCTCCTTAAGTGAGTTAGTGAGCAGCACTTGACCTAAGCCCATGTACTATGCGCTAGGCCCAATAGGAAAGTACAACTCTCCTTTTAATGCTTCTTTTAATCCGCTCTTATGTGTGTGACCCTATAGGTTCCCAAAACGTTAGTAGTAATATTAAATCCCATTTAATATTACAAACGATGTGGTATCTAGCAATACATCACTTTGCTACCTAAGTAGTGAGAAAGTCGATGATTTGTGAAACCTTTACGTGACAAATATTCATGTGCATTATTATCCGCTTTGTCCATATATCTATATTGAACACAAGGCATAGAATGTGTCACCCTTGTATGGTTCAATATCATGTTCCACGATACAGAGTAGACTTAACAACAAATGAGGTCAATATCTCATATTGACTCATTTCGGCATATCCATGCATTTTTACGGTCTCACTCTATCGGGGCCCCACGAATATTACTCCTGTCATGTAGGAGGGACAAATTCCATCTAGGTCACTCACATCCCTCTGCATGGCTCGTGGTATGCCCAATGACCGTCTTTATAATCATCCTATTACGAGATGACGTTTGACGATATTAAAGCACCACGACTCCTCATGTAGGGATCGTAGTGATTTCAGGTCGAAGGATTGTATGCACCATTGTCACTATGAGAACTACTTATGACACTCACATAACGCTCCATGTAGTGTTCTCATGGTGGGTCAATCCAGTACATCATTACTCTAATGTGTACCTATGTGTCGACTCGATATCTCGTATCCATGACCGTGAGATATGGTCATCGATCTGCACACATAATAATCTCAATTGTATTATTATTGTCCTTATTAATAAAATACTTGACTTACGGATATTTAAGAATAGGATTTCATTGTTCAATAGTGTCTCACGATCAAGTCATATACTTGAAATTCTATTGAGTTGAGATTTCTATTCTAAGGGCGTTATTATGTTTAAACAAGTAACCTGATAAGCTGGAATGCCTCATTATCATATATATATATATATATAAAATAGCAAGATACAAATGTAAGTCTAAAGAAATACATTGGCCTCTAGGGCTTACACCAACAATCTCCCACTGCTCTAGAGCCAATCGGGCATCAATCTAATGCCCATCGATCTAGTGTGACCTTCATGCTTCTGTTGAGCAAGAGGTTTACGTAAGTGGGTCAACAACGTTATCAAGTGTTGGTACTCTGCATATTTTCACATCTCCTCTATCGATGATCTCTCGAATGAGATGGAAGCGCCTAAGTATATGCTTGGATCGTGATGAGATCTAGGTTCCTTAGTTTGTGCAATGGCCCCATTGTTATCACAATAGAGATCAATGGGGTCCACAATACTAGGAACCGTACCAAGCTTCGGTAATGAACTTCTGATCCAAGCAGCCTGCTTTGCTGCATTGGAGGCGGCAATATACTCGGCCTCTGTAGTAGAATCGGCAGCTCTCTCGCTTTGAACTCTTCCCGACTTACGGCCCAGCATTCAGGCGAGAACACATAACCAGTTGCGATCTGGAATCATCATATCGGTCTGGAAGCTAGCATCGGTGTAACCTATTCAACAAGCTCTTCCTCGCCTCCATATACCAGAAGCGAATCCTTAGTTCTTCTCAAAGTATTAAGGATGTTCTTGACGGCAGACCCGTGACTTTCCAGGGATCGGGGTGGTACTGCTCGTTATGCTTAAAGCATACGATACATCTGGTCAGTACATAACATGGCATACATGATAGATCCAGTTGCGGATGCATATGGAATCTTACTCATGCGATCCCTATCCTCTTGAGTGGAAGGGGATTGTGCCTTTGATAGGCATATGCCATGTGACATAGGCAATAGTCCTTTCTTGGATTCATGCATGTTAAAGCGTCTCAACACTTTGTCTATGTATGTACTACGACTTAGGCCAAGCAATTTCAGCGATCTATCCCTATAAATCCTGATCCCCGATACATAGGTAGCTTCACCCAAATCTTTCATAGAGAAGCAATTCCACTAACCATGTCTTTACATTTTGTAGTGTAGGGATGTCATTTCCAATGAGTAATATGTCATCTACATATAACACCAGAAAAAACAACAATGCTCCCACTAGCCTTCTTGTAGACACAAGGTTCATCTTCATTTTTGATGAATCCGTACTGTCTTCTGACATCATCAAAACGAAGGTTCCAACCTCGGAAGCTTGCTTCAATCCATAGATTGATCGTTGTAATTTACATACCTTTCGGGCATCCTCGGAAATGTCAAAGCCTTGAGGTTGTGTCATGTACACATCCTCGAAGCTTTCCATTAAGGAAGGCAGTTTTGACATCCATCTGCCATATCTCATAATCATGGTATGCAGCGATAGCAAGTAAGATCAGGACGGTTTAAGCATCATAGCAGGTGAAAAGGTCTCGTCATAGTCGACACCTTGAATTTGCTTGAAACCCTTAGCGACCAATCGCGCCTTAAAGGTGTGTACCTTACCATCCATGTCAGTTTTCTTTTTGAAAACCCACTTGCACCCTATGGGTTTTACCCGCCAGGTGGCTCTCCCAAGGTCCATACGGTTGGTGTACATGGAATCCATCTCGATTTCATGGCCTCAAGCCACTTCTCGGTCTGGGGCGATGTGGGCCTCTGGTAGAGTCACGAGGCTCATCTTGATCCATGAGCAATACATCACCTTGTGGAGTCATGAGAAATCCATATCTCTCGGGCTGGTGGCGTATCTGTTAGACCTCTGGCTGGTCTTGTGCTCTTTGGAGCGGGTTGTTCCTCCACGGCGTGCTGAGAGGTTGCTCTGTTCCACCAATGGTAGTTCACTACTCCGTGATTCTTGAATTTCTTCAAGTCCTATCTTCCTCCCACTTGGTTCTATGGAGATAAACTCCTTTTCTAGGAATACACCGGTCAGTGCAACAAACACTTTGCCTTCGGAAGGATTATAGAGTTGGTATCCCTTGGTTTCTTTGGGATACCCCACAAAAAGCATTTATCAGATTTGGGATCAAGCTTATTAGAAACTTGGCGTTTTACATATGCTTCACAACCCCAAATCTTCATAAAAAAGACATCTTTGGTCGTCTACCGGTCTATATCTCATATGGTGTCTTTTCTCTCGTTTTGGATGGAACACGGTTAAGTGTAAAAGCTGTTGTTAATAGAGCATGTCCCCAGGAAAGAGTTTGGAAGGTTTGCATGACTCATCATAGACCAGAACCATGTCCAACAAGGTTTGATTTCTCCTCTCAGAAACACCATTTCATTGTGGTGTTCCAGGTGGAGTGAGTTGAGATAAAATCCCACACTCTCTCAGATGATCATCAAACTCTAGGCTCAAATATTCACCACCTCGATCTGATCGAAGAGCTTTAATATTTTTACCAAGTTGGTTTTGTACCTCATTTTTGAATTCCTTGAACTTTTCAAAGGATTCCGATTTATGTTTCATAAGATACACAAATCCATATCTCTTGAAATCATCGATAAATGTGATGAAATCCTGAAAACCACCTCTAGCTAATGTGTTTAGGGGTCGCATACATCGCTATGTATAAGACCCAAAAGATCGTTGGCTCTTTCACCTTTCTTGGGTGAATGGAGCTTTAGTCATCTTTCCCGATAAACAAGACTCACATATCTCATATGATTCATAATCAAATGAGTCCAAGAGTCCATCTTTATGGAGCTTGAAATGCTTCTCATTTATATGGCCTAACGACAATGCCAAAGATAAGATGGGTTCAATTCATTTGGTTTGAACCTCTTGGTATTTATGTTATAGATGGGCATTTCAAGATCAAGGACATAAAGTCCATTACTCATGTGTGCACTAGCATAGAAAAAATCATCCAAATAAATAGAACAACTTTTGTTCTTTATTATAAAAGAAAAACCAATCTTGTCCAAACAAGAAAGCGGAAATGATATTCCTGCTAATTGCAGGCACAAAATAACAGTTCTCTAGCTGAATAGTAAGCCCGAGTGGGCAAAGTCAATACATAAGTCCCTACGGCTAAAGCAGCAACCTTTGCTCCATTTCCGGCTCGTAGATCGACTTAGCCCTTTGTCAATGGCCTACTCTGTCTAGGTCTGCACATTTGTACAAATGTGAGAACCACATCCAGTATCTAATACCCATGATGCGAAGTAGATAAATTGACTTCTATAACAAGCATACCGAGCGGAAGTCTCACTTCCTTTCTTCTTCTTGATCTCTTCCGGTGTTTTGGGCGGTTCCTCTTCAATGTCGGTCAGGCCATAGTGGAAGCAATTTCCTTCCTTAGCCACACCACCCCACCAGGCTTCAAGCCCGAAGTCTTGGGCTTGATCTTGTTGATGGCCTTGCCCTTGCCCTTGCCACTTTTGTTTGTTCTTGGGCTTCTTGGGCTGCTTCTTGCTATTTCCGGCTGGACCATCAAAATGGCCTTCCCCTTTCCTTTGTTAATATTTTGTTCAGCGAGTTCTTAACATGCTCAACAATTCCGGCAAGGTTTGTCAAGATCATTCATATTGAAGTTCATGACAAAGCGACTATAGCTCTCGACGGCCTGCGTAGCCAGCCATCCAAAAAAAGCAGCGATTATAAAATAATGCGGTATAGTGCGACAACTCGGATCGTCTCTCAAGGACTCTTTGGGTGTTGTTATTATTAACAGAAAATTAGTAAAAGTTAGAAATGGGGTTTTGGATTGAAAACTAGAATTAAGAAAACAAAACAATAAAAACAAAGCGATTAAAGAAAATAGCAAATAGACAAAAGCGATTAACCCTCTTTTCTCGGTTTCCCCACTATCATTGGTTCATGCAAATCCTAAGCGGATACTAATCCCCTCCCGGTTGTAGCAACAATTAACAAGCGAAAACCGCTACTACGGATGTATGTTCCTATTCCGAAATAACAAAGCGGGGTTAAGCTCTCATGAACAAGCGAACATGAATGAACACCCAGCGAAATAACAAAGCGCGATTATATATAGGAACATTGCATCAGAGATGAAACAATACCATACTATATATTCTCGAAATAACAAGCAGAAACATACTGCATTGCATTGAAAAGAGAGAAGCAAATGATCATGGAATCACAAAACCTCAAGTGTTAACGAGAACCAATTACAGTAGATTAATCTAGGAGACTAATTCTCCATTACAGACTAAGCGAGAAAAGAAAAGAAAAGGAAAATAAACTATTGAAACTACCACTACTCCTACTTACGATCAAAGACTAGCCAAAGCTGGCTAACTCGACTCTCTCCTTTTCATTTCTGCCTAAGGCTTTTATATACACGTTTACGGGTCGGAGTACTCGCGGCGGAGCCTTTGCTCGCGAGAGTATGAAAGGTCGCAACTCTTTGTCTTCTCGCGGGCGAGCACATCCTTCGCGGGCGAACTCTTCATCTTCAAGCTGTTACGCCGTGGCATTCAGCACGCCCCAACCGTGATGGCTTCGATCTTCCAATACTCGCGAGGCGAAGGAATGCTCGCGGGGCGAACTCTTCAACTACTGAGTTGCCACGGCTGTGATCTTCAACACGGGCAAAGCCGTGATCGTCTCGACTTTTTCATGGTTGCAATACTCGCGGGCGAGAGATTGTCGCGGGCGGTGGCTCCAGATTTATTACTTTTTATTAACCTGAAAATAGAAAATAAAAGTAAATACTTTATTTATTCTAAATCAACTAAATTTACTTAAAAACAATTTACAGACTCAAAATATTACTTAAGAACAATCAAGCCTAAATTGGGTAAAAATGATATAAAATAAGCACAAAGCCAAGGTCTTTACTAGTTATAAAACCAGTCAAACAGAGGCTCATCAAAATACCCCAAACTTAAACTTTGCTTGTCCCCAAGCAAACTACACTCAAAAACTTAAAAAGACTCAAGACCTGGCAAGCTTAAGAATTCAATTAACTTTCACACAGATTTCAAGCAATTTTTTTTCCAAAGAATTTTTCCTTCAATGTTCCCCCTTTCAAGCAAAGTAATCCAATCCAATCCCCACATCCATTTATTCTAAACAGTTGAGAAATTAATCATTCAGACAATCAGAAATCTAAGCAGGGGGTCTAAGTTACACATACAAGGGAGATCACCAAAATCAAACAACTGCCTTCCTCCTGAGGGAAATTTGTGTTCACTCAATCGCTCGATTTGTGTCGGGGCTATCAACAATTCACTCAATTTCACTTTTAAGAGCACTTCCCATAAATTTGATTTTCATCTCAAAATGATTCCCACAGAGAAAACATGCAAGCAACATCAACAGGTCTTTTATGGGTTGTAATGGGGCCTGGCTAAGGATATACAAAGGAAACTAGGCTGAAGACCCTAGGAACTAAGAGAGCATGAAACATTTTTACACTTTGAATTTAACTCAAGTTCCTTTTTCAATTTTCATTTCCAATTGTCATGGGTGACTACTGACCTTTTTATTTTCTAATACTTTTTTTTTTTTTTTAATTTTTACAATTTACTTCTTTTTTTTTTTTTTCTCTTTTTTTTTTCATTTTCATTTCTGTTTTTTTTTTCTCAATCCCAACAACACATTTACTGTAGCCACCCCAAACTTAAGTTTCTTGCACCCATTCTAAGATTACATGCTCTCCTAATCCTAAGATCGGGTTAACATGGTTTTCCAGATTTTTGGGCTTATAACATTATGTTATCAAGAATTAACAGGCTAATAGGCTCAATGGGGCTAACTAAGGAACATGCATTAGGAATGGTTATTTTAGGCTAAGTAGCTATTTACAAAGAAAATGCCTAAATCATATGAAGCAAACACATAATCATGCAAACCAAAAAGAGATTCAATCAAATCCAGGGAAGTGCAACTTAAAAAATGATTTTCACACAGTCAAAGAACATGTTGGAGGCTCAAAAACCTCACCTGGACATTTTTGCAAATTATTTGAAAGAGATTCTATCCCTAGTGTGTGCTTCCTATCACCCCAAACTTATCATAAATCATGCCATCATAATAAAATCTCAAAGTTCAGTTTTCAATCATATGGGGATCATTTTTCAAAAAATTTTCAAGTCCTAGGGGGAAAACAGTCAAAACATATCATGCAATCAATCTATGCAAAATCAATCAAACCAATAAACTTGCCATAACCAAGACACAAACACAACTCCTGAGCTTCTCAAATTATTCAGGAGCATTATTGACAATAAAACAGAAATAAAATAAAGAAAAGAAAATTAAAAAGAAGCAAGGGTATGAAAAACTCATTCAGAGGCGGTTCCACCGGGATCCCACTGCTTGTAGCATAAGGCCCACGTGGTAGCCAAAGGACTGAAATTCATTCCAAGCCTCCCTAACTTGCAGCTTTGATGCGGAGGTGAGCACTTGATAATTATGACAGCTTCGCCGAGTGCGGCGGACTTCTCACTCCCTCTCGGGTCACAGATGACCTCCTTCTCAATAAAGTCTCCCCAATAGAAGTGGGGCTCAACCTCTTGGGTGGCCGGTGCCAAATCCAAGGGTGCAAAATCGAGCTGGTTCCTCGGGGAAGTGGTAAGCAGTTAGAGAATATTCTTTGGTGTTGCTTCAACTTCGCAATGTCTTCATCCTCTGCACTAACAAAATTTTCCCTGCTATACACTGCAGAAATTTCAGCACACACCACACAAGGGTTAGAGTTAGTACATATATTACAAGAAAATGAATCGAGAAAAAGTTAGAATGTCAGGAATTCTTCAATCAATTCATCCACCCCATTACTCTCAACACATTCAATTGTTTTACTTGAATCATCTACTCCCAAAGGTTCTTCTTTATCTTCGAGGCACGGGGAGCGGGCGTCCTCTTGATCCTCTGATCTAAGTTTCTGAAACAGAACAAACACTGCAAAAGCGATCCGCATTTTCTATTTTCTGAAAAGTATAAACACCTGTAAAACATTCAACACATAAAGCGGTTCCATCACAATAACAAGCATTAGGATCGGGGATTCAACACATAAATCATCATCAGCGAAACATTATCGGAATCATAATCGAAGTATTTTCAAAAATAGCTGGTGACTCAATGCGATCTTCCGGTGCGTGGAGGTAGCATTGCAGCAGAGTTGGCGGTAACTTGATCAATTAGAGCCCACAATTTACGAGATTCAGCTTGGCTCCTCAGGGTACTCAACCTCCATCTTACATTGAAATTCCTCTATCATCCGTTGAGTTTGCTCGGCCATTTGTTGCCTCGTTCCTTCCATGTTTGCACTTATACGTGCGGTCATCCATTTGCACGGGTCCTCTAGGGAAGGTTCGGAAGGTGCGAGGGTGGTCACTTGGCTAGGATAGTATGGTGGTGGCTCACTAAAATTAGGATAATACATGCAAGGTTGCTCATAATAAACATTAGGCAAATATCCAAACATGTAATTATCCATGGCAATCAAACAACCGAGACAAAGCGAGTCAAAACTAATTAGCAAATAAATTTTTTTTTTTTTTAAATGTAACTTTCTGCTAATAACAACAAACGAGTCCCCGACAGCGGCGCCAATTTTTGACAGCGGCGTAAGCCCAGCGCCAAAAAACGGCGATTATAAAATAATGCGGTATAGTGCGACAACTCGGATCGTCTCTCAAGGACTCTTTAGTTGTTGTTATTATTAACAGAAAATGTAGTAAAAGTTAGAAATGGGGGTTTTGGATTGAAAACTAGAATTAAGAAAACAAAACAAAAAAACAAAGCGATTAAAGAAAATAGCAAATAGACAAAAGCGATTAACCTCTTGTTCTCGGTTTCCCACTATCATTGGTTCATGCAAATCCTAAGCGAGATACTAATCCCCTCCCGGTTGTAGCAACAATTAACAAGCGAAAACCGCCACTACGGATGTATGTTCCTATTCACAGAAATAACAAAGCGGGGTTAAGCTCTCATGAACAAGCGAACATGAATGAACACCACGAAATAACAAAGCGCGATTATATATAGGAACATTGCATCACGAGATAAAACAATACCACACTATATATTCTGAAATAACAAACAGAAACATCTGACATTGCATTGAAAGAGAGAAGCAAATGATCATGGAATCACAAAACCTCAAGTGTTAACGAAACCAATTACAGTGGATTAATCTAGGAGACTAGCTCTCCATTACAGACATAAACGAGAAAAAAAGAAAAGGAAAATAAATATGAAACTACCATAGTTGTACAATCAAGACTAGCCAAAGCGGCTAACTCGGCTCCTCCTTTTCATTTCTGCCTAAGGCTGCTTATATACACGTTTGGGTCGGAGTACTCGCGAGGCGAAGCTTTGCTCGCGAGGCGGATTAATGAAAGGTCTGCAGCTCTTTGTCTTCTCGCGAGCGAGCACATCCTTGCGGCGAACTCTTCATCTTCAAGCTGATTACGCCGTGGCATTCAGCACGCCCAAGCCGTGATGGCTTGATCTTCCAGTACTCGCGAGGCGAAGGAATGCTCGCGGGCGAGCTCTTCAGCTACAGAATTGCCACGGCTGTGATCTTCACACGGGCAGCCGTGATCGTCTCGACTTTTTCATGGTTGCAATACTCGCGGGCGAGGTGTCGTGGGGCGAGTGGCTCCAGATTTATTACTTTTTATTAACCTGAAAATAGAAAATAAAAGTAAATACTTTATTTATTCTAAATCAACTAAATTTACTTAAAAACAATTTACAGACTCAAAATATTACTTAAGAACAATCAAGCCTAAATTGGGTAAAAATGATATAAAATAAGCACAAAGCCAAGGTCTTTACTAGTTATAAAACCAGTCAAACAGAGGCTCATCACTCTCAGGCAACGATTGCAGAACCAAGTCGGTGGCCAACTCTTGGCCTAAAGGAAATCCCAGTCTCTCGAGATTCTCAATGTACCGATCATCGGAATACATGAGGACTCACGGGGCTCCCTTACTGCCAATTTACCTTTGGAAAAGGGCTCCGGAAACTTGAACGCTCATGCCTTTCTTGCTCTTGGTAGAAGCAGCTTGAGTGCACGATCATATAAATGCGCTTCCATGGTCTCATGTTGATTTTGCAGCTCGAGGGGTCATGGTAGCAAGCATAAGGCAAACGGCGTCTAAGGCGTCATCCACGATGCTTCTTATAAGCATCTCTGTCGGCCCTAGGAGAAGTTGAAGCGGTGGCTCCTCGAGAATAGGCTCCTCGAGAACATACATCTTTTTCTCATGTTTGAGGACAATCCTCAAGTTTACGTACCAGTCCAGAAAATTCGTTAGGATAGTTTGTCCTTCTCGGGGCGGATCGTAATGAGAGGTTATTTGATGTGTTTGATGCCATGGTAATCTCTGAGAGTAAATATGCAAAATATAAGTATCATGCCATGAAGTTATTTAGTTAGGTCTTTAATTAAATACGCCTCCCACTATTTTACTCAAAACAATGACCTTCGTCATTGATTCGGAAAATCCCGTTGGAAGATTTCCTAGTGGGCCAAGATCCATATTTCACCTAGCTTTAAGTCAGCTTTGGTGATCACTTAAGTTCGGTTATTTAGGTAGGAAACACTTTGGTGCATCTCATGCAACTCTTTGTGATTGGGTGAATAACTCTTATTCTAATCCATCACATGGACTAAAGCCCGACTTATGAGCCTCTAAGCCTTTCAATCCTATTGAAGTTGGCTTAGTTAAGTCGAACCCAATGGATAGCAGTTGAACATTACATTTGTCCCATCACGCCCTTACTATTATAGATAAAGGTACCCCGCTTTGGCGGACCACATGATCGATCATAGTCTTGGCCAGTGCCATGCATCGGAAGGCCTTTAAATGTGACTTAATATTTCCTTTTGAGGGATTTGATTAAAATTTGATCTCATCATTTGTTAAACTCTTTAACTTACTATTTTCATACATGCATCTCATACATATATTAGTTAAACATCTTTTAACATACTATATACATACATGCATCTCATACATATATAAGGTAAATAAATGTGATATGGTTATGGCCCCTAACGCATTGATTCTCCCAAGCCAATGAGAGAATCTAAACTAAAACCTAGGAGCGTCCAAGCTTCTCCAAGCAAGATCTCCCACGTGATAGCGTCTTCTTGTCTCCATCATTACATTACATAAACAGAAACCTCATTTTACATATGAGGGAGTGGATGAGAAAGAAGATACATATGGAATATAAGAGAAAGGCACGGCACGCAGGCCGTATTTCAAAATATAAACCAAAAGGTAAAAGGACTAAGGCCATAACCATTCACCATACATAACCAAATAAATAGTAACAACCAATAATAACACATAATTATTATTATTATTAATTTCATAAATTAGAGATTTCAAAATCTGAATTTTGAAAACATAACATATATATATAATAAATCACATTTATTATAATAGATGTTACTATAAATCATATTTATTGCAATTGTTGTTACCATAAATCACATTTATTATAAATCACATTTATTATAAATCATATTTATTGTAAATGACATAAATCACATTTATTGCAATTGTTGTTACCACAAATCACATTTATTGTAATTGATATAAATCACATTTATATAAATCACATTTATTGTAACAAATCACATTTATTGTAATTGATATAATTATTAAATGGTGACATAAAGTTTTCAAAATTACACACTACGCAGAGGTAGCACGGGGGTCCCTTTCAACCCTAAAACCGCAAGGCCCGTGAACACTTCACGTTGCAAGGAACGACGGCTACGGTTTCAACACTTGGAACCTCAGCCGCAACAACATGAACTTTTCATGTCTGAAACTCCTTAACGCCGCCAACACAGAACTGAAAACAATCATGTTTAACATCAACATTTGATGCCATCGCAGAACATAATAAGGATTCAGAACCAACGTACATATCGCATATATACACAAACATGCAATAGACATATATATCATATACATACGAAAATCACAGAAACAAGGTTTCATGAAACCGGATGCAAACGATTTTCTTAAAAAATTTTAAGATATCGATTCACATTTTAAACATGTTATCATACATAACAGATAAACCACGTAACAGAATCATGGTTTTTGGCGGCTCACGATACCACTGTTGGGAATTTGCATATAAAACAAAATAAAACGCAGCGGAAAAATTCCCATCGAAGGATCCATGCGAATGGTCATGATTCATGATAAAAGGTTTACCTCTTGAAGCGATGGCTGTTGGTTGAAATTCGTCTATCACGAACACCGCACGAACAATGTCTCTAAGGTATCCACACGAGCAGACTCCGTGAACGTCCAACGTCACGAACCCGAAGCGTCTCTGTCTTACAGTGATAGCTTCAAAACTGAGACTTACTGTTCACTCTTACTCTCTTTTGTGCGGCTAGGTTATCAACCGTTTTTGCACAACAACTTAAGTGTTCTACTTATAGTAGCGCCTCCTTAAGTGAGTTAGTGAGCAGCACTTGACCTAAGCCCATGTACTATGCGCTAGGCCCAATAGGAAAGTCCAACTCTCCTTTTAATGCTTCTTTTAATCCGCTCTTATGTGTGTGACCCTGTAGGTTCCCAAAACATTAGTAGTAACATTAAATCCCATTTAATATTACAAACAGTGAGCGGTATCTAGCAATACATCACTGCTACCTAAGTAGTGAGAAAGTCAGTGATTTGACGAAACCTTTCTGTGACAAATATTCATGTGCATTATTATCCCTTTGTCCATATATCTATATTGAACACAAGTCATAGAATGTGTCACCCTTGTATAGTTCAATATCATGTTCCCTGATACCCGAGTAGACTTAACAACAAATGAGGTCAATATCTCATATTGACTCATTTCAGCATGGCCATGCATTTTACAGTCTCACTCTATCAGGGGGACCCACAAATATTACCCCTGTCATGTAGGAGGGACAAATTCCATCTAGGTCACTCACATCCCTCTGCATGGCTCGTGGTATGCCCAATGACCGTCTTTATAATCATCCTATTACAGATGACGTTTGACGATATTAAAGCACACGACTCCTCATGTAGGGATCGTAGTGATTTCAGGTCGAAGGATTGTATGCACCATTGTCACTATGAGAACTACTTATGACACTCATATAACGCTCCATGTAGTGTTCTCATGGTGGGTCAATCCAGTACATCATTACCTTAATGTGTACCTATGTGGCAACTCGATATCTCATATCTATGACCCGTGAGATGTGGTCATCAGTCTGCACACATAATAGTCTCAATTGTATTATTATTGTCCTTATTAATAAAATACTTGACTAGGGATATTTAAGAATAGGATTTCATTGTTCAATAGTGTCTCACGATCAAGTCATATACTTGATATTCTATTGAACTGAAATTTCTATTCTAAGGACTTTATTATGTTTAAACAAGTAACACAATAAACTCAAATGCCTCATATCATATATATATAAAATAGCAAGATACAAATGTAAGTCTAAAGAAATACATTGGCCTCTAGGGCTTACACCAACAATCTCCCACTAGCACTAGAGCCAATCAGGCATCAATCTAATGCCCATCGATCTAGTGTGACCTTCATGCTTCTGTTGAGCAAGAGGTTTCGTAAGTGGGTCAGCAACGTTATCAAGTGTTGGTACTCTGCATACTTTCACATCTCCTCTATCGATGATCTCTCGAATGAGATGGAAGCGCCTAAGTATATGCTTGGATCGCTGATGAGATCTAGGTTCCTTAGCTTGTGCAATGGCCCCATTGTTATCACAATAGAGATCAATGGGGTCCACAATACTAGGAACCGTACCAAGCTCAGTAATGAACTTCCTGATCCAAACAGCCTCCTTTGCTGCATTGGAGGCGGCAATATACTCAGCCTCTGTAGTAGAATCGGCAATCGTCTCCTCGCTTTGAACTCTTCCAGCTCACAGCCCACCATTGATTCGGGCAGAACACATAACCAGATTGTGATCTGGAATCATCCTTATCGGTCTGGAAGCTAGCATCGGTGTAACCTATTACAGCAAGCTCTTCCTCGCCTCCATATACCAAGAACGAATCCTTAGTTCTTCTCAAGTAATTAAGGATGTTCTTGACAAGGCGGACCGGTGACTTTCACCGGATCGATCGGTACCGCTCGTTATGCTTAAAGCATACGATACATCTCGGTCGAGTACATAACATGGCATACATGATAGATCCAATTGCGGATGCATATGGAATCTTACTCATGCGATCCCTTTCTTCTTGAGTGGAAGGGGATTGTGCCTTTGATAGGCATATACCATGTGACATAGGCAATAGTCCTTTCTTGGATTCATGCATGTTAAAGCGTCTCAACACTTTGTCTATGTATGTACTCTGACTTAGGCCAAGCAATTTCAGCGATCTATCCCTATAGATCCTGATTCCCAATACATAGGTAGCCTCACCCAAATCTTTCATAGAGAAGCAATTCCCTAACCATGTCTTTACATTTTGTAGTGTAGGGATGTCATTTCCAATGAGTAATATGTCATCTACATATAACACCAGAAAAACAACAATGCTCCCACTAACCTTCTTGTAGACACAAGGTTCATCTTCATTTTTGATGAATCCGTACTGTCTTACAGCATCATCAAAACGAAGGTTCCAACTTCTGGAAGCTTGCTTCAATCCATAGATTGACCGCTACAATTTACATACCTTTCGAGTATGCCCTGAAATGTCAAAGCCTTCAGGGATCGTAGTGACGATATTATAATCATCCTATTACAGATGACGTTTGACGATATTACAGATGACGTTTGACGATATTAAAGCACACGACTCCTCATGTAAGGATCGTAGTGATTTCAGGTCGAAGGATTGTATGCACCATTGTCACTATGAGAACTACTTATGACACTCACATAACGCTCCATGTAGTGTTCTCATGGTGGGTCAATCCAGTACATCATTACCTTAATGTGTACCTATGTGGCAACTCGATATCTCATATCTATGACCCGTGAGATGTGGTCATCAGTCTGCACACATAATAGTCTCAATTGTATTATTATTGTCCTTATTAATAAAATACTTGACTACGGATATTTAAGAATAGGATTTCATTGTTCAATAGTGTCTCACGATCAAGTCATATACTTGATATTCTATTGAACTGAAATTTCTATTCTAAGGACTTTATTATGTTTAAACAAGTAACACAATAAACCGGAAATGCCTCATATCATATATATATAAAA